>CM024703.1:2008470-2351198 GCA_014182845.1 Corymbia calophylla | reverse complement strand
CTGTCTCTAAAAAGAAAGGTGTTTTATACATGTTTGTGCATTCATACGGATCATGCAGCTTCTTTTTCCAATCATTCTTAGACTTTTTCACACCATCCTATCCTACATAGCATAGTGGATGCAATTAAGTGATGTTTGAAGGATCATTTACTTTTTCTTAAAATGAAAGAAAAAGGGTATCTCATTTGCTTTTGTGACCTTTTTGATTTGTGTTGTGACTTCATCATATAAATTCTCTTGGCTGACTTATGGTTTGCCCATTTTGATTCAGTTAGAAACGTTTGCTCATTTCTTCTCTTTGAATAACATAGAGAGAGAGAGAGAGGGGGAAGCATAGGGGAGAAGACGCAAAAGGAAAGAAAAGAGTGAATCATTGAAGAGAGAGGGAGGGAGGGGACGCATATGCTTCTGGAGTTTTTCTCCTCTTCGGCCTCCAGACTGCACAATACTAACATGGCCAGTTGGGGCCTAAGTACGGAGACAATTATTGCATAAATGGCAAAATCTTGTGAACATGATCAAATTCTTGAATCATTTTATCTTTTAAGTACGTGCCCCGTTGATGCATTATTCACCATTGTTAAATTTGGGGATGCTTCAAGTGAACCCTGCTACGCCATTGTTCACAGTCACACATCCTCACCGTTTTCTCCTCTTTTTTTTAATTATTATTTCTAAATTTCTTTGTCGCTATTATTTTCTTTTTCAGCTTGATGCTATAACAATGTGATTTTACTTTTGTAGGAGCCAAAGTTTCAGATCTATTTCTAAAGTGTAATTATTACCGTTTATAGATGTAATGTGATTTTCAAAAATTTCTAATTGTTCACTAATAATCTCATTATATATATAGTGATTTACTTCATTCCTCGGTCAATTATAAAAAATTTGAATTTTCTTCTTTATGAATGTATCCTTTAATGGTTATCAAAGAGATCGGAAGTAATTACAATTGCTACTTTAGATCTTTGTTTCACTCGATTTCTAATGTTATGGCTCCGTTAGCCAATGAATTTAGCAGAATCCAATTCTTAGATTTGTGCATTTGTTCCAATTTCCAACCTATTTTTATAACCCTGCACTTATCTATCTGTATCTATATCTATATCTACACAAACCTATCTTCGCTAAGAGTTTCTGGAAGCATTACATTTATTAAAAATCTAGATGGTTGGAGATGCCCTTCTGCTCATTGCCACCATTATTTTCGCTAGATTCTCCCCATAATAAGAAGTCGGACGACTTCTCTGCAGATGGGCTTGTTTGTTCAAGACAGAGGAAGAGGAAAGAAGTGCCCATCTGCAAGAACGTCCAATTTTTTTTTCTCGCCTTCATCAACGCATGCACATGGCTCCTGCTTCGTCCCTCTGTAATTTGAGGAGCCCAACGCCTTCTTTTGAATGCATGGACACGGTTCGTCTTGTTTCCTTCCATTCCTCCTGATAGAGGAGAGGACGAAGGCGGAGAAGAAGGTAAGAGAGAAGCGAGAGCGGCGCGACCGGATTGTTTTTTAGTCTAGTCCATCGAATTGCGATGAAATGGTCCGCCAATGGCGAATTGCTCACTAACTTCACTTTGAGGTTCGACCTCAGCTGCTCTCTCTGAATTGGAGCCCCCTTCCGAGATTGACATAATTTCTTCATCTATTGGATGCATCTAGGACACAAGACTGGCTCCTTTTGATATTTTGTTTTTTTGGGTCACATGTGTCACAAATCCGACGATCTCCGTGATCTAGAGCGTTCATGATCATGAGCGAGGAAGAAGGATCGAAACGCCCCAGAGTATCCAAGCACTTACGGACGTTCACGAAACGGGTATACCGTAATTGTGCCGCGATCTAGAATTCTCTTAGCATAAATGCCACAAGTTGGTAGGTTGGGGTGATACGATAAACTCGATCATGGTTGTAATACGAAATGCCAGTATAAAAAGGGTGCTATCTTTTCATTTGTATCCATCCAACTATTTAGCATTTAAGTTTTATTCTCTCTAGACTTTCTTTTCTACGATCCGAGTGAATTGAAACATCGATCGATTCAAAAAGCTTAGTTTAAGTGTCAACGATCTAAGTGATCCAAAATAGCAATCGCCACACGATTACAATCCCAAACGATCAACCTGTGACATGTATTTTGGATTGAGAATTGGGGTACTGATAATGTTTTGCTTTTTTTTTTTTTCATCATGGGAAGAACATTTGAAATAATTTTCATATGTTGAAAAAAAGAAGAAGCTAAGGTTTGATAATGTAAATTGGTAAGGCATACGTGTCTGATATCAATTGGGTCTCTTACGTGTAATTTTGCGAGCTCTTGAGTTTTATCATGGGTAATGTTGCAAAAGCTCGCCTGGCACTTCGGTGTAAATTATGTTCAAGCTCTTTTTCTTTCATTAAAGAAAATGGACAATAAGTGTTATATGATCCCTATTCTCAAAATACCCGTCTCTTTTCTCCCACTTAATTATGTTAATTCATTAATTATAGTTAAAAAATTATATAAATTATAAATAAATTTATTAATAAATTTTATGTAATGATTAATCCAAATATAATAATTTCACATAATCACATATCATATGATTAATAAATCGAATTCTAAATATCAAGTAAATGATCAATACAATAATAATGATGTCATCTTGATAACAACTATGAACTAATAACTATTTATTATACGAAAACCATTCAAAATACAATAATCATCAATCAATGCTTGGAATTCTTGGACAAACAGATTTCTAAATAGATGGGAAAACCAAATCAGGAATTAAACCTGGCCCATCACGAAGGCCTAACTACTTGATAACAACTAACTATTTATTATACAAAATCAATCGAATATTGAATATCAAGTAAGTGACCGATATAATAATAATTATGTCATCTTGATAACAACTAACTATTTATTATACGAAAATCATTCAAAATACAATAATCATCAATCAATGCTTGGAATCTTGGACAAAAAAATACTTTTAAACAGATGGGAAAAGCACAAGCTCAGGAATTAAACCCGGCCCATCACCAAAGCCCAACCATTTCGGATCCGGATTCGAGAATCCGACTGGTATAAATTCTCACTTCTCTCCCACCAAACTCAAAACCCTAAAAACCCTCGTCTCTTCTGCCTCCTCCTCTGTTCGGCGCCGCGCCGACCGAGAGAGCTTCCGCCTTCCGTTGTTTTCGATCTTCATCTTTCATCGGATTTCTCAGATCGGAGTTCGTCGAAAGACAGATTCGCCATGGCGTCTCTGCCGTCACCTGCATCCTCCATGGACGTCGAGGCGGCGGCTCCGGCGGAGCCGAGCCTGCCCGCGAAGCCCTTGTTCGCGCCGCTGAAGGCGCACGAGATGTCCGACGGGCGGGTCCAGTTCCGCAAGGTCTCCGTTCCGCCGCACCGGTACTCGCCGCTGAAGAAGTCGTGGATGGACATCTACACCCCGGTCTACGAGCACATGAAGATCGACATCCGCATGAACCTCAAGGCCCGCAAGGTCGAGCTCAAGACGAGGCAGGACACCCCCGATGTCAGCAACCTCCAGAAGTGCGCCGACTTCGTGCAGGCCTTCATGCTCGGCTTCGACGTCCCGGACGCCGTCGCGCTGCTTCGGCTCGACGAGCTCTACGTGGAGTCCTTCGAGATCAAGGATGTGAAGACCCTGCGGGGCGAGCACCTGTCGCGCGCGATTGGTAGGTTGTCGGGTAAAGGAGGTAAGACGAAGTTTGCTATCGAGAATGCGACGAAGACGAGGATTGTGATTGCGGATTCTAAGATCCACATATTGGGTTCTTTTGCCAATATCAAGATTGCTAGGGATTCGCTCTGTAGTTTAATTCTGGGTTCACCAGCCGGTAAGGTGTACTCGAAGCTCAGAGCTGTGAGTGCCAGACTTGCCGAGAGATTTTGAAAGTGGGATTTTTTTGAGATTCAAATTGATGCAGTGGATGAGATTCTCAAATTTTGATACAGAAATCGAAATATAAGATCGTTATATTTCTCATTGCTTCCTTTTGGAAATTTCCTATTTATAGATAGTATTGATCCTGGGTTTCTGTTGTGTGGCTTATGGCACTGCTCATGCTGCATCCATGAAAACATCGAAGTTGGAAGAGTGAAGAGTGATGTTGTCTGATGAAAGGTCCTTGCTTGCTGGGTCTCTGCCAAAAGTTCTGGTATTGAAAGCTGAGTAAGCGTTTGTGGGTGGATGTTTGTTAATCTGTATAGCCTGACAGATTAAGTAGAAGGATGATTAGGTTCCTGGTGTTGAAAGCTGAGTTAGCGTTTGCGGGTGGATGTTTGTTAATCTGTATCGTGTGACAGATTAAGCAGAAGGATGAACTAGGAGTATGTTTCACCTGATTGCGTAGCATGCTTGCTTAATGCTGGAGGTGCATTTGCTTGTTACTCTGATAATCATGCGGATAAACCAGTTAGATTTTGCTTATGTTTCACTATAATACAGTCAATCTTTTTTACATTGAAATGCATATGGTGTAAAGCCAACGTTCATCAGCCCTTTGTCTGCTCGTCATGGAAATTTTTGTAAAGTCAAATTGTTAATTAAAATGACAAACTGAAAGCATTTTGGTACAAACTGACATTCCAAGAACGTGGATTGAGAATGCACGCATCTTGCGTTGTATGGAATGGTTTCTACACAGCCATTGGTTGGGTTTTTGGGGAAAAATAGTGTTTTTTGAAATGCGAAGGGTATTTGGTAAATTGTAATTTAAAATGTATTGAGATGTGATTTTTTATTTTTATCCATAAGAAAAATAAAAATCAATGTGACCACTGGGGCTAGTTGAGAATAAAAATGTGGAAGAAATGAGGAGTTTTTTGTTCATTTTAACGCATAGAAAAGATTATACGAAGAGTCTATTTATAGGCTTTATTAGAAGACTATTTAAGGAAATTAAAAGAAATTATATATATACATAATAAAAAATGTACAGAAAAGATTACATGAAAAGTCTATTTAAAGGCTTTATTAGAAGACTATTTAAGGAAATTAAAAAAAATTAAATAAATATGCATAATCAAAATAGATACGAAGAATCAAAAGAAAAATATTCTAAATATTTCTGATAAATATCTAAATATCTCTGATATCCTTTTTCAAACTTATCAAACTCATGGTGATACCGACATTAAATTTGGCCAAATTTGTCTCATCCTTCACAAGCAAAACTTGGCGCAAAAAGTGAGGGCAATTTTTTGAATAATGAAAGTTCAGTTCGGACAAATTTGAAAAAAAAAATGTATTAGCATTCGGAAAATCTTTAAAGTGCAAAGGCCGTCAAAGGCCTTTAAAATAGTTTTTTCCAAATGCAACTTGATTCCTAATTTAAATGTGATGAGTTGGGCCCAGATGGCGAAGGCCCGGGTTAAACTATCGCCACTGCGTACCTGCTAAGTTGAATTTTAATCCATAATTCTAAAAAGTCACCCCCACCATGAAAAAGAAAACATCGTACTTTCTCAACTTTCAGATTGAAAAGAGAAGAAAATCAACTCATGATACTAAGAAGACTACATCGACAAAGTGCAACTCCTATCACATCTTAATTATATATTTTATTTGCAATATGTGTTGGCATAGGTAATTTAGATTAAAAATGGTAAGATTGTAAACACGGTAGTTGAAAAGGGTGATCAGGATCATAAATTCTTCAAGAGGCAAGGTGGCAAATTAGCTTTTCAAACCATCTCTTTGCTTGATTGGTAAAGAGTCCCAACGACTACGCGTGCAAAAGAGATACAAAAGCATAGTAAGATTTAGAAAATGTCAGACATATATAAATAGTCGACCCATGTAAAGATGTAGCAGAATCTAATATATAAGAACACGGGTAAACAGCGCCAATCACCGGCCAAGAAAACCTCCCATCTCGCTCTCAACATGAACCCCGTAAAATAACCCCCGACTAATCCTTTTTCTTTTCTTTCAAAGGTCCTCTCGGGATTTTACTAAAGATTTTCTCGTCAAAAACTGCATACTGCTTCTTGATCTCCACCATTGCCTTCTCCGCAAACGAATCAACCTGATCTTCGTATTTTTCATAAAACACAGGTACAGTATGTAGCAAAACAAAAGCTGTCGACCAAGAATACATAAATAACTGTCAGAAGCCGTAGAAGAGTAGTTTTGCAATGAAAAAGTGTAAAGGCAGTGTTAACTTACTTATGTAAAATAAGGTGACGAAGTTGAACCGACTCCCGACCATAGAGAGAACCCACAATCCTGCAATGAACTGATAGACAACACATCATTAGTATTTGGTTTATACGCCCATCAAGGGCCAAACATGTCTTGGGAACTGCAACGTGTCCAATGAACTCTATTTGTGCATCCTAAATATTAGTTAAGGCCTAATGATCATCAATCCTGCTTCTGTGGCCTTTACAACAACATCAAACGATTAAAACAAGAGAATCGCTAAATGTCCCCATTTTCTTAAATTCTGTCTACCGAGTTCACGAGATTAAATAGGCCAACCACTTTGTGAATGGATCCCACTCATTTACAAATGTGACCTTTGCCGCCTTACATTTTTTCTTTTTTAGTTGAGAGCCACCTTACATTAAAGCATAATGTTCTTTTTCAGTACCCTAGCATTGTTCAAAGAAACAAACAGATGTCATGCCCCTGGGTTGTCAAAGAAAAAGGAACAAACAGAAACTGCTCTTTGTCCAGGAATAACACCCTGATTAGAAAAGTGAAATTTGAAACGCCAAACATCAGAAATGACTAACTTACAGCTAGGAACTTCTTTAATTCTCTCCCTGATGCTACCTCCCTCAGGAGAGCCAATCCTCGATTAGCTTCAAATCTCAGTGCAGAAGCCACTTCCACCACACATTTCTCAGGAAGTCGAATTTCTGGGATATTAGGTTGGGACCTGAGCAAGAGACAGGGTAATGTCAGGATAAGAAAGGGAGAAAAATTACATAAGCAAGATGGTTATTCAAAATATCAACAATTACTTTGTGATGAATACGGATGCGTTAGCCCACAGAAAAATAATTGCCAGACCGAGGATCAAAATATGGCAAACAAGGGTGATCAGATGGTATTCCATCAACTCAAAGAGCACCCATATTGCAGTGGCCACACCCAGGACACCAGCAGAGACCTTCTTGTCCCTCCAAAGGAAAATATCAGCAGCTGCAATAAAGGAAGCCCATTAAAATAAAATAATTTAGCCATGCAGAAAAACGAGATATTTTCAGCTTTTGCCCTTATGGGAGGATAACTTAAGAAATTCACTACAGCTGTAATCTAAGAGTCTGCTTGTTTCAGCTTATGCGCAAGCAACCACAAAATAAAATATTACTCAAATTTCATATAAATGTCGAATTATTACATGTGAACCTACATATCAACATGGGCATTTTGCAAAAGTTTCAAGTGTTTCAGAGGTAAAAGAACTAAAGTATGTGAATCACGAGATTATGATTAAGTGAAAGGTAAAATGTAAACATTAATCCAAAAAGGCCATAAAATTCATAATTTGGCTTGGGAAGTAGAATGTAACTTTGGAAAATAAGGTCCTCGTCTTTTTGTTTCCTCTTTTTCTGTGGGCAGAACGGCGGGGCTTAAAAATTGGGGTCCGACAATTTTATCTTCATGAATTATATAAACCCATATCAGGAAGTACAACATACATCCATACTTTGTCGAGATGATCCCTACTCCACTGATATAGAGCAAGGGAAACTCTCAAGGAAATACACCTCACTAATTGAAAACACATACTTCAAGAAAAATCGAACACTGAGTTAAAAACCAAACAATCAAAAATCCCAAAAAACAATGTAGATCACCTATAACCCAAATGTAATGTAATCACTAACCCCGCCTCAGTGTAATATGCCATAATTTGTTGCAGACTAAGCAATGTTCAACTTTTAAGTGGCATCTATAAATATTATATGGATACTGTCATGCCCGCCCGCGTCTAACTGCATACGGTCAATCTGCTCAGCCTACAAGCCACGAAACAGTAACACATACGAGGAAACATCACGATCTATAACCCGTTTGATCCGTTCATCCCTCTTCAAGCATATACTACTGAATAACAATGTCGTACTACAATTCCACCACCAATCGAACAGCGGTTATTTACGCAAGCGAAAACTCATCTCAGGCCTCGAACATTTTCTAATCTATTCCTTCGCAGGTAAACATCATCCCATGTGGGACACCACTGGAGTCCATTGCTATCGAATTTTTTACCATTTCTCTATCCGTAAGACAGCTACATTACACAAATAAATAAAAAATGGAAGATAATAGAACTCCGAATCCGCGAATCTAACAACGCCTCCCGCCTGTCTAAACTGCACTCGTCCATATCCAGAGAGAGAGAGAGAGAGAGAGGAAGGAAGATTACATTTTCCACCACCGAGGACCTTGTGGATGGGCGTCTCCCTACCGAAGAGCCTGTAGACTTTCGATTTCATGGAATCAAAGGCGGAGGGCTTGTCATCGTCCGAATCGGAGGAAGAGGAGAACTCCGGGCCGTGGATCTTCTCGGAGATCTTCTCCATCAACGAGGGCCCGGAGCCTCCTGCGTGATCCTCCGCCATGGATCTTCAACGAGAGAGAGAGAGTGAGGAAGAGAGGGAGAGCGAGCGTCAAGGTGCCTGTCTTTCGTGCCCCTCTCACCTTCCAATGGCGGGTTTTACAAGGACGGAGAGAGAAAGGCTTGGGCGTCGGGCGAGATGAAATCTAGGCCGTTGAGAGGTTGCGGAGTCCCGAACCGGAGGTTGGGGACGTAAGCGAGCCTGTAGGCTCGGGTTCCCAAAACGGAAACCGAGCGAGGGGCACGTATCTCGAAAGGAGAGGGGGCGCAAGTGCGGAAGGCATGTGCCCTTGCCCCGCCGCAGAATGATTTATCTCCCCCAGGAAACAGGGGAAATTCTTCTATTCTATTCTAGTTTTAAAACCACGATCTAATCTTAAATCCATCTAATCCAATCTAAATCAATGAAATCAAGAGATCATTGACCATTACTAATAATAATAATAATAATGTAGCTTCCCAAAAAGGGGAGGGTGATGAAGGAGACCGTGATGATACTAGTTGAACATTCTTGTCCATTGATTGAGCAACACATTCAAGTGCTATTTTAGATTTGTCTTTCCTTTTTCTCTGGATAAGTTAATATGTGGATATCACCAGGATACTAGCCGAAAAGGCACATAAACCCAACCCCACCAAGTACAAACCCAATCAAAACTAACATCCAAAATTAAAACACTTTAGAAACGTTTTCTTAAAAATAATTGTCAAGTAAAGGTGTATATCAATTCTAGTTCTCAGTTTGTAAAGAGGAACTTTACCAGCTGGACTGAACCAATTAAACCGGCCCATAATATATTTATTTATTTTTATAGCATAAACCATGAAAAAACAAATACCGTCAATTTAAGGGTGGACGAGGTCGGTTCTCAATAGCTAACCTTGTCCAGTTTAATCCACTCTAAAACCAATCACTCGTATCGTCACCGGAAGACATAACATTTTCCATATTCACAAGAAAATCAATATAATTCACCCAATACAGTCAGCTCCATCTAAGAAACACCACTAAGCCCAAACAAACTGAGTTCGAGGTCCCGACATTACAAGCTCAGCCCAACCCAAGGAGAACCGGCTCAAAGAAAAGACCACCGGCCCAAATTCAAACTAAGCCGAACGTCCCAAAATTACAGCCTTTCAAAAGCAAGCCAGGCTCGACATTTCAAGTGTCCTAGCTTTTTTTAGTGACAATGATCACAAGAAAGAAACCCTTATGGTTCCGTTTGATTCAACAAGAAATACACACATATCATAGAGTACATCCATGTCCGACATGCCATGGATGTCTTCAATTGGGCCACAAGGGTAGGCATATGTTAGAACAGTTCTCTTCAAATTAGAGTGCTCTCTACTTATGTACATTACAGTGCAGAAGTATTTAAGTTGTACTGATACAAATTTTTAAGAGGTGCAGAGAAAATCTAATAGAAGAAGTCCATACTGCTACCCACGTGGAAAGAGAGAGAAAGAACTGACCTGCCAACTTGATGGGTTCTCATGATTTCCACAGACCGCCAGATCAAGTGGTCGAGATGCATTAGGTGCCCATGTGAGAGGAGCTCGAATGACGTATCTTCGTGAACTACACCTTGCATTCCGAAGCAGTCGATATATGTAGTAACTAATCCCCTCGAGGTCGTCTTCACTGGCTGCACTTGAATTGGTGCCGCTGCCCTCCATCTTCTTTTAAGTATTCGAGCAATGTAAAAATATTGACCCGAAAAACTGCCCCAAATTTGAAGGTAAGTGAGATTTGGTATTTTACCAATGAGCAGTCTCGGGGACGCTCGTCAAACATGTCGAATTGGAATGCATTCAATTTCTTCAAAGTATCAATTTCATATTACACAAAGAAAAACAGGACATTGAAAAACTTTCGAACTTTTCTTTCTTAAATGCTTTATTTCCACCAAAGTATAGAAGCAACCAATATGAAATGGCGAACCCCAATGAACTTGAGAGCTTTCCACACAAGTTCTTGTGCCATTCTAAAAGCAACAACTAGCTAAGCTCGCAAACAAATACGTCCTGCAACTGAGTCATATAAAACAATGAGCAGAATGTAGTTTCGCCTCTCTCGACAGGGAAACTGGAGAGCCACCTTTCCCCCATTTGAGCTCACCCCTCGACAACCCAACTCAGCACAAACCGAACATACGAGATTCGAATTCTATTCAGCAAATCCACACACATTGATACGATCTGGAAATTCACCCTGATCATTCAGGCACACGAACAGAACAATCATTGAATCGAACTATGCGAATAGCCGGGGCGCTCGAGTCTTAGGCACAGACAGAAGAAGAGAGAAATTCAGTTACCGAGGTCCGAGCTCCGGCGGCGGCGAGGACGACTACGGCGGAGGCAGTCGTGGAAATGGTGCAGGCAGGATTTACTGGTGCGCGGTCTTCAGAGCTGTTAATTGCCGAGAGCATCGTTGAAGCGTCGGTGGTGGTGACTGTTGGAATTGGAATATGCTGCTTTCCTCGTGCTGTTGATCAGAACAAGAGCACAAATTTCGGAATATGCTCTCGTCTTTAAATCTCCCTTTAAACCGGTGGGCCGGTGCGATGGCCCATGGTATATTTCTCATCTATGATTCAGGACATGGACTTCGATGACGCTATGACGGATTCATCATGAAATTATCATAAGATATATGCAAGGTAGAATTGCTCTTTTATCCAAGTGGGGCATCGCGATCACAACGGAAAATCAGCTTAGTTGTAACTTTTAACTTCATTTAAAACTTAGGCTATCTATATATCTGTGTACGTCGGATGAAAGTATGTTCCTACGTAAAATACTCATTTCGAGGGGGTAAAAAGCAAAGCTTCTAATCCTCCCCTTCTCTCAGGTTGGAAGCAGAGGGTGAACCTCCACCCTGATGAGGCTTCAATTGTGGAAAATCAAGCGTACCCAATTGGAAGAACGGCGGAATTCATCTCTCCGACGTGAAGTCGTATGTCTTTTTGTTTCATGAGAGTGCAATTTCTCGTTCATGACTCAACATTGAACCATAATTCTTTCAAGCAATTGATTTTTATTCTAACATAGTCCTTTGATCGCACAACATGGCTACGTTGCCTCGTAATGTAGAAGTTTGGAACAATGTCAGAAAAGTTCTAAATTTATTATATTTATGTCGGTTTAGTTATAAATATTTTTAATTATGTCAATTTAGTCATAAATATTTTGATCTAAGATAATTCAGTCATTTCCACTAATTTTGGCTTGAATATTATTTATGTGAACGCCGGCTAATCTACAGCGTCATCAACACCAATATGGGCAATCTTTAATAAAATTTTATTATTTTTTTCGATTTTTTAATTATTTTCTCTAATGTTTTCCCTTTCTTCCTTCTTTTAACAGTGGCCGGCCACCGGCCACGTTAAAATATTAGAATATTATTAGAAGGCCGACAACTTGGGTTTCAGCGATTGGTTTGGTGAGCTCCTTTCTACCATGCCTTGAAAGTGAGTTATTGTTTTCCTTTTTTCAGGGTTATTTTTCCACGTATTAAGTTTATCAAAATTTGCCTTCTGAATTTTTTGTTCCTGAGAACTGGTTTTCATGTCATCCTCTCTATGGATTTCCTGATTTCGAGTAATGTAAGACACGAAACTTCCGTAAACAATAGCGTTTTTTCTTTGCAAAATCTAGTATATTTCAATTTGGTCCGTTGTTTTCCTTCTGAGAAATTTTTATGGCGCTAATAGTACTCGATTTGGTGGTCGAGGTCCGGTTCTTTTGAAGTTACTGAAATCAGATGCCTAATGCTTTTGTTTAACACGTCCCATAATATAAAGTTCTTGCAGAACAAGATGATGGCAGAGCTCCATTCAAGAGGAGGAACAATTGAAGAAATTGCGGATGTACTGAAAAGAGCTCCAATCCATCTCAAGATCGTTCCTGTCATCGAATCAGTTCATACTTTGGGGTAAATCAAAACGAAGTAATTTCTCTCTGTGCTCCGTGCTCTGTTTTGGAACATAGAAATTGAGTGGGGTTATCTCTTTGACGGTTGAATATTTCAGGTGTGATTTGAGGGTTGTCAATGATGCCAATCACTTCTTCATCGAGACGATCCTGACCTATCCGGGCATACAGGAGTGTTCTTCTTGAGCATACTGGCTCTCTAATTTTGTACATCGAGTGTTTGTTTTTATGTTTGAGAGAAATAGAGCATGTTATTCTTGCGTGGACTTTGCTGAGCCTGTGAACTGAGTGGGTTTGAACTTGTGAGCTGTGAAGAAGGTGAAGTTGAGAGAGATGCATAATCGTTCCATCAACTATTGTTGGGCTCGGAAAGCCATTTGGCTTATTTCATTTTATGTTATGGGATTTTGTTTTATAAATTTTTGCTATGCTTTTCTCCATTTTTCTTTTTTTGCATTCTTTCCTAGAGAGCGTAAATTTAGCGAAAGTTACGATTTATGGAAAATTCGGTTGCTCTTTACATTGTATTCATTTTACTTCTTTCACATAATTTTTTTTTTATAGTTCGATTGGTGTTATAAGTGAGAGTGTATGAATTTTTATAAATTGAATTAAATTGATGTGATTTAGTAATATGGATTGGTTGGGTAGTCGAATCGGGTATGGGTTGCTAAATTTACATTACATATAAATGGGTTAAATTAGGTTAGACCATTTTTAGCCCCACCCAACCCGATCAACCCGTTTAACGGGTCTACCAGTAGGATGCATGCTTACATCGAGCTAACCCATTTGCTTGGGTAGTATTCCAAATCCCAAGTGTGTGAGAGTCAAAGGCAAAACCGTGTCTCTTATGTCACAAAAGAAAAAATTATACAATGCAAACTGCAAGAAAGCATATTGCCCAAGATGGATGACTTATATATTGACAACAAGGATATTGCGATCGATAGTTTGAAATCATCAAGAACTTATGCAATTTAGTGAACACCAAACAAAGATATCATAGAAGAAGCTCTGAACTCTTATCATTGTGTTTAGAAATTCGTGGTTAAGGAGGGAACCCCCATGATATATAAACCCCTTTGATTACAACTACCCTTTTATCTAACCGTGAATATTCCATCTTCCCATACTTATCCCCTTTATCTAACGGTAGGTAACTATTATTTATACATGAATCTTATGATTACAACCATACTCTCTTCTTTATCTAATGGTAGATATCACATCTTCTTGTCTATTAACTACCCGCATTAATTATAAGTGATGCTCTAAAATACAAGTGTATTTTTCCCTTACTGCCCCGAGAATTCAATGTCTTGAGTATTTTTAGTCGCTTGATATCTATTATAGGAAATGTATTCCCTGATTATTGAGTTATGCTGGGAGTTCATTCATCTGTCCACTAGAAAAGATACCAAGCCATATATTCAAATCAGTTACCGAAATAATTTATCTCTGTTTTTAGTATCCACAAGTTAAAAGAGAGTTATCTTACATGAGGTCCAATTAATCAAGATGAGACGTCTATATTTCTGCAACGACACGATTCTCTCAACATCTCAATTGTTGTACCGATGAAGATTGCATATCAACATTGAAACATTAAAATCATGTTCCAAAACGACCCATCAAATTGCACAAACATCTTCAATTTACTTGTTTGTCAGCACCTGAAAAATGAAACAAAACTTCAAAAAAGGAAAAACTAAATTCGCACAAGCTTCTCTTACCACATTTTCTTCTCTAATGGTTTTGGTAGAAATCCTTAAGAGGTACAAATCGTGGGACTGGACAAGTTGTTTCCTTCTTATGCTCAAGTTGACGAGATGAGCTCGTCGATGGCCCCGGCCCCAGGCCCGTCCCAGCCATTAATCAGGTCTATTCATCACGGGACCAACCTGTCTGCCTAAGGTTCAACTAACCCGAAAAGGTTCCCGGCATAGTCTTTCGTTTTAGCCACAAGTCCATAGCGGTGTGCTACTTCGATCCTGAGGTTGGACACATGGACGGACGACGTCGATTCTGCATGTGACTCAAACCATTCAAACTAAAAATACAGTCAATCTTCGAAAGTGAAGATGGCTTTCATGCCATCTAAGGATGTATCTTTCGATGTCGGCTAAGAAGCAAAACTTGACTAAACTTGCGAGCTTTTCCCTCATGGAAAGATTCGATGTTCTTTTTCTCCTGATTAAGACTTTGTATTTTGGCAAGGGAAACCAGTCCAAACCTGAGCCAGCAACTTCTTGGCATTTGCGGCTTTTTATTTGGGGAGGATTGTGAAAACTATATAAACTAAATCACTTAAATTGGTATTAAATTTGCTAGTAATAGATCGGATATATCCAAGTGCGAGAACCCTGAAAACTCGGACATTTCTTCTTCTTCTCTTTCACTAAATTTGAGGATTGCACGATCCAATCAACGTTTCACGTATCTAGCACGAAATTAATGGATGAAGAGAAAAAAAAATTCTAATTCTTACGGTTGGAATCAAAAGTTATAAGTAAAATTACTTGTTGGAATAATTTGGAGTCGTCATCGGGGCAAAGAATGAAATGCTCATCCCATGTATTTGGTGACACTACAATGCTAATCTTTACCAGTCAAATTAAATCTTAAACTAAGGATATGTTTGTTTCGCGAAAAACATTTTCCATCAAAACGTTTTCCTCATTTTTCGATATTTGTTTACTTAGGAAAATGAGTTCACAGAAAAATGTTTTTCTAATCAATGGAAAAGATTTTCCTACCAAAACTTAAATTTAGGAAAACGTTTTTCTCTTCAAAAGAACTAGAAATTTTTTTCCAAATCTACAAAAACTTAGATTAAGGTACCAGTTAACAAAACAATTGTTTTTATAAAAATATTTTTTTTAAAAATTCGTTAATTTTTATATTTTTTTTTTTTTTTTCTTTTTCTTTTTTTTTTTCTTTTCTTCCTTTTTCTTTTTGCCACTTCTCAGCTCATCGCTGGTTAGCGAGCTTAGGTCTCACCAAATTAGGCAAGCTCACGGCCTCGATAGCAAGGCTCAAGCTCACCCGAGGCTAGTGAGCATTGAGACTCACCATCATGCAAGCTCGTGGCCTTCGACAATGAGGCTTAAGCTTGCCCAAAGCTTGCTAGCATTGAGCCTTGCCATCAAGCGAGCTTGTGGTCTTCAACGGTGAGGTTTGAGCTTGTGACCTTTGGTGGTGAACCTCACCAAATTGGGCAAGCTCGCAGCAAGGTGGCGAGGCTCGAGCCTCACCGCAACCTTGCCCGAGGTCAATGAGTCTCAAGCCTCACCAGATCGAGTAACTCATGGCCTTGGGCAACGAGCCTCGAGCCTCGTTGGATCAAGCAAGCTCACAGCCTTTGGTGGCGAGGCTCAAGCTCGCCCCTTGCGAGCTAGCCGGGAGGAACCGTTAGAGGAAGCAAATGGGTATGACATGCAAGGAAGGAGAGGAGCAATGGAGAACAACAAGAAAAAAAAAAGTAAAAGTAATTTTAAAATAAAAATAAAAAAATTTTGAAAAAAAATAACATATAAAAAGATTCTAAGATAGAGTCACCAAATGGAAATCAAATTTTTTTCTAGTGAAGCCCATACATCAGAAACGTTTTTGATCATACATTAACAAATAAAGCAAAACTAACTATTTTTATAAAAAATGCTTTTCCGAAAAGCAATTTTTTTCCATCATTAAGTTTTCCCCAAAATAAACATACCCTAACTCCGATAAAATTTCAAGCTCGGAAAGTCACACGTGACTCACTTTATAACAATCCGCGTCGCTTTTCCCAGTCAACTAATAATATCAAATGCAATACTTGATTGATTAAAATTAAACTAGTTTCAAGGCTTAGTAGGCCAAAAAAATGAATCGTAGGGCCTAATAAATCAACTTGAAACGTGTTAAGTACATAACTAATCAACGGATTCAAGATTTTGTTCTTGTTTTTTAGCACTTATTCAAGGGAGAATTGTCGAGGGGGAATCATTTGACCCGCCAGCCAAATGTGAAAATTGAGGGCAACGACCGACAAGCAAACCATAAAAACGAAAGACAAGTACATGGAAAAGTCACGAAACAGTTTCTCTTTTTTTCTTTTCTTTTTTAGTTAAAAAGGAATAGAAAAAGACTCGGAATATCACCAAATCATCGCCCATCTTAGGCGACAACAAGGAGGAAACGAATGATGATGGTGGGGGGAGTCGGTCCCCTCTCTTTTTCTGATGAAAGCCTAGAAACAAATTCCAAAGCCCCTTGTAATCATCGTTTCACACCAGACGTAGGATTTTGCAAAGATACCTATGACATGATTTCGCGGTTACCCAATTGTCATTTTCGTTTTCTTTACTCAAGGGAAACACCAGATTCCCACTTTACCATTATCACGTTCACATACAAGATGAAATTTTTCTTTTCGCATTGAATTATCTAATCAATTATAAATTTATTATACGAATGTCAATTCAATTTTAAATATTTTAATTTTATTAATTTAACTCTAGACTTTTCAATGTAGTTTTTCCAATCAAAATAGATTTCGGACCACTTGAGTAATTTTCCCATTCATCTCTATACATTTGGATCGGGCTTTTAAATAAAAGGTAAATGGCTTATCAATAAATAAATAAAGAGGGAATAAAAAGTGTTTAGGACCACAAAAGGCTGCTAAGCACAAGGCACGTCCTTCTAGCCCTCCAGATATTCCCCTGCAGATTTGTCTCCGCCCCCAAAAAAATGATTATGTTTATTGCCCCCTCTTATTTATTAATTCCATCGTTCGTAGAACGAATTTACCTAATCATTTTCTCACGACGAAATGCAACGTCTTTGATGTCATTCGCAAAAATCCCTCGATGCCTCGCCCACCGATTGAGATGGGAAAGAAAAAAGGAGCCCTCTCAATCGATGGCAAAGAAAAACCCATTTTTATTCAACGCGTCTTTGGGGTTTAAAAAGAAGGGAACAAAAAGAAGGAATAAAGAGAGAAAAAAGGGTGTAAATAACCGGGAAAAAAAAAAAAAAAGAGAAAAAGGCGCCAAGTTCACCAAACTTTCACCAGCAAGTCAAACCTTTCTTTGTGTGAAAAAATTCCAAAAAGAAAAATTCCACAAAAGAAAGAAAAAGCCTAAGTTATCTTTATTTTCTTTTTGGGGGCCAAAGTGTAGTCTTTGGACCTCCCATGTCAAAAAAGAGGTTTGGTCCATTAGCAATTGAGCATTGAAACAGGCTAAAAGAACCCCATTTTCTTTCTTTCGGATGAGCAGTATCTTTTAGGATCCTTGTACTTGAATATGCCTTAAATTATTTCATCTGAATTTTGAAATGTAAAATATAGAGGTATTCTCATTTAAATAGAAAAGAAAAAAATTTAGTTGAGAACTTTGGAAACCTTGTGTAAAAAAGTTAAACTCTACATCACATCTTTGGATGTAGCCGCTACTGAATAGGCTAATATAGTAGTCATCTGTACGTAAGATGACAGGATGGAATTCGTAAAAATTCATACCGAGTCAACCTGTGCTCACACGCCTAAGTTATCTTTATTTTCTTTTTGGGGGCCAAAGTATAGCCTTTGGACCTCCCACGTCAAAAAAAAAGGGGGGTTTTTATTAAAGGAGGTTGGTCCATATCCATGGGCAATTGGAGCATTAAAACAGGCTAAAGAGCAGAGCCACATTTTCTTTCTTTCTGACGGGCAGTATCTTTTTGGACCCTGCAAAAGTAAAGTACGCTTTACGCTCCCCGATGTATCCCAACTTGACGATTACTCGCTTTTATTTTATTTTATTTGACGCCGAGATAACTTTCCGTGAATATTTAAATTCTCTTTTTGGGCTTCTTTTTATTGTTTTTCCAGTCCTCTTTTCAGAAATTTCTCTTCAACCCTCCTGAAGTGGATTGGACGTTACGGATCTCCGTCCACCTTTTCACACATCTCGCGCGCTCGAAATCCTAGAGGAAAGCATTTTCCTCTTATTTTGGGCGTTTGATGAATGCAAATACGACCCAAAGTCAGGTGTAATGATGCTTCGTATGGGTGTGCAATTCAAATACAGCTTGGATCGAGTTTGGATTGATTGATTTTGAGTGATTTCCATAACAGGCGATCTGATTCTTGATTCCCATTTTTGAAACCAGTAATCAATGATTTAATTTTTAGTTCCAATAAGAGAATCGATCAAACCAAACCGGACAAGTAATTTTAATATATATATTTTAAATCTTAAGAATTTGAAAAGAAGAAGAAAATTCTTAATTTCAATTCCAAATTCCAAACTCTACTCGACCACCCCCAAACTCTTCTCTACATAGCTCTTTCAATTTTAATTCCAAATTCCCAATTTCTTGATCCTTAAATCAAATCCTAACACACGCCCAAACCCTCTCTTCGCTCAACCCAGCCTCTCACTCCACTTGCCTCAAGTATGCCCAATCTAGACACTCTCTCCCTCTCAGACTTGCCTCACATAGACATTGGTGATCAAAGCAAAGTTACCAATTCCATTAGACTAGTTAGTCGGTCCAATTCCTGGTTCCAAACTAGCCAATCCAATCCATGGTCCTAGAATTTAGAACCGATCCGATTCTTATTCCACTTGGAACTAGACTTGAAACCGATCACTCCTAATGCTACGAAGATTTTAAAAAAAAAAAAATTGGCCAAAGAAAAGTAAAAGTCTCCAAAAAAACTCCAAATTATATTCACATCAATATATTTACTATAATTTTTCATAACACTAAAAGTAGTAAATTTATATTTGTGTGATATATTTATTCAAATTTATATCCACAAAACACATTTACATCAAAATTTTAATAACAAAAAATACATAGACTTATATTTATGTGACATATTTACTAAGCACCTTTATATGATGGCAAAATTCCCAAGCTTAGATTTACACTCTCCATTTACTCTCTGTTGATATTTTTTTTTCTTTTTCTTTTTTTTTTCCTCCTCCATCTAAGCACCTTACCATGGCCATCATTGTTGTCCTCATCGTTGCCGAATCAATGAAGAAAATGGAGGTAGTTTAAAAACAAGCAAAAAGAACTTATAATGAGTTGATATATTTTTATTAAGTGATCACCATGTCAGCATTGATTTCATTCCATCATCCAAGTTGGCAGCCACATAAGATTTTTAATGGTGCTCATTAAAGAAATTATTTACTATGGATAAAGTGTTAGATATAATTTTGAAACTTTTGGTGTCACTAGAAGAAGGTTTAGGGTAAATGCTCTGGTGTGGAGCTAAGCACGAAATTCCTATTATCTTTCTGGCTTAGGCTAAATGTTTTAGAGTAGGCAATACTTTGATATTTTTTATGACTTTTTTTTATAAGGAAAAGCAGAAAAAGGGGTCGGCCGATACGACGGTCAACCACCGGATGATGAAGGGGTTGACCCGATAGCGAGGGACCGCGCATGGAGGGGCAGTGGACACCGGACATTGGACAACTCATAAATTATGTCTGACTTTCTGAGCCCTGAAACAAAAAAAAAAAAAAAGCCCAAAAAAAAAGAAAAAGGAGAAAAATAGAGTCGTCGTCCTCGTCGTATCGGTGGTCTCTCTCTCTCTAGGGTCTGCAAGTTTTTCACAGACGAGGAAATGGGAGCTCACGTGACCCCTCGCTGTACATCCACGTGACGGACCCAATGGCCGGCGAAAGTACATCCGAGGGAAAGGAGAAACATAAGTATACGAGGATGAGAAGAATTTGCGCGTACCCGTGTGTTACCTCTACAAATTTCGGTTAATTTTATAATCACGTCACTAATTTAGTCACCGAAACATGTTACTTTGACTCGCAATTCGATTAAATTCCCAAAAGAAATTCTAATAAAAATATTAGCATCATCCGTCCGCTTGCATTTTATCATTAAATTAATCGACTTTCGATGAAAATGCATCCGGTGTAATATTGAAAATGAAATGATAATTGTAAAAGGTTCCTGTGTATTCGGGGAAATCAAAATCCGATGATTTTTATGACAACATTCGATGTTTACTAATGATGCTTATGTAATTTAAGATGATATTGCATAGGCATTAAGGAAAAATGGATTAATATATTCAAAAAACAAGTCTCTTTGTCTATTTACTACCTAGAAAATAAAAGGGTTATTTTTATGAGCACTGTCGATTAGTATACACTTAAAACTTTTTGTGGGTTTATCTTGAGTCTTGAGAAGAAAAGGCATTTTTAAGTCAAATTTTCAAATGTTATTAAGTTTTAGAAAATTATGAAAATAGTTAAAAAAGAAGGTTCAAATGCACACTTATTATCGAAACATTTCATGTTGACACACTAATGAGATATTTACAAATTTATGGTAAATACTTTTTCTAGTTTCTTACAAAATATCATCAAAATCTCTGTCTCTCTTCAAGTTAACACCATAAAAATTGAACTAGCTATTAAGAAACAAAAATATGCATCGGCTGATTTAATCACGCTGACCCAAATTCAATTTCTGTATTATCGAGAGCAAAAGATTCCATCTTCGATTCCAGCTCATGTACAATACAAGGCCATGAAAAAGTATCTCGTACTCATTAACAGTATGATTAGTTTAATTAAATTAAACCTGTTAAATATGTAGATAAATTTTTTTTTTTTTTTAACTGATGTAGTAGTCCGTAGCAGACAGGACAAAGCTCCAAACAAAAGTAAAAGGGCACCAGCGCCTAGCTTTGTCTCTCTCCAAAAAGCAGTAAAAAAAAAAAGAGGGAGGGGGGTGGGGGCGTCTCTCTCTCTCTCTCCCTCTCTTTTTTTTCCTCGAAGCGCCATTTCCTTTTCTTTTCCCTCTCCCTTTTCTTTTCCTTTTCCTTTTCTTTTTCCCTGCTCTCTGCAACAACAACATCAACAACAACCACCAACAGACATCGCCATAAAACGAAGTGCAAAAGCTCTCTCCTTGCCCTCATTTCACCTTCTCCTCCCCTCCCTCTTTCTCTCTATCTCGAACCCTGACGCAGCAGCTTCGACTTGGAGAGACTCTACTCTTTCTTCTTCACCCGCCATGGAAGCTCTGAACTTGCTCAGGTTCCGGACGCCTACCGCCACCACCACCGTCGCCACCCACACGCCTAGCCCACTCGGGGATGCTGACGACCGACTCCACAACGCGGTAGCGGAAGAAGAAGAAGAAGAAGAAGAATCGTTCTTCGAGTTGGAGCTTACTGTTCCTGATCGCGACGTCCGTGAGTGCAGTACCAGCAACGGCACCAGAAATGTCAAAGATGGCGACTTCGTCGAAGTTGACTCCAACATTGAAAAACAGGGCTCCCCGAAATCTTCGACCGCGAAGAGCAGCAGGAGCCATCGTCTCGCTAACCAGTCGTCGCTCTCGCTGCGGAAGATCCTCCCGATCGACCCGTGCTCCCGGCCTCAGTCCCCGATCTCGCTGCTGAAGTCGTCTCCCAAGTTTCGGGTCTTCATGTTCCGGAAGTCTAAGTCGGTGTCGGCGTCGTCGAACGAGGCGGAGAAGAGGGGAGACGAGCGGGAGCTGAGGAGCAGAGGAGGCAGCCTGTTCACTCTGAAGTTCAAGGTGCGAGAAGTCCACCGACCCGGCTTTGGGAGAGCGAACAGCTCGAGAAGATCCGAGACAGGATACCCGAATCGGAGCCCCGACAGCTTCGTCGACTCGAGCTCGAAGCGGTTCTCCAAGGACGTGATCCAGAAGTACTTGAAGCTCGTGAAGCCCCTGTACGTCATGGTCTCCCGGAAGCAACACGACGCCGCCAGGTTCTCCGGCGAGTTGTCCGCGACGTCATCTCCGGCGATGCCGCCGCATGCGGCCTCGTCCAAGATGCATGCGCTGCTCAAGTCTCCGGCCGGATTTCCGGCGGTCCCGAGGCGGCTGGGGAAGAGCAGGTCCGCGTCCGCGTCGGGCGGGGTCTCGTCGCCGGCGAGGAGGGACGATTCGCTGTTGCAGCAGCACGACGGGATTCAGAGCGCGATTCTGCATTGCAAGAGATCCTACAACTCCTCCAGCGGTACGTAACTTAATCAAATTTCAAGTCCCTTTAAATTAATTACTAAATTTCTTTCTGAACAAGTGATCATTAGCGTCGCCTAATCATATCTTTACGTGATGCAGATTGTTCTTCATTGCCGCGATCTGCTAGCGGGCCACAGGAGATGTCCTTCGAATCGGGAAGAAGTTCGAGCGAGGAAGAGCGACTGTAAATTGTAACGAGATTTCAGCCAGCATTTGGAGCTACAATTATTCAAAGAAAAAAAAAAAAAGGGTCTGTTTTTTGTGTAGTCAGTCAAACGTTACAGAAGCGTGCGTGGGTGAATTTGGTTTTTTTAATTTATTTTTTTCGAATTTCTTGCCTTTTTTTTTTTGGATTGTAGAGAAAAGAAGTAAATTTCGAACTAGGGTTGGGTGAGTTTGCAGACTTTGGGAGAAGAGCAGAGAGGGCAGCTGAAATAGTGATGGTGGCCTGAGGAAGGTGTCTGTCCGTGAAGTGATGGGTCATTACGAAACATCAGGAAGACATGATTTTAATTGTTCCGGTGTTGATCTGCCAAGTTTTTGTCTTTCGGCACGACAGGGAGCTTTGAGATGTCGAGAGAGAATCGCGTGGGGTCGTCATTGAAATGTGTACATTGTCTCACGGTCCGGTCACTTCCGATTGATTGGACCTCACGTGACCTTTACAAAATGCTGTTATCTTTTTCCCCCCTCTCTTTTCTATTTTTCCAAGATTCCCAGTCTTTATTTATTTCCGCCAATAAGTTTGGTTTTTATTCTTTTTTAATTTTGTCGGATGTATTTAGGAAAGTTCCTAATGTCAAGTGGGTCGTTTGGTAAAAACATCAAAGGGGAGGGAAAGAATCGAGAAGGATAGGCTTGACCCTTATGCGTGACTGTGGAAAATTGGATGTTTCAAGGTAGCAACCGCGAAGGACCCGCTCCTCACATGCTTTGACATGCGCTCCGTCCAAACGTGCACGACTTAGATTCGGACAACTTTCATTCTTTCGGAGTTTTCTTTTTCTCTCTTCGGGTGAACAGTGAGCACACCGACTATTATCTTAAATTTAAACGTTAGGAAAACGAGAGCATCGACTAATTTGACAAGTCATTAAATTGTAAAGATCCCCTTGTTGACGATGATAGTCGCATCTTTGAATTCACTGCTCCTCGATGACCAGCTCGAGCTTTGCTTGAGATGACGGTCCACGCGGTTTGCTCGGTGTCTAATTGAGAGAGCATATATTGAAATCTGATAATGAAGGGTTCTTGGCATTCCTCAACCGTTCCGCGACTCGGTGCATGAACATGATCGCAAGATGCATTAGACAACTCCCTGGAATTTAGGGATCAAACATGATAGACCTGAGGGCACGTTCCGAAGTTTGAAATTTCAAACGAAAGAGAGATGGAATGGGCATGAAGTCATGGGCTGTCTACTGAGGAGCCACGAATTCATGAATTGGATGGGAACAAAAGACTTATCCTACACCGTATTCTCCAAGCCTAAGCAGATAAGGCCAGATTTTCAGACAATGCATCAATTAATGACGACGACTTCCAAAAGGAAAAAGACACCACGGACCCCCCCAAATCAGGGCAAAATTTTTTTTTTCCTTCGGGAATCCGCAAAGATCTCACCATCACCAGCAACAACCACTTGGTACCCCATCACACCCCGCTTTGTCCCCCATTCAACCGGTGTTGATGTTGGCCGACGACTCTTTTTAAAGGGCGACGAAGCTTTGAATAGATTAGCTCCCGGTTTGTTAGATACCTTGTCAATCTCGTAAATTAGATAAGATGACAGGTAAAATTTAGAAGAATTATGTATGTATCGAACTGTTACACCGACGGCATGGCATACGGGCATGTCCGTGTCCCTAACAGCCCATATGTTGCAATACCATAGGTGTGCCCCCACATTGGAATGGTTGTTTGTTGATGGGTTACTAACATGATGAACTAGCACAAAAGAAAAAAAAACACAAAATCAACTGGCGAAGAGTAAAAATAGTAGGAGTGCTGAAAATTTCATACAACACTTACTTGAGAGTCAAAAAAATTTTTTTTTTTTTGCACTCATTTGAGTGCCAATTCCAATTTGCCTTGTTGGAAAATCTAACGTGAAATTTGGTCATCCGACGTGGAAATTTTTTTAATATTTACTATTTTTTAATTTTTGTTTATTTTTTTTCTTTAGGATCAGTGAGAGTCACTGACGACAGTGATAGTGTCTCGCCCTCAACCACGAGTGTCCTAGGCTAGGTCACGATGCCTTTGCCTAGGGCCTTCATGGCTAGATCTAGTTTAGAGCTGCCTCACACGCTCTCGCCGATTGTCGGCAATACCGCCTAAAGCTAGTGAGGCCCTAACCTCACTAGTGGCGGCTCACCCAGGGCCTTTGTGACCAAAGGGGAAGCCCTCACCTAATATGGGCAACGACTTTATAGTTGGTGAGGATTATTAGTGATTCTCACTAGCCCTGAAGAAAAAAAAATAAAAAATAAAAAATACTACATAAGATGATTGGTCGAAATTAGCACTCAAAATCAATTGTTGATATCTCCAATAGGCTACTGCAAACTCCCTCCACTCCTTTTCACATGCTCCTCGTACACCATTTGCGCCACCAATAGATCCCCGACTGCTGCCCCACCAACTCACCGCCCCTCTCAGCTCAGCCACCTCCGCAAACGCAGCCGAGCTGTCCCCGGCCACCCTCCCTCCCGTCCCGGCCCTCCCCAAGCGCCACGTCATCACACTCGCTCACCGTCTCTCCTCGAACGACTCCATCAAGTCCCGGTGTAGCGTTATTAGTAAGTACATACTCTCCTCTTTTTATTCCACCGTTCTTTACGCTGACATGACTTTCGGTAACGTTTTTGGATTCTCTTTTTGGCTTCTAGTTTCTGTTTTCACCCCCCTCTTTTCTGAAATTTCTCGTCGCCCTCTCGAAATGGATCTCGCCTTTTATACAAGTAGGAAAGACACCACGTTAGTGCTCCTTTACACCTCACGCGCTCGGAATCCTAGAAAAGAAGAAACTCCTCTACGCATTTTCCTCTTATTTTTATTCAAAATTTTCACTCTCTGCTCTTCAAAGTTTCTTTCTTCTTCTTTTTTAAAAGAGGGAGAAATCTGAATGAGGCTTTGTAATGCCAAGTTAATACCGGACTGCATCTATGAAAAAATGTGATTGTGAGTCTGAAGTGCAAATAGATGATGGGCAAATATCACTAATAATTCCAAACAATGCCCATTTTGATACACATACTCTAAATTTTTTTAACGTCATCAAAACTTCGAAACTTGCTTATTGTCATACAAATACTCAAAATTTTTTTATCACAAAAAAACAAAAACTTATTCTTTATTTCAATTCCACTTAGGATATATCTGTCACATTGGTATAAGTTCAAATCCACTTAGATTTTGACACATACACATGGAAAACAAAATAAAATTTTCATTTTCTCTCTCTCTCTCCTCCATCCGCATCTCTCTTCCTCCCCATCTACGGCACTCATGAAGCTCTAGGTCCTTAGAAATTTCAAGGCTGGTCTAATCATCTCAGCCGCTTCATCGACCCATTTTGCCTTAAAACCTCTAGTTCGTGACACTAGAGTGCAATTTCATTTCCTTTTGTCGTGAAAACTAACACCAAAGGTGTGGTCCTTTGTAAGAATGTCCAATGTTTGGATTATTTTTCACCTTGAGTTATACTAGGAATGCGCTCATCCATCCATCGGAAAAGATGAGATGCCAAGCGCGCATCTCAATCGTATGTCAAATCAATTACAAAATAGTTTGTCTTTATATGTAGGATCCACAAGTTAGGAGAGATTATCCTACTTATAAAGCATTTGTAAGGTTATGAGAGATCCAATCAATCAAGATGAGACATGTACATTTCAATGACGAACATGATTCTCCCAACATCTCAATTGCTGTACCAATGAAAATTGCAGATCAATATCGAAACAAAATCACGTCTTCTCAATGGTTCACGGGCATCTTCAAGCGATCCCTATCTTAACTCTCTTCAATTTACTTGTTTCTTTGAATTGCATGGATTGTCTTCTTTTTCATTGTCATCTTCATTTCAACAGCCCAATTCTGCTTTCAGATTCCAACATTATAACAAAGAATTAGTATCTAATTGAGAAAGGATATCGAAACCTTGCGTTGAAGAAATCTTAGCACTCTTGAAGTCATTCATTTTCTCGCTCATAGGCCTGACTTGGTACTTGAACATACCAATTTAACGTACCGAGCCAAGTCGCGACAAATTAAATAGCTTAAGAGTGAATACTATCTCCATCGCCATGATCCTTTACATGACTTATGATTTGGTGCGGACTATACAACTTCTTTCAACTGTGAAGTCGAAGTTTGCAAATATAATTTCAAAATGGACGAAACAATTCCTCCTGCTTTAGGAGATTAAACATGATTGCTAGAACTCAAAACATAAGATCCTATGGACCGCAGGGCACGTTTGAAGTTTGAAATTTCAAATGAGAGAGAGAGGGAATGGGCACGGAGTTACGGACTGTCCACAGAGGAACCACAAATTCATGGATTGGATGAAACGAGAGACTTTCAGGCACCGCATTCTCCAACTCTGAGCAGATGAAGCCAAAATTTTCAAAGAACACATCAATTAATGATGACGACCCCAAAGAAAAAAAGGCACTATGGACCCCCAAATCAAGGCAAAATTCCTTTGGGACTCGGCAGGACTACACTATTACCAGACACCAAAATCTCCACTAAGCACGCATCGCCACCTTTGGCTCCATTCACGGTAAAATTATCAAAAAAATCTCAAATTTGTTGTGATTATATCCATTCAATTATGAACTTTTTGATTAATTGAGGCCTACAAATTTTGATTTACATTAATTCAGTTAATCCGACCAAATTTAATTGCTTGATATTGAGAGGATAATTTTCAATAATATTTTAATATTTTCCTACAAAATAAAATTTTTAAAAAATCAAAAAAATATTAAAATATTATTAGAAACTGTCAATGTTAACGCTAATCGTGCCACGTCAGCATGAGGGCCGAATGGACTGAATTGACATAAATGCAAAAATTTTATGGCTAAATTGGCACAATCGCAATAGGTTTAAAACTTTTTTGATAATTCTCTTTTGAGATACCTACTATGAATCACCTAAAGGGAATCAATAGGTGATTCTAGGGAAATTAAAAATTTTGCGGAATAAAATATTTCAAGGAATAAAAGTATGGATAATAATAGTCACGAACAAAACTGTTCACATTTGATCTAGACATCCGAAATATTCAGACATTGTGCAATAACTAAAATGCAATAGAGATTAAAAGATAAGAGAAAATGCGTATGAGCTTTATAGTGGTTCAGCTTAGGTCAAACCTACATTCACTCTCCCACACTAACAGCTAATAGGCCGAATTCCACTATATGATCAAAGAGTAATTATAATATGAGTGTAATGCTTTCTAAAAGATTCTTACAAATTCACTTAACCACTCAACCTTGTGTTTCTTACTCTTTTTTCACAATTTTTGAGCTCGGAGAAGATAAGTAAAAATTTCGAATAACACTCAAACTTTGAAATTATAGATTTTGGATCACATCTCTTATCCTCTAGGACATCTTTGTCTTCTTAAATACTCCTCCATCTCCACTAGCCATTGGAAATTTTCAGAGGATAATCTTTCAACCTTATCCTCGGAACAGATTTTCTTTTTAAGGAATTTGTAGCCATTTGAGGGACATGATTGAATCTCCTTGTTGAATCTGGTTGCCCATACAATTAGATTCTGGTTTCTATAAGTAAGTCTCTTCGATAAGGAATAACTTGTTTTGAAAATTTTGATTACCAATCATAAATTGATAGAATCAAATATTTTAGGCATGAAATCCAGTTGTGATTACTAACCGTTAGAAATATAGATTCTAAAAATATCGAGTTCTGGAATATATAATTCAAATATGCATTTTTCCGTCTAGATTCACTTATGGCATGTTAGAATAAGAATAGTTCCTCCGTCTGAATGAACTCCATATATAAGTCTAAATAAATATAGTTGTAGAAATCATTCTTTAGACTCGTACCCGTTTTCAAATGCATCAAGAATTATATATTAGAATAGTTATAGATCTAGATAGTTTTGTCAACTTCAAAATCAATTAGGAGTTTTCTCCAACGTCTCCCCATTCATTGGTGTTGATGTTGGTCAATTATCTCTTTTTTAAGGGCAACCAAGTTAAATGAGTTATATATATCAAATTGCTAAACTGCCGGCATGGCATATTAGACATGTTTGTTTCCCTAACATTTCCCACATGTTCATTCTTAAATCACCTAGGCTACCCGTATGCTGCGATAGGTGCGCCCAAGTTAAAAGTAATGTGTATTTGTCAACTGCATAAGCTTGACGGACTCTTAAATGAGAAAACACGAAAGAAGAAAAAAAAAGAGAGTTATTGAAGGAGTCAATGCAATAAATAAATTCTTTTTTTTACCCCTACAATATCGAGATAAACAGGCACCAAGATGGGTCAAATGGTTTATTTCATTGCACAAACTGTCGGGCGAAATGCTTGGAGATGAATGCAGTGCGCCTAGGTAAGAGCACGACTACCCAAGCTGAAGAGACCCGACACCATATCTTACTCCAACGAGCTTGGATTTTCCATGTCCCCTCTTCTGTCTCCCAACCTGTTCTTAATTGAAAATCCTTTTCGATAATCACTTACATTGAAAAAAAAAAAAAAAAAAAAAACTTGTTGGTCTGATCTACAGTGGATGTTTCCATCGGAGTACTCATTAGGGGAGCCCATTTTTTCAACGCAATCCAAGTACTTTTCCTGGGGAGATTTGGCTCTGAAAGAGTGAGGTTTTTCACTCTGGTTCATTGCATCTGTCCTATGACCCCAAATGTCGAGGAACAATTAACAAACAAGATGTTATTTGAGTGTTAGGAAACAGTGAACACCGCATACTCCTCATGTCATTTAGGAGGAGACGTGGATAAACTCGATTACGTGATGGCACAAACGTTTCTGACTTAGGAACTTCAGCACGCTCTTAAATAACTAGCATTGAATTCCACAAAATATATATTGTATTCATCTCGAAATAATGCATTTACAAAGGTGGCAATAAATTTATATTTTGTCCCGTCATAAAATTATCAAATATGAAGCGATTTCTGACCGCATCTTGCTATATAAAATTCAGAGTTCTGTTTTTTTCCAGAAAGTGATTGAAACCAGATGAGGATCAATAGAGTTGGATGATTGTATAAGTCTCAATAAAGAGCCTTTTTGACTGGGATCTGAGCAATGTCCGGCCTGATGAATTAACAACTGACCATGGCTATGGCCTGCCATTCTAGGTTTGCTTTCTTCAACCATAGCCACTTGACCAGATATTGGATACTAGGATTAGATAGTTTAGGTCCTCTAAGACCAATCATTATCCTTACCCATCAATTTGATAACAAGGAGTGAGCATGAATCATATTGATGATCGATCCAATCTAGGAACACCAAAAATATGTACTCCAGCATCGCATGGACCTAGGAATATTTTCATAGTGAAGCTAGTAGCAGCACACATTGTTCTGCATAACATCAATCACTCATAACAAAGGCAATACCAAAAGTTCACAGCAGATGCTTGCAGCTCTGTGCATTTGAATCATGTAAACCTACAAGGGCTCAATCTAAATTAAGACACGAGAATCAACACCTTCCAATAATATCTATTCATCCCAATGACAAAGCCGTAAAAGAAGGAAAAAAAGAGAGCCACGGAGTAATGTGCACAGGAATGATCACTATCATCCATATTGAAAAAAGAGGAGCATGGAAAAATTCCTCCTCTAACCCTCCACTGAAGGAAGCAGCTAATACACAAATGTAGGATGACTGGAGTTGCACTAGCACTAGTAGCTAAAAGAGAGGCACATAGTACACCAATCGGGCACACCCCAATCAACTATTTCTCCAAATTGTCCACTAAGTATTTAGCCCCATACTGATGCTTTACGAAATGCTCCTTACATATTGGTCAAGATTTGTATTGAAAAGGTCACACCTTCACAGAAAGATAAGAAAAGTGTCAGAAGAGAAAACAACTTCTGCAGTCATGCAAATATAATTCACGGAAAGAAAAGCAATAGTACACGAAATGTCTTTATTTCAAGTTCCTAATCTTATGTCCATAGAAGTACTCTTATCAAAAAGATGCAAGCTAGGTGCTGAAACTGACAACCTGGATATAAAGCACTGGGACAGCACAGGGTTCATTATCCAAAATGCTGAAAAAGTATCATTGAGGAATTTAACAGAGTTATTTCTGGCGGACAATTGAACTATTTTTGGTCCACTATAGCACATTGTTTAAAATTTAAATCATCAAAATTGACACATGTCATCTAATCAACCTGTTTAAACAAAGAGAAGTTCATCAGTCACCTGATAGGAGTTCCTGGAGCGTAGGCAGGGTTTTTAGCCACATATTCAACATATAGACTGTATATGTACTTCAGAGCTTCCCGTAGATCACCGGTCCTAGGATGTGTAACCAAGATTATCTACAAAGGCATCAGGCATAAGATCAAAAAGAACAAAAGAAAAGGCAGATTGACGGTTGCTAATATTCTTCTAAAGAGAAGCACAGCAATGGGCCAAGAACTGATCCAAGAATACATTGGCATTAGTATATTTGCTGAAGTTGCAAGCGATACAAGCATGAGGCAAATTCTTAACACTGTTAAAAAGTAAGATGATGCAGCAATGTGATTCTCAACAAATTGATTTTTTCCTTATTGAGCATAATCATAAGTAGTTGATGCCCAGAGAATAGAAGTTAACATGAGCAAACCATTTTTCTCTTGTATTTTGTGATCAAGAAACCCAAACACCTTCTAATTGTGTGGTGCCTGCCTTTAGATAAATTATCATCAGAAGAGGTGTAAGTTCCTTAATAATGCTCAGTTCCGCAGGTCTTGCTAATCTGCTAAGACTATTGAAGTTTTCGAGCGAAAGCTCATTATAAGCAACATCTGAGGTAGACATACAAACAATATAAAATCCAAATACTACAGAATTAGTTTAACTAACCTTTATACCAGAAGGACTTTCCATGAAACTAAGCTTGTATGTGTTAGTGCGGAAACTGTGAAAAGAACAACCCTGGCCTGTTAACTGGGGCAACCCAAGATTTCCTTTGTCTGCACTACAGGAGGGAAAAGAAGAAGAAGAGAGAGTGTGTATGTTAATCACTGATCATCCGGTTCTCCTGCATACTTGGTACCTTGCAATACAAAAGGTTTTGCAACTTTCGGCCCATGGCACAAGAAATTCCTCCCACTCACGAGCTACTTGAGCTCAACTAAGTGACTACTCAGAAAAAGAAGTTTAGTTGAGTATCGAGCTTTGCAATGCTTAGCTTGTGCAACTAATGAGTTGTTGAGTAGTTATATTTTATGTGATCATAATATGTTTACATGTATGTGTGAGCCGGCGAGTGTGCATAAACAAAAGAAACACAAATGTCATCTTGTCTAAAATTTCTACTGCAGGTTCGACTTACATTAGATTTTCATTTTTGAGCTCGAACTTGGCTTGGCAATTTGAAAAGTAGAACCGAATAAACTCAATATGAGCTTTCTTTTAGACATTTCAATCAAATATTAGCTGATCAGTCATGAGGATTACAGCAATTCAGCGAAAGAACAAGTAAAATACCCAATAAAAAAAAAATAAAGAAACCGCATTACCATCAAATGGTGCCTGAATTGAGTATGCAGTCTTCAAAAGTTCATTTATTTCAGCAAATTCACCAACATTTTCAATCGCAGCTAACCATTTGAGAGTGTTCAGAGACCAATATGAGCTTTCTTTAGACATTTTAATCGAATATTAGCTGATCAGTCATGAGGATAACAGCAAATCAGCGAAAGAACAAGTAAAATACCCCCCCCAAAAAAAAAAAACCCATTCCATCAAATCGTGCCCTAATTGAGTATGCAGTTTTCAAAAGTTCATTTATTTCAGCAAATTCAACGACATTTTCAATCGCAGCTAACCATTTGGGAGGGTGTTCAGAGACCAATTACATGGGGATCGAAGTCAAAGCAGATCATGAAGCAACCGGACAGCATATACATTCTTAGGACAAGGCATAAAGACCTACAGTTCTACCTTAGACAGATAGAAAGCCACCATTTTCGATGCTTTGCAGATTCCCCATCCGCAATCGCAATCCAACTTCCCACAAAATTCGACGGACCGGAACCAAATGAAGAAAAACGAAAGAACGGAGGCAGAGTTTCCAAAGCACGGAATACCTGGTCGGATCCAACTTAGCCGTCAGCGATTTGAGGGAGAAGAGGAGGCCGAACATGAGCTTGTGGTCCTGCTGGGGATTCAGCGTTCGGAGGGGGCGGTTCCACTCTCGGTAGAACAAGCACACGCCGTTCCGGTTGAACAGGTACATCGCGTTCGCGTTGTGCCCCGCCGCCGTCGGCGCCGTCGGCGACGGGCTGACGTCGGAGCCTCCGAAGAACTGCATCTCTCTTCAGTTCGCCGGTTTCGACTGAAGAATTGCAAGAGACGTCTAAAGCCCGGGTGCTTCCTTCCAACTTTTTTCTAGTTTTTACTTATTTCGACACATCAAATATTTGAAATATACAAAAATGTTTTTTTTTTCATAATTCGACTTGTTAATCTATATCTTTCTAAATTGATCTAAATGGGTGTAGAATTATGGAAATAATTATCTGGCTAACAAGGCTTGACCTATAAATTGAACTAAAATTGTTTTGGTTACAAAAATCTGAGATTTATTTATTTATTTTAGGAACATATTATATTTATGTATTTATAAATAGCGAGTATAAAATAAAAATTGTTGCAATGTGTTAGGGAGGGTTTTCAATTTGTAGTTCACTTAGGGCCTACATAGTAACGCTCTCAGGAACAACTGCTTCTGTTCTTTTGTTCCCGGGAGCGGATTTGGAACATAAATGTGTTTGGTAATTTTTTTTTTCCCGGGAGTAGAATCCATAAACAAAAAAAAAGTTACTTGCTTTCTTCGGAACGATTAGAGAATCAATTTTTTTTCTCTCTTTTCTCTCCTCTTTTTCTCCCTTCTCTTTCTTCTTCTTCTTCCTCTTCCTCCTCCCACCCCATCACCACTCCATTGCCGCCGCTAGCCACCGGCGAGGCTCGGCCTCGCAGATCTGGGCGAGGCCGGGCGAGGCTTCGGCGAGCTCGCTCGGTTGCTCGCCGGCCACCACTGGTGGCGGCGGCCAAGAGGAAAAATGAGAGAAAAAAGAAAAAGAAAAAGGAAAAAGAAAAAAGAAAAAAAATTATAACAAAAAGTACTAAAAAATTAAAAGAATCAAAAAATTAAAATTTTTTACCAAACGCATTTATATTCCCTGGAGTAAAAATTTTGGACGCTTATCAAACGCCTTTAAATGCTTTCATAAATCGTTTCCTTTTAAACGAAATAAAAAAGAATCATTTTTGAGCGAGAAATTGTTAGAACAAAACATTGTCATTACGCAGCGCCCTTAATGTTTTGGATTTGATTTTTTTTAACAACGCATTCTATGACGATATAAAATTAAGTAAAAACTCTCACTTTTAAAGTTACTCATATCTAATATTTCTAAGACGATATATAAACTATTAACAAGCATAAATGAATGTTTTGATTTTTTCAAATTGAAGAACAATTTCAATCCAATGCAATTTTGAGATTAGTCAATGCCCGCATTAGGTTTTGATCATTATTGGTATGTTTATGGTAAAAAGAAGAAGAAGCTAAGGATGAATAAATTAATACACACTTCTATCTCGAGCAATAGATTATTCAAATGCATTGAAGTCCATGTCAATATTCAAAATTATAGTTTTTGCTAAATGAACAAACAGAGTATAGATTGTTTTGAGAATTATTCGCATAAAATTTGTCAAAGATCACTGGCAATACATGATGTTCTATCCAACCAAATGACCATTTTTCTCAAGAGCTTTATTACGCAATAAAATTATAATTACGTAGCACAAAAGAAAGAGAGATAAAAATACATCACGCGGCATAATTTTGACAAACTAGATCAGATCCCTGCCCTCCTCTTCAAATACTCCTCGTACACCAACTGCGCCGCCAACAGATCCACGACCGCCGACCCGACCGACTTAAAAACCGTGACCTCCTCCTCGCTCCGCCGCCCCTCCCTCGCGGCCCCCGCCAGCTCCGCCAGCTCGCCGCCCCTCTCCACCGCCACCCCTCTCTCCGCCGCCCCAACCAGCTCCCCCGCCTCCAGGAACGCCGCCGCGCAGTCCACGAAGACCCTCGCGGCCCTCCCCAGCGCCGCGTCATCGCACTCCCTCATCGTCTCCTTGAACGACCCCACCAGGTCCAAGTGCGCGCCGGCCTTCAGTTTCTCGCCCCTCACCAGCGGCTCCTCCGAGTTCGTGGCACAGCTCACGATATCTCCCAGCCCGATAATCTCGTCCAAAATCTCGCTGCTGTCGAAACGCACCGCCCTGAGGTCCTCATCCTCGCTCATCCTCGCGGCCAGAGCCGCGGCCTTCTGCGGGCTCCGGTTCCAGATGATGACCCTCTCGATGCCGGGCCGGGCCGACAGGTGGGCCCTGATGAGATGCGGGGCGAGAGAGCCCGATCCGACCATGACGAGGACCTTGCTGTCGGTCCGCGAGAGGAGCTTGGAGGCGAGGCCGGAGACGCAGGAGGTGCGATACAGGGTCAACACGGTGGCGTCCACGGTGGCGAGGGGCTGGCCGGTGAGGGAGCTGAACAGGACGAAGACGGCGTGGACCCCCGGTAGGTTCAGGGCGGTGGAGTTGTTGGGGAAGTGGGTCACGAGCTTGACGCCGATGTAGGGGAGGGAAGGGTGGGAGGACCAGGAGGGCATGAGGAGGAGGGAGGGAGAGGCGCCGGCGGCGGCGGCGGAGAGGGGGTGGGAGTGGCGGAGAGGGGTGTGGATGGAGGAGGAGAGGGTGGAGAAGGTGGAGCCGAAGTGGCGGATGAGGGATTGGTGGGAGAGGAGGGCGTGGATGGAATCGGCGGTGATGAAGACCGGGTTAGGGTTGGAGGAAGCCATTGTTGATCTCGAGAGATTGAATTGGTGCTCCGACGAGTGAGATTGGGAGCGATTTGCTGGTGAAATCGGAATTTAGAAAAAGGTTAGAAACGACCAAGACTTGGAAAATTATCTGGAGATGGATGTAGACGATGGCAGACCAAGACTAAGAAGTCAATTGCAATTTTAAAGATAATTATGAAATCAAGCCTTTTAGCCAGGCAGAGAATTCATGCATTCGATTCATCCTCTTTTCTTATCAATTTTACGTGTAATCCAAATCCGACAAGTATCAATCGTCTCATTTTCTTGAAACACAAATACATTATTTTTTGCTAAACGAGTTACATGACACGCTTAATATGATCGAGAGATGCTATGCTTTATATAAATATGTGAAAATGCGTAAAAATGTAGTCGTGGTAATATTTATTTTTTTCGAAAAGATAAACTTCATTTCATTAGGATAATCCCTTCCAGTACACGAAGTGGGCCTATGAGCACAACAGTCCCGTAAGGTTTGGGGAGTTTTGAGAACCGACCCAGAGGGAGAGTATTTCGAATTTGGGCTTTAGCAAGCCTGGACACTAATTTATTTTGCTCTCTTACACATTGGGCCAAACGAAGGTGTCTAAAATTGATTAGCAGAAACTTACATTCACTAATAAGCGCATCCACCTCCCTGGATGCTTGGTTCGTGCCCTTAAGACAACTAACTAGAGCTAAACTATCGGACTCCAAAGGCAAGTATTGACCCATTCCTGCGTAAAGAAAGTGAAGTGTCTCCAAATTAGCTAGGGCTTCAACTTGGAGAGCAAATCTAAGTATCTACTAGTCTGATTCCTAGGTTCTCGATTGTACCTTGAAATCATCCTCATCCTTTGGTCAAAAGCTATATTTGTATACTTAATTTTTCCTGCAAATGTCTTTATATTAAATTCGCAGACCATCGACAAAAAGAAAATATTAAATTCGCGGAGGACACATAAGTCAAAAAGTCCTCGAGCCTCTTGGCGTAGGAAAACATTTTTTCACCATTTTCAATTTCCTACAAATCCTAAAATTTAACAAGATTAGTGTAAAACTATATGCATAGTTGAAATAAAAATGTAAAAATTTAACCCGTGAAAATAATATTGGAATATATAAATGTTATTTTCTATAACACAGAATTACTTCATTAAAAAGTAAAGAATTACTATACCACTTCAATACAGTAAAATTTATTTCCCTCAATGCAATAAATCCCAAAAATTGATGGGAGTCTCCATGCATGCACAATAGTAAGTTAATGCGTTGAAAGAGAGAGGGAGAGAGATTTTCTGATAAACAACATAAAGTCGGGATATTTTAATACTGTAATAATATCAATGTTATTTGTTAATACAATACAAATACTTACTTCATTATAAAATAAAGAATCACCATGCCACTTCGATATAATATGGTATTTTTTTTCCCTCAACAAAGTAAATCCTAAAATTTGATGTGAGCCTTTTTATGTATGCGTGACAGTTGAGCTAATGCATTTCGAGGAAAGAGAGGTTTGACATTCTCAATGTTATAAATACTTAGGATACTTGGAAGATTCTTAATATTTTCCTTATTGATTGTAATTGATATTATAATATTCCGTTACCTTATATAATCATTTTTCAAAGTCGATTCATGTACCCTTCATTATGTACATTGAAATATACAAAATCTCATTAAATTTTCTTTTCCGTGTTATTCTTATCTCTCTACACGAGACGAATTTGATGCTATATGGGGGAGGACAAGCGGAAGAAACCTACATCCATCCTTCTCAATCGTCAATAGACCGGTCCAACCTAATACCTAACCAAGTCCACGCACTCAAATAAAGCAGAGAATGAATTGGGACGTGAAAGTGGTGCTTTTCAGGCAGGGCACTTCTGGGTCCGCCGTCATTCATCTCTAATGCCTAGCTAGGTCGCTTTCAATCTCGATCCATTTTAATACCTTTCTTTTCCACAGCTGAAGAAGGATTTACCCCCTTGTTTAGCACAGTCGCAGGTATGAAGAAAGGCGGTCTCTTCCGTCCTTAATTTGGAACATTTCGTGGGTTAAGACAGTCGGCTACCTATGTGCTGATGTATTATTAAAATAAGAGGTAAAAGTTTTATACCTGCTACACGATTGCCGCCATATCCCACTTCGGATTTGATATGTTATTGGGTCCGAGTCTGATTGTCCTGGGCATGCATGACAGATTGAAGATGCATTAATTAAATGAGTTATTCTCGCTATTTTAATGGAGCGGGACATGCAAAGTTTCATTATTCTTCGGAAGGTGAGTTCCTTGCGGAAGCGAAATCAGTTGAAGAGAAGCTATTCATAGTTTGACTATATATATTGTATTCACATATATTATATGTACCGGCACGGTTTCAGTTGTTGCACCTTCCCTGGAACAATTTATCTTCTTCAAGCTGGTAACTGAGGAAGAAATGCTAGGATTCCGCAATGACCCATTTTCTCTCTCCTTTTCTTAATCTTATTGTGATTGGTCTGGGTGAAGATGGATAATTATAGCTGCTCTCTCATTTTGTTTTTGTTCGTGGAGAAAAAGGTGATGCTAGTGTTGCAGTTTCACTTATCAAGTTTTTGGCAGCTAGGACTGGGCATTTTGCTGTAATGACGCACCGAAGTCGGTGTTGTCAACCTCGCAAGATCTGGTCTCTGAAGTCATAACAACATTATCCCAAAAGCCGAAAGCTACAACATTAATAGCCCTCAACTTTCACTTCATTTTTATTTACAACAGTAGTCATCTCCTCAAAAGCTTTTCATTCCACTCCCCGTGGCCTAAAATGGCTGCTAATGATGTGCCATGCTGCAAGTCAATGTTCTGGGTACATCTAGTGGTATGCATTACTATTGTGTGCTTCACGGGCCTCATGCCAGGTGTCACTCTAGGACTCGCCTCACTTAGCTTGGTCGATCTGGAGATTCTTGCGAAAGCCAGTCGGCCTCAGGATAGGAAAAATGCAGGTGGAACTTTGAGCTTCGGCTCTCCTCAACTCTTTAGCTAGCATTTGTCTTTTGAAGTAATTTGTCTTCATTGATCTCTCCGCAGCAAAAATCCTTCCCTCGGTTCAGAATCGGCATTTACTCCTATGCACACTTCTCATATGCAACTCCATGGCTATGGAGGTAAATAAAGAGGTTCTTTTGTTTGGTTTTGCTATGTATGCTTTGTCTTTATTTGATATCTCATTCTTGATGACTTGTCCAAAGGCTTTGCTGATCTTCCTTGGTGTGCTTCTTCCAGCATGGGCCTCAGTTTGATCTCGGTCACACTCGTACTCGCTTTCAGTGAGGTAAGAGATTGGGAGTTCACTCGATGCAACTTTTGACGTAGGAATCTGACGGTGACTGAAAAATTGTTCTCTTCTTTCCATGACAAATTATTCCACAAGCTGTTTGTTCTCGGTATGGGCTAAGTGTCAGGGCGAAACTGTCCTTCGTTGTCCAGTCACCATAACAGCCGCCTTCCCTATCGCTTACCCGATCAGTAAGGTAATGCACTGAACATTAGTCTCGAACTGATAACGACCAACGAACTTGTGTTCTAGTAATATAAACAAACTTCATTGTGGAGCTCATATTAGGAATTGGATTGACTGCTTGGTGAAGGACACTCGGCACTTCTACGGCGGGCAGAGCTGAAAATGTTTGTTGATATGCACGGGAATAAGGTAAAATCCCTTGTCTGCTTCAGTACTTACAACAAACGAACTTGGAATGGCAGGATTTCAACTTGGAAAAAGATTCAAAGTTGATCATATTGTCATGTAAATTGTCCATGCTTGGAAAGGCAGAGAACTGACGAATGATGAAACAACCATCATTGTGATAATCATTGTGTTAGGAACGCAAATCTTTGAAGAGGAAAAATAGAGAAGAAAACAAACTTTTATATGGAAAACCCTTTCAAAATGAGAGAAAAAATCATGGTGTTGCACTTGACAATCTTTTTCATTATTAGTATTAGAGTAACAAGCTTCATGATTTCAAGTTTCAGCCTAACAATTACGAAAAGACATTGCCCCAATATATAGTAGGAGTCTAAGGCATACATAATAATGATGGAAATTATAGATATGCCATTAGTAGTAAATGTTTTAAACTTTAGTATTATTTTTCTTTAATGGACTCCACAACTTTATCAATCTTTCACTGGAGGCTGATCTTCAAAACAACAATGGTCTTTCAAAGTCTTTGTAACCCAAATTACCCTAGTTTGGTGACTCCCTCACCACTAACCATGGAGGCCAACTAAAATAATGCGTAACCTTAGTTTCACAATGGTGTCAACCTATGCTAACATATTTGCCGGATTTCTACACCAAGAATTTTCTTCAATGACAATGTGTCATCATCTATTACCTAACGAATATGATGATACCTTAACTCAATGAGCTTTAATCCTTAAATGAAATACTAGATTTTCGCAAGACAAATAGCACACTAACTGCCATTGAAAAGAATATTGCTATCTTGCTTCTTGTTTTTCTCATTTAGAAAAATTTTCAACTAAATCATCTTTTTGCTAGCTTCAAATATATAGCAACATACTCTCCTTCAGTAATTGAGAGAGAGACACAAATTTTTGAAGTCTAGACATCCAACTAATTGCATTGCTACTTAAAGTAAAAACATAACTCGAGGTGCTCTTCCTATTGTTCATGTCATCACTAAGATCTGCATCCGCAAAACTTTGTAAAGTTACACCTTTTTATAAAATATAACAACATATCTAAAGTGCCTTCAAATATCTTAATAGTTACTTTACAGTTTCACAATACTTTATTTTTGAATTAGTCATGTATCTGCTTGCAACTTCTATTGCATGAGCTATATTTGCGTTTGATACTCACCATAACATACATTAAATTGCCAATAGATGAATCGTAAGATGCCTTAGTCATATTCTCTTGCTCTTCATCTATCTTTAGCAATTGCTTCTTCGAGAGCTTGAAATAATTTCCTAAATGGTACTTTTTGGTTTTGCATTTTGAACTTTGAATCTATCCACTATCTTCTCAATGTGCTATTCTTAAAATAAGTTTAAATTCCTTCACATGTATCCCCCACAATTCCTCATCCCAAGAATCTAGTTCGCTGCTCCCAAGTTCTTTCATCTCAAACTCTTTTGACAAGTGTTGTTTTAATGTGTTGATCTCCCTCATGCTAAATCCTATAATGAGCATATCATCCGTTTATAACAACAAAATAATATGGCAGTACATCAAATTTTTAAAGTAACAATAGTGATCCATTTATTTTTAGTTAATCTATTTTTTTTTGTACTATTGTCTAGAAGCTTGTTTCAAGCTATATAGATTTTTCTTCAGCTTAGGGCCTAAAAATCTTCTAGTCATGCCATGTTTATCCTCCTCTAAGATACCATGAAAGAATGCAATCTTTACATTTAACTACTCTAGATGTAAATTCTCAACAACAACAATACTCAACACTAGCCTAATAGTGGTTGACTTCATAGCTAGATAGAAAAGCTCTATGTAGTTAATCCATTTCTTTAACTAAAAACCTTTTACTATCAACATTACTTTGTTTCTCTTGTTGCCATCGGGTTCTTTGACCTGGTACACCCACTTGCTCAGTAATGCCTTTTTTACATCTAGTAATTGAGTTAACACTCAAGTTTTGCTCTTCTCAAGTGAATCTAACTCATACCGCATTGCTAACTCCTACTTTACAAAATCTTTAACCTGCATTGCTTTTGAAAATTTTCTAGTTTGCCAACATCAATCAAAAGTAAATACAAAACATAACAAAAAACTTTCACATGCAAAATATTCACATTCTTTCCACTCCATTCTTCTTCTAGTAGCTTGAAATCAAGTGGAACTTAATGTCCTTTCTTGATAAGATATGTTGTTGTGTCATTTGAATTTGCCCAAAATATCTTGAGTAAGCTTCTATGCACCATCATAGTTCTTGAACACTCATTTAGAGTTCTATTTATTTTCTTAACGACTCCATTTTACCATGATATATTGAGAACGATTCTTGTCATCCCAATTCCATTATTTGCACAAAACCACTTGAACTTCTTGCTATTATACTTACCACAATTATCGGACCTTAAACATTTAATCTTTAGGCCAATCTCATTCTCTACTTCAGCTTTTCATCTCTTAGAAGTAGCAAAATACATTAGATTTATTTTTTAGAAAATAAACCCATACATCTCTAGTAAAGTTGTCAATACAAATGATATACTAGTGCAAGCCTCAAGCGAATGCATAGGGGTTGGCCCCCACAAATTTGTATGCACCACCTCTAATTTTCCTTTTTTGAGTTTTCTTCTAATCTTTGAAAATTTGACATGTTTTTGCTTGATTAGAACACAATATTCAAATAGATCAATAACTATGGACTTCATATTAGGCATTTTCCCCTTAAATGCTAACACCTTGATCTCCTTTTTTGCTCATGTGTCCAAGTTCTAAGCTTTAATATTACTTTCCTTTATTAAACTCCACAACTCCATCACATTATTGAAGCTTTGGATCCGACTCATAAGACTGCTAAAGATGCCATGACACCATTATCAAACATACTTTGTCTCAACATAATCTGTAAATTTGATGAGTACAACTCATCTCACGTCTGCCTATCATTTATGTGGATACTTTTCATTTCTTAGTTTATATTTACAAGTTCACTATTCATAGTGAAACAACAGAGCTAATAATTAGGAAGGGGCATAGCTAGGTACCCAATTACTTGAAGAGCCTAAAAAACATAATTGGCCTAATGATAAGGCGAGCTCTCTTTAGGATCTGCTTGTCTGATCATATATCGTGTAATAATGGCCAATCTCTTCTGGATGAAGGTGAAAAACTTGATCAAGTGCCGGCCAAAAGATGAAACCCCTATCAAAGATGTTACCATTGGGAAAATTCACTTAATTTTTTTTTTGTTAATTCTCGGATTTCTTTTACAAATTTTCCTCGGCAAAGATCTTTTAGCAGATCAAGTGTGCCGGCTAGTAGGAAGAGGAGGTGGAGTGGCGGAGAGGGGAGTGGACGTAGGAGGAGAGGGCGGAGAATGGAAGTGGCGGCGGATGAGGGAATGGAGATGGCGGTGATGACGATTGGGTAGGGGTTGGGATTGGAGGAAGCCATTGTTGATGTGGAGAGATTGAATTGGTGCTTCGACGAGTGAGATTAGGTGCGATCTGTTGGTAAAATCGAAATTAAAAAGAAAAATGATCAGGAAAATTAAATTGAATCTAGGAAACTTCCCAAAAATGACGCAACAAGAATCATAAAAGACAAAGAAAATTAGATAAAACCTAATGACATCGGATCAATTATCAATTGAAGTTTTTGCTCGTAAATTATTAACATTTAAAAAAAATTGCAAGGGCTAGTTTGAATTAGGGCTGTCAATGTCATAGCTCGAAAACAAAATAGGGCCGTCAAATGGGTGGATTGTGTTGGATTTGAATCGGGTCGAAAATGATCCAACCCAAGTTGATTCATTAAATTAATAACATTTTTCCATCTCTTAAAAATAATAAAAAATAATATGACACAAATTGACCAATTGAAATAATGACATTTTTTTACCCAAATTGACCCATTAAATTGATCTGATACAAATTAATCTAATTTGAAATATTCTAAATGATATCAGCAGACATCCCAATAAAATAACGAACATTTTTTTCACCTCTCCATCTGGCATGGTCAAACTGATTATGGGCAGCTTGATGGTGAAATCCATTCAACCGTTCATTCATTTGAAAGTTGACCAAAATCACCCGACGTAAGTACTACGTTAACTATACTAAGATTAATTACCCCTGAAACTAACAAACAAAAGCCCTGTTGCTATCTCACCGACTCCATAAAATAAAAAACAAAATGAAAAATGTGACGTGTGACGTGTTCAAGAAAATCCAAGTTTTCGGATTCACATTCGTCGATTCCACGTGTGCATGCGTGTCGTGTATCGACGTGGGACTCTGCCTTTCTTTTAACGCGTCCTGGCCTGCGCCGTTACTTTCGTATATGCAGGTGTTTCAAGCTTGGTGTATCATTCTTTCATCTTAACTTATTATATCTGATTTTCTGAAGATCGATGTAGAAAGTTGCGTCAAGATAGGATTTTTGCAAATAATAAATAATTTGAAAAACGTTTTTCTGCAGATGATTTTTTTAATGTTTAAAAAAAATGAACGAATGAAAAATATTTTCATTATTTATAAAAATTTATAAACATAAATTGTTGTCATATAATGAAAATAATTTTTCGTTGTCTAATTATTTCAAATAATATAAGGGATTTATTTATGAAATTATTTTTTCAAATTATATATTTTCCTCAAAACAAACTGAATCTATATTTTTAAGCCGAACACCCTTAATTGCATGTCTTTTTGGGTGCATGCATGATTTTAATGATTGTGCAAGAATTATTGGCTAGTTTTAACTCATAAAATGAGCCAAAAAAACAACGCAATAGGAATCTTAAGAAATGAGGATCACATAAATCCTAGTGGAATTGGATCAATAATCAATTTGAGATTTTTTCTTGTAAGTTATGATTTCATTTGTTTTGAGAAAAATTAATTATTTGAAAAATATTTTTAAATAAAATCGCTTATATTGCTTAAAATAATTAGTTAATGAAACATGTTTTCATTATGGATAACAATTTATGTCTATACATTTCCATAGACAATGGAAACATTTTTATTCATTCATTTTTATAAGTTATATAATCAATTAATTTTTGAAAAATATTTTTTAAATCATTATCTTTTGGGGAAATAAATGGAGCCTATATAAAACAATCGAAAAGAATAGTCCGATAAAAAAAACGATGAACGTAGACATGCGAAGCTTAAGACACATGCATATAAAATTGACGATCCAAGTTGAGATATGTTCAGCAGCCTACGTCTTACTATAATATACGAACTCATGCCCATGTTAAACTAATGGATGTGGACATGAGACTTGGATTTTCTTGAACACTTTAATTTTTTTTTATATTTTTTTTTATGGATTCAGTGAAATAGCAATGTTGTTTTATTTTATTTATTTTATATAAAAATTATTTTAGTACAGTTGTAGTCGTAGCATCGGGTGGATAAATTTCACTATCGAGCTTGCCAGAGTAAATACATTGATTATGCCGTAATGAGGAGGTGAAAAATTATTATTATTTTATTTTAGTGTTTGCCCGTATCTTTTTAGAACATTCGAATCTTATTTTCTGAAGTTGACATTAATCATGGAAAATTAAATTGATTTTATTTTATTTGTCATTTTGATATTAAATTTGTGGAGGGCACATAACTCACAAAGTCCTCGAGCCGTATGTCTTGTGATATCAGTCAATCAATAGAAGTTTAATGTCAATATCCAAACTCGAAAAATAGAATCTTCTCCAATAAGTACGTCTTATACATCAAACAACATAAAGTCGGGATATTTTAGTATTACGATAATATAAATGTCATTTATTATTACGCCTACTTACTTCTTTATAAAGTAAAGGATTACTATGCCATTATGATATGCTCTTTTAAATCCTAAAAATTGATGGGAGTCTCAATGCATGCACGGCAAGTAAGTTTATGCATTTCGAGGAAAGATAGGTTCAGCATTCTCAACGTTAGAAATACTTAGAATATCAAGGAGATTTCATTACGTATCCAAAAGCTTCCTCTTAAGTTTTCTTTTCCGTGTCATTTCTTTCTCTCTTGACATGAGACAAATCGCGTGCTAACATGGGAAGGACGAGCGGATTACTTTAATGGAAGAAACCTAAATCCATCTTTCTCAATCGTTTTAACAAATCAGTCCAACCTAATCTTACCTTAATCAAGCACAATCAATCAATGCTCTACTCAAGAAAGCAGATAGTGGCTGGGGACGAAAAAGTGGTGCTTTTTGGGCAGGCACTTACTAGCCCTATCGTCATTCATCTACAGTAATACCTAACTATGTCGCTTTCAGTAATCACATTCAATTATGGGTCTTTCTTTAATTAGAGCAATCAATTTAGCACCCTTTTATTTTTATTTTCTACCCACAGCTAAACAAAGATCTGCCCCGATTGTTCAGCAGGGTCACAGGAATGAAGTGAGATAGTCTTTTCTATCCTAAATTGGAGCATTTATGGGTTAAGATGGCCAGCTATTTATGTGCTGAGGTATTAATAAAATAAGAGGTTCAAAGTGGCTATACCTGCTACACGATTGCCGCTGTAGCTGACTTCGGATTGAATATGTTATTGAGTCCGAACCTGAATGCACTGCGCCTGCATGACAGGTTGGTGATGCATTAATCAAATGGAATATTCACAGTATTTTAATGAGATGGGACATGCAGAGTTTCATGATTCTTTGGAAGGTCAGTTCCTTGTGGAAGCAAAATCATCGGTTGAAGAGAAGAGATTCCTAGTTTGACAATATGCATTTTGTATTTACACGTATGGACTGGCTCTCCTTGAGTTGTTGCACCTTCCCGGAACAATTCATCTCCTTCAAACTGATAAAATTCTAGGATTCAGCATGGACCCTCTCTCTTTCTCCATCTTCTTTCTTGAAATTTCTCCTTTTCTTTCTCTAATGTTATAGTGATTGGCGTGGGTCATTATGGATGACGACAGCTTCTTTCTCATTTTGTTTTTGCTCGTGGAGAAAAAGGTAATGCTAGCGTTGCAGCTTGCATTATCGAGCTTTAGGCAGCTCGGACTGGGCATTTTGCTGTCATGACGCACGAAAGTCGGTGTCATTTGTTATCATCCTCGCAAGATTTCATCTCTGAAGTCATAACAAAATCTCACACAAGCCGAAAGCTGCAATATTAATAGCCCTCAACTTTCACTTCATTCATATCTGCAACAGTAGCCATCTTCTCAAAACGGTTTTCATTCCACTCCCCAAGGCCTACTATGGCTGCCAATGATGTGCCGTGCTGTGTGCCAATGTTCTGGGTCTATCTAATGGTGTGCATTGCCCTTGTGTGTTTTGCTGGCCTCATGTCGGGTCTCACTCTAGGACTCATGTCGCTTAGCTTGGTTGATCTCGAGATTCTTGCGAAAGCTGGTCAGCCTCAGGATAGGAAGAATGCAGGTGGAACTTCAATCTTCCGTTCTTTTCCACTCTTTTATTAGCATCGGTCTTTTGAAGTAATCAGTCTTCATTGATCTCTCGTGGCTGCAGAAAAAATCCTTCCCTTGGTTAAGAATCAGCATTTACTCCTATGCACACTTCTGATATGCAACTCCATAGCTATGGAGGTAAATAAATACGTTCCTTCATTTGGTTTTCTATGTTTGTCTCCATTTGAAATCTGATTCTTGATGATTTTTTTCCAAAGGCTTTGCCTATCTTCCTTGATGCGCTTCTTCCAGCGTGGGCCTCTGTATTGATCTCAGTTACCCTCATACTTGCTTTCGGCGAGGTAAGAGGTTCGGAGTTCACTTGATGCAACTTTTTATGTAGGTGTGTAACAGGTTAATCTGAATTAGTGTTCTCTCCTTTTCACGACAGATTATTCCACAAGCTGTTTGTTCTCGATATGGGCTAAGTGTTGGAGCGAAATTGTCTTTCGTTGTCCGGTTGCTTGTAATGGTCGCTTTCCCTCTAGCTTACCCAATCAGTAAGGTAGTGCACTGAATCCTAGTCTCGAATTGATAACAACCAGAGAACTTGAGTTCTGGTACTACTAAAGAAACTGCATTGTTGTCCTAATGGAATTGCGGTTTTCATGTTAGGCATTGGATTGGTTGCTTGGTAAAGGACACTCAGCACTTCTACGGCGGGCCGAGCTGAAAATGTTTGTAGACATGCACGGGAATAAGGTAAGTCCCTTGTCTGCTTCGGGATTCACAGCATATGAAGTTGGAATGGCAGGATCAGAACTTCCAGAAAAGAGATAAAGTCGATCATATTGTCATTTGTCATGTAAATTGTCTAGGCTGGGAAAGGCGGAGAATTGACGCATGACGAAACAACCATCATCGCTGGAGCTTTGGATATGACTCAGAAGACTGCTAAAGATGCCATGACGCTGATATCAGACATATTTTGTCTCGACATAAACTCTAAACTCGACGAGTACAGCTCTCCTCATGTGTGCATTTCGTTTAATATGAATTATTTTCATTGATTAGATTATAATTTCAAGTATGGTTTTCTTAGCGAAACATTGGGGCTGATAATTAGGAAGGGGCATAGCCGTGTACCCATTTACTCGGGGAGCCCAACAAACATAATCGGCCTAATTTTGGTAAGGCGAACTCTCACTAGGATTTGTGCGTCAGTTCATTTATCCTGTAATTATGACCGTTCTCTTGTGAATGAAGGTGAAAAATTTGATCAAGTGCAACCCAGAAGATGAAACCCCTGTCAAAGATGTCACCATTAGGAAAATTCCTAGGTACATAAGATTTTGGGTAAACTTGTTTTTGCTAATTCTGAGTTTCTTTCACAAATTTTCCTCTGTAAAGTAGTCTTTCAGCAGCTTAAGTGTCCCGGACAATCGGAAGATTGCCTATTTCATACAATTTTTTATAATCTCTAACAGGGTTCAGGACTGTTTGCCTCTATATGATATATTAAACCAATTCCAAAAGGGTCATAGCCACATGGCTGTGGTTATAAAATGCAAAAAGGGCTTAAATGACACTGATGAAAATGCAAAACCTACCACAATCAGTATAAATGTGGATTCAGATTCAAAACAACAAGGTAATATGAGAGGTAAGAGCAATTGTCTTCTCTGATAGATTTAAGGTGATGACAGAACATAGGAACTTTTTATGAGAACCTTTCGCAGGCTCTGGTCCTCAATTCGGGCAGAAAGAGCAAGGTATCATGTCATGTAACTCACCGGCTGCATATTCCACAGACAATGAAGCCCAGAGCCCGTATCAGAAGAATATGACTGAGCTGCACAAAAAATCATACACCCAGTCAAAGAAACTGAAGCAAGGAGAGGATAATATCTTAAAGGAAGATTGGGAATCTATCCTGAGTACGGAGGATGAAGTCGTCGGCATCATCACATTGGAGGATGTCATTGAGGAACTTTTACAGGTCAGACACATAGTATAGTGCCTGTCTCTTGTAAGTCTGTAAATTCTTCTTTCTCTGCATCTACAGGCGTAAGCATATAAGGGATGACCCTTTGATTAAGTAAGTGATCCAGTGTAAGCTTGTTTAGGTTAGACAAATGGTACCTGACATTGATAATGGCATGTGCAATTCTCTTTCACCATATGAATTTAATAAAAGTAGCCTGTCTAAATTTTACAGCGCTTCTATTTGCATCATTAGATATTTGCTGATCTATTTTTCAGGCATGTTGTCAATTTGCTTGTTCAATCTGTTTGATGTCACTTCCCCTTATGTTTATGTCTTTTGAAATCAGTACATGTGAAAGCTAAGTCTCCTGATGCATTCATGTGTATGTCTAACTATTAATCTCTTGATGCAGGAAGAAATACTGGATGAGACAGATGAGTACGTCGATGTTCATAACAAGTAAGAAGCTAGCTAGTTGAGAGGTGCATTAATAATATGTGCTCTTTTCTCCTTCAGCTAACCTTGTCCCCTACTACCCTGTCTTAGAATTAGCATCAGCATGGTACCTTCGAGAATGTCATTATCTAGATCACCTGGAGCAGCATCGGCATCTCAGATAAACTGGCGGACGCCAGTCATGTCTCCAGTTTCCTCGTATCACCCTACTCCGGTTTCCTCATGCAATCATACTCCTATTTTGCGTTCACCAATCACTGCATGGAGTCAGTCACCATTCATAAGGCCAACTCTGTGCAACTCCCCTGGAGATCCCAGGCCAACTACTCCATCAAGACATTCGGGCCTCTTTCCCACTTCACCATCCCCAGTAAGATTCCTCACTTGAATATGATGCTGGTAAATGTCAAGCATCAATTTTGTGAAAGATTTGATGATTAGTAGGTGTCGAACATCTTAATTTGCTCAATCTTTTCAGTTCCAACAGCAGTATGTTGCTTTTACTGGACATCTTGAAGGTCTTGCTAGTTGCTAAGTTTATCAAATTCATCAACACTAGATTTCAGTTTATACTGAAAATAAAGATTAACTGTTGTTTATAGTTCCAAAATGAGCCATTTATTGCATAGTTCACTCACTTTCAATTCTGATCTCAATCCTAGTACAGACGAATCCTATAATGGTATGCATCATTTTTCTTTGGCCTGTCGGAGTTGAAACATCCAGGATCTGGCATTGACGCATGTTCTCTTTCCTGGTTGCATTGCAGGGTTCAAAAAAATACGAGAAACTAAAGAAATCAAGTGTTCCATGACTTGGTTCCCAAACTGCACCCTGTATTGCTGATTCACAGAAAGGAAGGAACACACCATGTGAAGCAAAGACGCAAAGCTCCGACTTCTTGTATGCAGAGAGTAACTAATAGAACACTGTACTATAATCCAATAAGGGACTCCCTTTTCCCCATGCTCTATTTTGCTAGCATTTCATGGATGGCAGTCCTGAATATACAGAACCAGCAGAGATTGCTGAACACATTTCTACAAGGACATGGTTAAAGCTGATGGACTAAACCATGTAAACTTTTCTTTCATTCCTTGCATAAACTTTGGTGCGGATTAGTACAAACGCGACACTCTGACCTATGCTGCAAAGTAGAAAGACCATTTCGTGGGAAATGCCACGTTTATGCAACGAACGCTAGGTAGATATGGTCAAATGTCAGTTCCATTATACATGGGGTTTTTCCTCTGCATTTGTTTGAGAAACACAGCAAAATCATCACTCTGCTCTAGGAAAACCAGCTAGAGAGCTAGGGAAATCTTAAGGCACCGAAAATCATATATGGATAAAAAGTATATCTAGAAAAGTCGTTGGTCGATTTTCGGAGCCATCCTATATACAATCCTGACATAATTAATCAAGAAGCTGTGGCCTCAAAACAGTGCTCTGTAATTCTCCCATGCTTTGAATTACCATCATTCCGCACTCACTGTTTGAACAGGCTCATGCCCTTAGGACTCAGAATGCACCGAACTTTGTGTCTTACATTTCCTAGTCCAATTCACGCAACAATGAAACCTAAAGGAGAAGCTACCCTAAAATTTCAACGCAGAGAATGTTTGGCTCAAGTACAAGGCAGAGAATGTTTGACTTAAGTTCAAGACCAAACACGACGACAAGATCCGCCAAACAGTCATTTATACACTGCTGTCAGCACAAAACATCAGACTCAAAGTCATTTATACACTGCTGTCAGCACAAAACATCAGACTCAAAGTCATACGATAACATAAGAAACCATTTAGAACCGTTTTATCCATTATCACATCACACACCCCTCTTCTATCTATGACATTTATACAAAACAGGGTTCACTTCCATATCGCGGAAGCTTAGTCTACTTCCTCCATCTTGCTCTCCTCAGCAACATCCTCTTCCAAGGCAGGCATGTCGACATCATCACCAGCAGTCTCATCTTCATCAATGCTCAGACCCAGCTTCAGCATTCTGTGGATCCTCGCTGCAAAAGTGTTGGGATCATCGAGACTGAACCCAGATGTTAAAAGAGCAGTCTCGAATAGCAACATCACCAAGTCCTTGACTGACTTGTCGTTCTTATCAGCCTCAGCTCTCTTTCTCAGCTCCTCCATGATGCCATTGTCAGGGTTGATCTCCATTGTCTTCTTGCTTGACATGTAAGAGCTCATACCGTTGTCCCTCAGAGCCTGAGCCTTCATGATCCTCTCCATATTTGCGGTCCATCCATATTCTCCAGTCACCAAACAGCAGGGAGAATCCACAATTCTGTCCGATACCACCACTTTCTCAACTTTGTCTCCCAAAATGTCCTTCATTGTCTTGCACAAGTTCTCAAAAGACTTCTTTTTCTCCTCCTTTTTCTTCTTCTCTTCCTCACTTTCATCATCGAGTTTCAGCCCCTCTTTGGTCGCAGAGACCAACTTCTTTCCATCGTACTCCTTCAATTGTCCTACAGCATACTCATCAATGGCGTCCACCATGTAAAGCACCTCATAGCCCTTCTTCTTTAGCCGCTCCAAGAATGGAGAGTTCTCAACTGCCTTCTTGCTTTCACCAGTGATGTAGTAGATATCCTTCTGCCCTTCCTTCATCCTGGTGACATAATCCTTCAAACTTGTCATTTCGTCCCCACTCTTTGTCGAGTGGTACCGGAGGAGGTCTGCAAGTTTAGCCCTGTTCTGGCTGTCTTCATGGATACCCAATTTCAAATTCTTCGAGAACGCCTCATAGAACTTGTTGTAGTCTTCCTTGTTCTCTGCAATCTCATTGAACATCTCAATGCACTTCTTGACAAGATTCTTCCTGATGACCTTCAGAATCTTGTTCTGTTGCAGCATCTCACGAGAAATGTTGAGGGGCAAGTCATCAGAATCAACAACTCCCTTCACAAATCCAAGATACTCCGGAATGAGCTCTTCACAGTTGTCCATAATGAAAACCCTCCTAACATAGAGCTTTATGTTGTTCATCTTCTTGCGAGTATCAAAGAGGTCGAATGGAGCACGTTTTGGGACGAACAGAATAGCCTTGAATTCGAGCTGCCCCTCAACAGAGAAGTGCTTCACGGCAAGATGATCTTCCCAATCATTGGTCAAGCTCTTGTAGAAGGCAGCATACTCCTCCTTGGTGATCTCCTCTGGCTTTCGCAGCCAGATGGGTTTCTGTTTGTTGATGACCTGCCACTCATGAGAAACCTCCTTAATCTTTTTCTTCTTGGACTTCTTTTGTTCCTTCTCCTCATCGACGTCCTCAACATCTCCTTCCTCTTCCTTCTTGGGCTCATCGTCTTCATCATCACTGATCTCTTTCTCAGTTGTCTTCTCAGTCCATAGATAGATGGGGTAGCTAATGAATTCGGAGTGCTTCTTCACAAGGTCCTTAATCCTTCTTTCTTCCAGGTACTCCAGCTGAGGAAAAGAGAGACGTGGAATGTTAGCATCATGTATCATAAAAACAATAGCAAATTTCCTCTACCGATCCATAAAAGCAAACCCAAAGGAACTCACCTGGTCCTCCTTAAGGAAGAGGGTGATCTTGGTCCCTCTGCCCAGTTGCTCCCCACTCACATCTCTCGTGACAGTGAAGGAACCACCAGCCTGGGACTCCCAGATATACTGCTCATCGTCATTGTGCTTGGTAGTCACGATGACTTTCTCAGCCACCAAGTAGGCAGAATAGAAACCGACACCAAATTGGCCGATCATGCTCACATCAGCTCCAGCCTGCAATGCCTCCATGAATTCTTTGGTTCCCGACCTTGCAATCGTACCCAAGTTGTTCACAAGATCTGTCCAATTCATCTTAAATGTTAATATCTATTGATAGTCTCAAAACTCATATGAACTGAACGTAACAACTACTGCTGTTGCATGGGAACGGAGCCAAAAGATGCAAAAAAGAAGATTTATTAATCTCAGTAAACTAATTGCATTACCTGCTTTAGTCATGCCGATGCCACTGTCAATGATCGAAAGGGTCTTGTTGGCCTTGTCTGGTACCAGCCTAATAAACAGCTCAGGCTGCGCATCGAGCTTGCTCTTATCCGTGAGGCTTTGGTATCTAATCTTGTCCAAGGCCTAAAGGACACAATCCCAACGCAGAGCACAATCAGTATATCATCCCCGGCGTCACAATATCGCATTTTGATCACAATCATTTTTCGACAATGCTGAGGGCAGAGCCACTCAATTACTATAGATGACGCTCTTAGTCTTCACGAGACATCGAACGTCTAATTCAAGCAAACACAAATCCAGAATCGCAACTGCTCTGACTAAAAGGAACATAGAGATCATCTTAAGTCTGAAAGCCATTTTACTAGCGCCGAAACAAAACCACACTATATAGGCACACCAAGCAGACAAGCCATTGAACAACGCAAGTTGGACCGACGCCATCGCTCACCAAGTAACGCTGCCCATTTCTGGGGAGACGCGAATTTCGATTCCTCTCCACACGGCTATAACAGACAACATTCTAGTTCCCTCAAGTTCATTGCGCGGACAGTACAGCGAGGAACACGCAGGCTAATAGTTCAACGGAAGAGAAAGAGAAAGAGAGGCGACGTACATCTGAGGAGTTGCTGATGAGCTCGCGGAGGAAGATCTCCTTGTTGCTATAGAAGGTGTTGATGATCAAGCTCAGGAGCTGGTTTATCTCCGCCTGGAACGCGAAGGTCTCTGCATCCGCCATTTCCCCAACACACGCGACGAAAGCACGAGAGCGCGAGAGATAGAGTGACACGAGAACGATCAGAGAGTAGTGAGTCGACTCAGAGCGAGCGAGAATCGGAATCAATCGCCTTGTCTACGCGACTGCAGAGGGCGACGCAGAGAGGCATTTATAGTTGGAGGGAACAGGGGAGCCGACGTGGTTCTGGATTCTTCCTCGGCGAATCGAAACGACGTCGGAGGAGATTGTCGTTCTTCGTCCGTTGAGGTCGAGCCTCGGTTTTTTTGAATTTCGAGAACGTTCTCCCCAACTGATCCCCAGTCTCGAATGTTCTCTGCGTAGATCTTCCTCCCCACGCTCCACGCGAATCGAAATCTTTTTCCCGCGATATTTTGTGACCAGGCCCGGACCTACTCGGCCCATATGATCAGACCCGGTCCTACTTGGAAGCATACGGGATTATGGGCCGCTTAGTCCGACAGATTCAAAAGGCCCAATTAAAGAGCGGATGAGAGGGAAGAACATTATAAGCCGGGGAAAATTATGCAGAAAAAGGTCATAAACATATTGTATTAATATCAATTTAGTCATGAATTTTTAAATTTGACCAATTTAATCTAAAATATTCTGATAATTTGCCAATATAGCCATTTTAGCTAATTTTGATTGGCAACCACTAAGGAGGACATTGGGTGTTCTATATAATACAAGCAGTATTGATGTAGACTCTTTTTTTTTTGTATTTTTTAAAAAATTTCTATAATTTTTTGATTTTTTCTCGTTTTTTTTCCTTTTCTATTCCTTCTTCCTTGGCCGATTGGCCATAGGCAAGGCCCAACAAGGGCAGGCCTCGCTCAAGATAGGCAAGGTCAATTCTCTTGCCAAGGGAATAAAAAAGGAAAAATTATTTAAAAAATTGAAAAATGTAAAAAAAAATTGTGCATGTCAACACTAATCGTGTGACATAGAATGTTTGGTATTCACATCAGTGATTGTTGGTCAAAATTAACTAGAAGAACATCAAAAAATTTAAGATTGAAATGATACCTATATGGTAGGTTTAGAATGTATTGGTAATTATTCCGTGCAAAGAGTTAAGACATGACTCGTTGACGAAAAGATTTGAGCCGGGATGATTCTCCTCCAATGTAAACGGGCCGAGCTTTCTTGGGCCGAAGAGGGCGGGGTTTGACTTGGATCGTATGACCGGGACAAAGGACGACCCCACTCCACTGGGTTCGTTGGTGAGCATCGACAGGGACGCTGAAAAAAGGAGGTGGGCGTGGAGCCCAAAACGGTCACAAAAAGGGAGGGGGCGGGGTCTGTCCGCGTGGGCGACACCACCGACCCGAATGAAGCTCGTGCGTCGATGTTGCTAGAGATGTTGGTTGGGGATACGTGTCCGCCTTCAGGAGCGATCAAAAACCCGGGACAAAATTGGGAAAAACATTAGCTTCTCTTGTTTTTGTATTCGTAACATGTGAGAGTGAAGGGGCCGGCAAAGGGACAACGCGATTCGCTGTCCGCTTCCCCACGCGAAATCCTGCGGCTGCCCATCAGCCTCGCGCACTCCTCTCCGATCCTGACATGTGTCGTTGTCTCCCCTCCACGCATCGGGCCCCACACCCCTACTTGCCCCTCCTTTTCCTCCTAAATTCACGAACCTACCAGCCCCTTCTCCTCCTCCTCCTCCTTTTGTCTTTTTCCCCTTTCGTCCGTCGATTTCTCTCCATCTCATGCGATTTGTTGCCCTAATCTTTATTATTGGAAAGGCAAATCTTATACCCTTTTTTTTCGTATTTGTACAATCAAATTATTCAATCATTAGGATTGCAGATGTTGTTGAATTAACGATTTTATGCCGTCAAAGAGGTGGAAATCAACGGATCAAGAGAGATAGATAGAAAAGGAGGGTGTCACACTATTTTCGAAATAAGCATGTAGACACTCGTTGGCATGTGTGGTTCGTGATTTGTTTAGGAAAATCTTGTCGAGGTCTCACCTACCCATCAAGAAAGCAGTGTCCTTCTCTTTGATTAGGTTGCAATGGCGAGCTCCTCAACTTCAAATTCTTGAATTTTGGACAAATTAAGTAACTGTAATTTGAGCCCAATACTCCGTATTAGATGAGAAATTCCCTACATGGGTAGTTCACAAATTAACCCTCTTAATTGTCTTACTCATTAAAGAAAATAGTCAATTGACCTGCGACAGTGGCATATGTCGGTAATTCGAATCATAGAGAAGAGACGTTTATGTACCTCCGCTTGTCCAATCGATATGTTTCTAGTGGGTTGTAAGAATCTTCAAATTATTTTATAACGACGGTGAGCCCATCCCCAACATCTCAAATCAATCTTGTATCTTTTTCTTTCTTAAGGTCAGGCAATAAGAAGGACAGAGTGGAGTAAATAATCCGTTCTTAAATTTTTCTTATTGAACCTTTTAAAGATCTATCCAAATCCACTCCTCTTAATTGTCTCACTTGTTAAAAGTCAATCGACCCGCGATGGTGGCATGTCAGTAATTCGGATAACGAGAAGGGGCATTTTATGTACCGTCTCAATTCTTCAGTCTGTCTTTTTTTTTTTTTTTTTTGGGGACGGAATTTTTTTAAAAACCAAAAAAGTTTTTTGCTCAGGTAAGATTGTGGTCTCGGTGCATTTAAGAGCAACTCCGATTCCCACACTTTTCCCGAGTCCACCGCTCCCCCCCCCCCCCAATTTTCTCTTTCCTCCGTCTCCATCCAACACTCGCACACAGCTCGAAGGTTAGTCCTGGCTCCTCCCATGGTGGCAGGCCTTTCCACCGCCGCCGCGGTTGCGGCGGCGGCGATCCCCAAACCCAACAAGTTCATCCGGAGCTCCACCAGCCTCCTCCTCCTCCCGCAGCCCACCTGCATCTCTCACTCTTGTCGTTCCTTCGCCCCCCCTCTCTTCAGAAGCTGCACGGGCTTCCACGCCCCTAGGAGGAAGGCGCTGCTCACGGTATGCTTCGTTCTGGAGGACCTGAAGCAGAGCCCCCCTGTCGAAACCGAAACCGAAACCGAAACCGAAACCGCCTCGCGAGGAGACAGCCCCGACGCCGCCGCGCCGCCCGATCAGATCTTGTCCTCGCGCGCCACCGAGAGATTGGCGCGGAAGAGGTCGGAGCGGTTCACCTACCTCGTCGCCGCCGTGATGTCCAGCTTCGGGGTTACGTCCATGGCCGTCATGGCCGTCTATTACAGATTCGCGTGGCAAATGGAGGTATAGACTGTGAAATCCGGTCCTTCCCTTCATTTTCCTCCTTTCCAGAGAAATCGATTTCTAATGCAAGCTTTGGCCTTTCTCTTCCCACTTCAAATTTTGCAGGGAGGGCAGGTGCCTATGTCTGAGATGTTCGGGACATTCGCTCTCTCCGTGGGCGCTGCCGTAAGTTTCATCCTCGATTTCGAAAAACAAGAATCGAAAACTTTGCTTTCGGGTTCACAAACCGTGAAGACGAAATCAAGAAAAAGAAAAGTCGGGATTCTTGATTCTTATGTTTTCAGCGCTGGAATCGAGTAAATTGAGCTTCTTGCATTCTGAGTTTCAGGTGGGCATGGAGTTCTGGGCAAGATGGGCTCACAGGGCTCTCTGGCACGCTTCTCTGTGGCACATGCACGAGGTCTGTCCTGTCCCGTCCTCATAAATTTCAAAGCAAATTCAAACGACTTTTAAAAAAAAGAGAGATCCATTTGAATATTCATCTGATGGCGATTCGAATTGAATGCAGTCGCACCATCGGCCGAGAGACGGGCCGTTCGAGCTCAACGACGTCTTCGCCATCATCAACGCCGTCCCGGCGATCGCCCTCCTCTCCTACGGATTCTTCCACAAGGGCCTCATCCCCGGTCTCTGCTTCGGTGCCGTAAGTGCCGGAATCTTCCTTAATCTGATCCTTCCCCTTCCACGGTTTAATCATCGCTTAATCAAACTGTCGCTGTCGTCAGTCGCGATTTTTATTTTAATGCTTTTCTTCCTACCTTTACTGAGCTGGGAAGGTGCCCCCACTCGCCTGCTTTTTCCGCTGGCGTCTTGACTTGACCCATCGCTCTGTGTCTGACTTCGATCGATGGAAATCAGGGCCTTGGGATCACGGTGTTCGGGATGGCGTACATGTTCGTCCACGATGGTCTCGTCCACAGGAGATTCCCCGTGGGCCCCATAGCCGACGTGCCCTACTTCAGGAGGGTCGCTGCAGCCCACACGGTAAGGGGACAATGTAGGATATCGGTGGTGAAGCCAATCAGGGCGCTCCACGTAGCCGTTTAGGGATTTGTTTTATCGTTTTCCTCGAGTAATCCGACGGAGGAGACCTCGTTCTGAGCATCGTGTTTTCTGTGGTCTCTGCCAGCTCCACCACTCGGACAAATTCGATGGAGTGCCATATGGGCTGTTTCTCGGACCTAAGGTGGGCCCTTGCCTCTATGTTTTTTTTTTTGCGTGGGGCAATTATTGGTATTTTTTTTGTTTGACCGGCCCATTATTGATTCCGTTGACCGATTCTGTTTTCAGTTTCTGGCGATGGAGTGAACTGATACATGTATTGACTGGTGATGCAGGAACTGGAGGAAGTTGGAGGGCTTGAAGAGCTGGAGAAGGAGATCAGCAGGAGAACCAAATCGCAGAAGGGCTCTCATCGTAGTCGCAGCCCGTTCCCGTTTCTTGATTTTAGAATTTTGTTCGGTGTAAAAAAAGAACAGATTATGAAGAAAAAAAAAAAAAAAGCATTTTTGAGACGATGGTTTCGTGTAATTTCATACAAGGAGATTGAATAGGATCGAGACTTATTTGGCCGTATCATCGAGTTTGGTCTTCATTTTTCCGTCACGCAATATCGATCATTTGGCAAGAGAGCTGGCAATTCTTGTAGGCTAAAAAGCATGTTGCATCTTGGTCTTAGAATGCGAGAGTTATATAAACAGCGCGACTACGAAATGCGAGGAATGAATCTGTCTTTATGCTGTCCTTAGGTGACATTCATATGACCATTGACGCCCGTGGTGAATCGTATTGTAGCAAAAAGACATGTCCAAGAAATAAGTACGCTTGTCTTCTTGGTTCTTCCTTTCAAGAATCGGATTCGGGGCAGCGTGATTATATGTTTTCTTAAGATCACTCAAGTTTATTTTGATACTAATTACATAGTGAGAAGGGAAAATCGCAATTGGTACAGGAGAGTTGAGAATTAGACTGACAAAAAAAATATGTACCGTTACGTTTGTTAATGAAGAGTATATGTACTTATTTATAAGTTTCACAGGATTGACTATTTAAAATAAAAAAATATCAAATACAATCAATTAGAACTAATCAATTGAAATATATAGAATCTCCTAAATTATCTCTAAGATCCCTCCTTCAACTCAAGGTGATTTGAAAGAGATGGATGTGTCTTGGTGAAGCCATAAGCAATTCATTCAGCTAATGAAGTAGAGACAAGTCAAATAGTGCCACGAAGAACATGATATCGAATGAAATAACAATCTATTTAAAAATAAGTTTGGTGCATTCGTGAAAAACATCATTATATGCTATTTGGATAACACTTTAATTATTGCAACGAATGGCTATTCCACTATGATGACGCACTCTCATGTCCTTTAGTAATTTTCACAATAATAGTAACTATAATGTTGTATCAACAAGAAGTTGATATTCTATTTCCATACTAGAGTGGGCAATAATGATTTTTTTCTCGCTATACTACGAGATAAGTGCCCAAAAAGAAGCAGTAACTTGTAGTGAAGCGTTAATCTTGAGAGTCACTAGCTCAATCGGCATTATCATAAGTTGTCAACTCTAAGTTAGAATGAGTAGATTAGTGAAGGCTATGAAATAACATATCCTTGAAGTAGCAAAGAATTCGAAGGACCACAACAAAATGAGCCATATGGGAGGTGATCATGTACTATCTAACAAATTAAATAGTATAGACGATATCAATTCAAGTAATAGTGAGATATATAAGATTGCAGACTAGTTGTCAATGGATTATAGGATTAGAAAGATAAGTCCTATCTTTGGCATTGGCATTGGTCTTAATAGGAGTTGTAGTGACTTTGTTGGATGAGTGATAAGATTGGAGGCATATTTTGCTTATGAAAGATAATAGCTAGAGGATTCTAAATGAACCTCCAAGTCTAAAAAGTAACTAAGTCATCTAAGATCTTTCATTTCAAACCATCGATTGAGATACTACTTGAGCTTAGAAAGTTCTTTAGCAACCAAACTTTCTGTGCTAACTTTTGTTTTCGGATCCTACTCAGTTAGCTTGGCACTAGGAGTTGTCTAATCAAAAGGCATAAGTGCGAACAGTTAGCTCTACTCGAAAGGTAGTTCTAACCTTGTCTGATGAGAATCGGCAAATGTTAGAATAGTAGTAGCGGTGTGACTATGACTTTTTTCTTGAAATGACTACTTGAAATTAAAAGAGATTGTATTGTCTCATCAGGGTTTCCATCCGAAATAAGGAAGTTCACAACTCACTCTCCCCATCTACAAGGAAGTTCTCTCTCAGCCAATATGATTGTTACCATTAATGACCATATTGTCCTCATAGAAGAGCAACATAATATATCTACAAAATGTGCGTCGAACAAAAAGAGCATGGTATTGGGGATTGGATTTGAAGCCAAGAGATTTCATGGTAGAACTAAACTTAAGTTACCATGCACAAATAACCGATTTCAAGCCATAATAATGCTCCGCCTAGTCAATACATTTTGTTGGAAGGATGAGTATATCCAAAAGGATGCACCATATAAATTTTCTTAGTATCATCACCTTTCATGATTGCATGTTTAACATCCATCCTAAATAGAGACCAATGTCTAACCGCGATAATAGCAAGAAGACTGCCAATAGAAGTAAGGCATGCGATTAGAGCAAAATTCTCCTCTTAGTCAACTCTATATGCTTGAGTAAAACTTTTTGTCACTAACAAAGCTTTGTAAAAATCCATTGTACCATCTACCTTTATTTTAATCTTATATACTTATTTACAACTTACAACAGATTTACTACTAAAAGGAAAATTAACCAAATCTTGTGTTGTCTAAGCTTGTAACATATTTGCCTATGCTTGCTGCCAAAGAGGATTAATACTAACTTCTTTATTGGTAGAGTGACAATGATAATTATGAAGTCAAACAAAAGGTTGACTTACTCTGGTGGAATGACAGATGGAGGACGAAGAAATGTCGGTCAGTGGAGAATTCGCAAATGGAGCAGATATGTTAGAAGTTGCTGAGGCGGTATTGCCAAAAACTAGAAGAAGTAATTCTAGAGAGAAAGATGCACAACTGGATGAAGGCGTGGTATCTTCTAGGAATAAATCAACTAAAGTGTTGGTGAAGAAAGGAACAAGAGTCGATTTGAAGAGATAAGAATATCTTATGACTCTGTGAAGCACAAATAGCAAAAGAGTTAAGAATATTCAAAAACAAACTCAAATAGGTGTCCCACTCTACGGCTTGTCCCAATGGTCTATCTAGTATATGGATTCTACACATGACAACCATGTGAAGAGAAATGAACATCAAAACCAAGTTTATACAATTGTCCTACTGAAATCAAATTTAAGGAGAATTTGAGAATCATAAAAGTGTTAAGTAAGGATAATGTGGATGTAGAAATGTTTCCTATATGGTTGACTCTCATTTGAGAATTATCAACTATGTGAAATAATGGGAGGTTGTGAAGTGAATGATTTTGATTGAAACAAATTAGAATTTGAAGCCATGAGACTGTAGCGGGCAAAGTAAAAAAACTACAAATCATGATTTACCTGAAGCGACAAACACGTCAAAAGAGACAAAGGAGCTAGAAGTACTAGATTCTTGAAAAATGGAATAAAGATCCTCTAGTAAGAGAATGATAGACAATCCATTAGAAGAAGTTTGTGTGGTAGAAACTGTTTCAAAAGGACATGCATGTAAACGTTGGTGTCGAGATTATTGTTCTACCCAATAGGTTGCTTAGATCATAATCGATAACAATTGGATGCCATATGACTACATTGGTGACAATGCTTATAAAATTTATCCATTATATGCACTTTACCGGCCTAAATACAGCATATTGGATTAGAAATGTGAAGAAACTAGTACCTCGAGAGCATATAAGGAGAATAAGACCGAAAATGGATTCCGGCCAAAATGCCTATAAAATTGGTCAAAAAGCACCATGAACTGGCCAAAAACACGTCGAACCAACTTGAAAATACCTCGAATCTGATTTGACTAAACCGGTCAATGACGGTTGGTAATAGTCAACGGTTGGAGCTAACATGGTAGAGGTGACATCAATGATGATGTTAGCACATGGTATGTGCTTCCGGCATGTGGAGAACTAACGGCACATGGATCTCACTAGGAGTGTCAAAAACCGAACTGAAATTTCGTGAATTTTTTATTTTCAGTTTGGTTCAGTTTCAGTTCAGATAACAAAAAACAATGTTAATTTATCTAGTTCGGTTAACTAAATCGAATCAAAATACTCAACAAAAATTGAACAACTAACTTAAAATCTCTCTTCTTTCTCACATTTTCTTTACTTTGGTTTCAATAAGTAAGGTAAAATTAGGAATATAAAAAAACAAACTGATTCGTATTTGGTTCGGGATAGATTCGGCTCAGTTCGGAATCACACCTTATCGGTTCGATTTTTTAGAAAAACCGAACCGAACCGTTTACACTCCTAGATCTCATAAATAGAGTCTTCTACCGACATGTGTGGATGCTTGTGGAGGTGGTTGGAAATGAAATTATACATATTAGCTTGACAAGTGGCAGTGAATCTGGTGGTGTCTATTCTGTCACATTTGCCTAATTTTTGGGTTGTCTATTCTCCACGCGAGACCAACACCACTACTGATTGGGTCGCTAAAAATCATCGGAGAAATTGTTTACCATTAGATTGGGTTCGCACCCCCGCCTGTTTTTGGGTTAGTTCTAATGAAAGCAATCTACTTCGACAAAAAAAAAAAAAAAAAAGAATCTGGTGGTGGTGTTCGTTTTCCGAAACAAATGGCAGAAGATGTCCAAATTGCCACAGAAAAGCGGTGAGCTCCGCAAGTCCAAGACATGACAGTGCGTGTGGAGGCGTTCGGCATCCATTAGCGACGAAATCTCAGAATCTAGATCTTCTTAGTCCAGTAAGTCTATTGATGGTGTCTATCTTCGAAACGAGTAATTGAAGAGTTTCGAAACAACAATTGAAGTATATCTCTAACAGGAAATATTGGCTTAGATAGGCAGACAGGACAAACATAGATTGGAGTAGCGTGTAACTTTCTTATCCCTAAAGCACCTTCAAGGTGGCTGATGCAAGCCCTAAACAACATAGCCCCGACAAACTCTTGAACAGAGCATGCCAAACCCAAACAGCAAAATCCAATAATGGAGATTGATGGAGGAGGGTTCCCACGAGTCGACACGAGCTTTGCCGATCGTCAGGAGATCCACTCAGCTACAGAAATGGAGAAGACAACGTCACTTACTTTTTTCTGTCTGGATCGGCACCTGTCGACCGAAGGAATAGCCTCTCGTCACATCACCAAAGCAAAAAACCAACCGTCCATCCTTTTTAAACAAAATCGCAAGAGTCCTGACGTGCTAGAGTTGCCGAGTCATCCGCTCGAATTATGCAAATGCATAATGGTCTCGCCAAGCGCCACTTTTTTAAGTTGACCCCTATTAATGATTTCTCGTAGAAGTTAGGTACTCGAATTGAGATAAATGAGTAAGCGGGTACCGTCAAAATCCGACGTTTCGAGCATTATCTCGCCTAACCGAAGTGACCCGTCCCACTAATTCCGGTTTTGGAGATGGCGTTACGTGTCGAGCCTAGGGCTCGTTGGCGCGGGTGGGTCCGGACCACTCCCGTCCCTCGCCCGAGAGAACGCAATCTGAGTGGCGGATGCACTCACGGGGATGTCCCGATCGAGCGAAAGTCGTCCGCCAATGGTGGGGATTATTTTCTAGTGGGGGGTGATTAGCTAGAATTTAAGAAAATTTGACCGCTTTTTGCCCGCCCGAAGCGGCAAATCCTCACACGTAGTCCTATCCGATTTGCTTTTTTTAATGCTTTTTGGGCAGCCCCATCTTGTTGTTGGTCGGGTTGCGAAGGAAACACTCTTATTGGTGGCTACATCGATTTACTTTTTGATATTATTGATCGGGATCACGCTAATCTCGACCTTAATGATAACCTCAAAAAATTTTGCTTTTACATGACGTCGCATATTAAATTTGACTCTATCGTTTGGGATATCGTCTTCTCAATGAATTCTAAACTTTTCAGTTATTATCAATTTAGCCCCTCAATCACTGTATGAAATTTTAATGTAGTCTTTCTGATAAATTTTTGCTGAATCTAACTAGTTTGTGGTGGTGGAAGAACTAGATCAGAAAAAAGAGGGATTCTAGTTGTAAGAGAAAGATATCAAATATCTATAGTTTCTTTTTGTATATTATATGGATGATCCGATCTGTAACGACCATAATTGGGAATTTTTGGATTGTTTTTCTCCAAGTGAGAGACGGAACATAATTAACTTAAATTTGCTACAATTATTCAAAATCTTAATTAAATACTAGATTTGTTATCTCATGTTTGCTTTTCATGGAAAAATACCAACTGAAGTGGAGGATTTCTTCAAGCAACAAGTAGCTGGGTCAACTATTCAATCAAATAACATTGAGCCTACTTCCCATATCTTCTCAAGAAACAAGTGGGCTATTTCTTTGCAAAATTGTGCTCAATTTCATATGTGGCAATTCTGCCAAGATCTCTTCGTTAGTTGGGGGAAGAATTCACCCAAATCAGTTTTTTTCTTAGGAACATATTGAGAAATAATTGGATTTGGTTAGACAATGGTGGTTGGTAAACATGGATCAGTTTTTTAACAAGGTATGGAATGTATAGTTAAATATTTAATATGATTCTACAAGATCTAGTTTTGTTTAAGTAACAGAGACCTAAATGATTGCAAATTGTTCTATTGACCTAAGACAGAGAGAAAAGTTTATCTATTTTATTTAATTATTCAGTTAAACTTAAACCAATGAATTGTTATTAAAGCATATTGCAACAATTATTTCATCCGACATACGTTGTTTTGATTTTAGAGGGAGTTGTAGGGTGAGCTCTCGATTGGCTACCTCTGAATTACAACCATAGATTGCACATATTAATTGATCAAAGAGAAATTCAACAACTAAAAGAAAGATTAATTCTTTGAGATCCTTCCTTTTTTCGAACGCAACAAACAGAGTTAGATTGATTTTCTAAATGCCTTTCTAGATATATCCCTGGCTATTCACGAAATGTGAAAATGAGATGAAGAATTATCTGCTTCTGGAAGAAATCGAAAAATTTCTTAGGAATCCCACAAGATCCATTATTTCTTTTTTCTCTAACAGATGATTAAAATTCCATCTGGGTTCGAATTCTACTGAGAAGTTCACTAGAAATCGCAAAATAAAGAAATAATTAATATATTCAAGATAATTGCGTAATTTAAAATACCATCTCAATTCATCCTATTTCATTAGATCTGGGATGTGATATGGTTCTGAAAGATGAATTGGATATGCACAGTTCCCCTAAGATTTCATTCTTGAACAAAAATACATTTTTTGATTTATTTCATCTTTTCTGATTGCTTGGATGGGACAAAACTATGAAGTTTATATTATGGAACGGGCCAAAATGAACAATACCTTAAAAGAGATGTCACATCATAAGAAAAAATGAACAGGAATATCTTTTGACCTTTAGGCACAGAATAAAAATCCATCAACTGGAATACCCGATTAGAATTCAAATAGTTTTCGGTTAGGGTCCTTCTCCTTGCGTGCGCTCTGCATTAGGTAAAAACGTACACGCAACCGCCGGTGCATGAACACTGGGGTTAGATATCCAGAGAATGCCAAGCAAAGCTCGAGGAGAAGTCGTTCCAAAGAAAGGGAATAGAATCAGAAGCGAAATCTCAGCTGCAAAACATATCAGACCCGTGAATATCTCAGGAGCAAGCGGAAAATATCTTCACCTTTTCCTTAAGGGCCTTCCCCCCCTCCCCCCGCCCCCCCAACGGCTGTTTGATCAATGTTTGGCAAATAGCATCTGAATGGCCCTTTGACCTTTGACCTTTTATTTCGATTTTGACCAAACTCTCTCTATATAATTACTTAAAAACAAAAATTGAAAAATGACCTTGCTGACACATTTACAACCGACAACCTTCACAAGAAACCAAGTCCTGTGAGAGACGGAAAACGTGATTGAGAGGATGAGGGATCTGCTGGTTGACTCCGGATCCGTCATGACTCGTTCTATGGATCTGGAATTCGAATCTTTTGACATCGTCGCGTTGTTACCTTGTCCATCGGGAATTGATTCTCAGATTGCTTAGACTCCGCCAGTGCCTATTTGATCGAGGTCTTCCATCTGATGCGTCCTGGATTTAAGGTCGTGGCAACTTCAAACGACTATTTCATAAGAGATAACCTGGCAGAGCATGGTCCCTCCGTGACAAGAGCAAAAGAGCAAGGATTAGCTGAATCGGCTCAAACGACAAGCTGAGGAGAAAAGGATGCGTCTGGAGTAAGCTCTCGGCATGTTGGCGGGTCTGAGCTAGAAAAGATACACTCCAAAAAGAAGGGGACACGGAGAAAATCCCCTCTTTCACCATTGGGCAGCAATTGAACATAATGCCGAATCCCCTCTCGACCATTGGGCAGAACTTAATCCAATTTTTGAATTGAAAAGAAATCAAACATTTCAATACACAACGAATGACCAGTCAGTCAATTGCTAATCGACGATCTCATCTATTACTGATACACACACCAAGCATTCTTGCAAAGCCTAGAGGTCTAGCTATCAGTTCTACAGTTTTGCCGCAGTGGGGCTTTCGCATCTTCTTCACTACGTGTCCTCAACACATCCTCGCCCTCTTGTTTATCTGCATCTGAGCCACTACTAGATGGTCTGGCACCAGTGGTAATGAGATTCTTAAACCACATACCCTGAAATCGAGGGGTTCCTCTGACTGAATTGCTAGGGGTATCGGGAGCGACCGGAGAACTAGATGCAGCACTCAACAGGAAACGGTATGCCCCTTTGCTAGCAGAGACGATCTCTGTCTTGGCTTGTCTAAACTGAAATACAGCAGCGTAGGACAAGCTAATTAATGATGCTGAAGTTTTTTTTTTTTTTTTCCTTTAACCAACATGCTGAAGTAGTTGAACTCCCCTACAATGTAAGAGCCACCACAGAACAAAACTCTTCTGGGAGATTTTGAGCCGCAAGGCAGAGACAAAAGCACATGCAGTCAAAATGAGACAAAGCAAGCTTGTTTCACTTCTTATTTATCCAATGTTCTATTGTTTAAGAAGCAGACTAAGACAAGCTAATTAATGATGCTTAAGAAAAAAAAATTTCCTTAACCAACATGCTGAACTACACTAAAAATGTAAGAGCAACCACAGAACATCTCTCTTCTGGGATATTTTGAGCAGCAAGGCAGAGACAAAAGAGCATGCATTCAGACTGAGCAAAGCAAGCTTGTTTCACTTCTTCTTCTTTTTCCAAAGCTCTGTTGTTTAAAGTATTAAACTTGCAAATAATAAAAAGATACAAACACCATCTTTGTAAAAGATTTATTGACTGAAACTCAAGAAAAGGCACATTTAATGCATCTGCATCATATACTAAAAAGAGAAAACCAAGTTGAGTAATATCATGATGGAATTGGAGGGGATGAAGAAAATATTCTAAGAGATAAGTAAAGACCAAGTTGATTAAAACTAAAATTATTTATCATCATGAACTTGATGATTTTGCACTTCCATAAATATTCTAAGAGATAAGTAAAGACCATTCAGGCACTGTTAAAATAAGTTGACTGAGAGTTCAGTTTGGATGAAAAGATTCTTTATGAAGAAAAACACAAGAGTAATGCTCAATACTTGCATGCCTAGTATGAGTCTCAATCTCAATATCTCCCACTTGAGACATAAAATTATGTGCATAAAATTATAGAGACATAAAATTATGTGCATCTCTAAAAAACATCAAGAGTCTATATCCAAGGGTTTTCTAGTTAATAGAAAGGCTGATCAAATCACAACGTAGAAATTGTAGACAATAACTCACCCGCATTGCTGTAGTTTCTGCTACTTCCACGGCAGTATCACCAGCATGGGCAAACCGATTAACCCAGCCTGCAGCAGAAGGTATATGTATAACAATTTGCAAAGCTGAACAAAATTCTCTAAGCAATATGTGACAACGAGTGTAATAGGCAATAGAACAATAACAAAATAGTTCAACTTCATAAATCTTTCAGTGAACGAATTGCCCAAAATCAATTTTTAACCAAGTTTATCCCTCATATGTTCCCCCAGTCCACAAAGCAAGACCAGAAAAAAGAAAAGTAAGAGGAAATAATAGAACACTGGGTTCACTCTAAGCCTGTCAACCACTCTCGATGCCCCAGCAATGGACACCATTTGGCAAGATCAGGGAAATTCTACATCAAGGGTCCCAGAGACTCATTAATTCCAATGCATACTCAAAAGGACAGCCTAATTAGAGAAGTGTGAGTAGGCAAAAAATTCAATTATGACGTCTTACAGAGAGACCAGCCGAGCCCCTGTGAGGACTCCTGCGGTTGACTTTCTTGGCTAAGATCTCTACTTGGGAATTATTATTATTATTATTATTATTATTATTATTATTATTATTATAGTAGTAGTAATAATATTATGGTCAGAGAACTTCCTGTTATTTACGAGTGAATTTTTTGTTTGCTGTTTCATTGCTAGCTGGAAGGTGAATAATAGCAGAATCATATCTGATCCCTAGCTCATTTGGAAACTAATGCTTTTGACCTTTAACTTTACAAGATTACTTGCCTAAATCAGATTAATATATCAATAAAAAGACAACATACTGAAAGTGCTCACACAGAATTACCACCATGGTCACCATCTAACACAATACTTCAAGGAAGCCAAAAAAACATCATGCACTAGTTTACAACACATCCCTAACAAAGACAGTTATAAGATTGTTATGCATGCCTCAGAAATAAGTCTACCACAATAGTCACCAATGGTAGGCCAGGAAGAATGGATTTCTGACTTTAAAAAACCTAGCAAACGAACAAGTCTCAAAACACTCACCTGGAAGCTTTGGCACACCAAGCCTCTCACAGAACTCATCGCAGAAGTGGTTGCAGTTTCTTGATAACAAGTCATATGTATGCCCAGGCCATTCTCTACTAAGTTCTCTCAAAATCTGGTTTACCTTGAAGATTGAAAAGTTAGTGCTTCCAAGAACAACGCGTTCACGATATGTATACATTGGATTCTTCCCAGAAGGACAACTAAAAACTCCAGTTCCTTGTTCACAAAATCCAAAAGACCATTCATCATCTCCATAAACCTGGTGAGTATTAAAGTAAGCCCAGTCAGCTTATCAAAAGAATAGCATGCGAGGATTTACGGTCAAATGTATGAAACCATTACCTGAAAATAAAGTGTAATGTAGCCGGAACACAAGAAAAGATTAAGTATATGAAAAACCAATATACAAACAAGCGAGGCATCTTAATACATATGTAAAGATCATTGTTCTGAAATCTTGTAGAGAAAAAGCTCCATCTAATCACACCTTATTCGACACAAACACCTTTGTAACTCCTACAGATTCTAGCCAATGTGGTATCCGGTCCAGTGGCTGGGAGGGTAGGGGGTAGGGTGTGGGGACGCCCAAGTCCAGGGTTCAAACTCCGGCAGAAGCCACACACAAAAAAAAATCTCATATAAATTCTAATGTGAAAGCAGAATCGGTCATGTCAACCACTCCAAGAGAAAACTCTCAGAATATGGGTACCAGAAACCTGTCCCCACATGATTCCGAGCAGCCACCCATTAGGTTATAAGTAAAGCACTCCATTCAGGAAGCCAGGTGAACAAGGTGAGGCTCATTTTCTAGATAATAAGCAACGAAACCATGAGAATAACTGGAGGTAGATTTGCTTCAAGACAGACACCAGACCAATACCCTTGACATGAGCAGGCAACACAAAGCACAACTGGAAACAATGGAATAACAGCCAAAACCAGCAATTCCATGTCTATGCAGGAAGTCCTACTATATTCAAAGTCATCCATGTTATATTTTTATTTTATCTTTTACATAAATGTAAGCTCACTTTCTGATGCTGCTTGCGGCTGCATGGATTGAACAACAGCTACAACTTACTGATATCAACATCCAGGTTAGCTTATTACTTCAATCTTCCACTTTCACACAGATCCCAGTCAGTTTCTCACATCTTCCTCGCATAGGAACCGTAGATACACTAACAAGCTGGAATTTCCATCAGCCTAGAGCTTAATGAGGGGAAAGCCAGCATTACACTTCACTTAAAGTCACGAGTCATTCACTCCATCGTCAAGCTGTGCAAATCGCCACGATTCGCACTGCACTGAATTCAACAGCTACTGCGCCAATAACTTGAAAAACCACAGTCCATCAAACATAACCCTATCCAAATCATTCGCATGACCTACAGTATACATTCCTCAGTCCCTCACAAGAATATCGGTTGATACTATTAAACCACTAGCTCTCTCCGCATAGACTCCACATCTGACCCAACGATGCGGCATTCGATCGATCACAAAGCAAAGCAACAAGGACAATACGGAGCACACTTCCACCCATCACTGACCGAACAAAACGATCGATCCTCAAACAAAACGGAACCAGAAAAAAAAAAAAAAAAAAAAAAAAACTCGAATCCACAGCAAAACCCTAGAGAGGATAGAATATCGATCCACCATTCACCAGCGCAATTATAAAAAGGAAAAATCAACGTACACAAGGAGAGTCACCTGAACAGCACTGTGGAATATTCCGCCGATCCCCATGGCATCCTTGAAGATCTTATTGATCTGCATGATCGTGTTGTTCGTCTTCTCCGATCCGCTGTTCGTCACATCGTATATGTGCAGTATCACCTCCGTCATCTTCGGGGGCAGGATTCCCGACGCCTGAAACGCTCTCCCTCCCTCCACCGGCGAACTCGACATTCACTCTCCCAAAATGGCGCTCCCCCCTTCGAAGCGAATCCCGGCGATCCGGACTCTCTCAAGATCTCGGAACCCCCATCGATTCACTTCGCTTCGGAAAGCTTCGGCGAATGCTCGACGATCTCGATTCCCAAGATGAAACGCGAACTCCACCTCGACAAATCCCCGAATTTCGAGAGGAAGACGGAAGGAAAAAGCCCCCCCTTACTTCTTTTCTTTAGCTGTTGGATTTTGATTTTTCTCCCGAGTTTTAAACCGTTTTACTTGTGTGCGCGGACTCGCGATACGAATAATAAATTCGCAAGTTCGGGGCGGGGTAAAAGATTGACTTGGGGCCCGGGGGAGGTGAAGTGTCGAGAATGCCCCTGGTTGTCGAGGGGAAATTACGGGAATGGCACGGGGCATTGCCTTTTTGTGCAGCCCCCATTCGGTGCCAGCGAGGACGGAGCAGACGGGGCGATGTGAGGGAGGAGGAGGAGGGAGGTGGGGGCAATGATTCGTATCTCGTCGGAGGTGGATCGCGGGGCCCGCGTTCCGTCATTTCACGTTCGATGCAATTATTTCTTTTTCTTCTGCTCCTTTCAATTTTACAGTAATTTATTTCACGGAAAAAGAGCAATGTGAAAAATATTTTCCAAAAAAAATAATTGTATTCCTTGATAACTAATCAGTGGAAGCTATTTTCCCCGTCGGCCATAAGTTTTACCTAAATAGTTTCGTGGACGAAAAACTCTTAGTTGATTAAATTTTTATAAGTGACGAAAGCGATTTTTTTTGACAAAATAGAAATTCAAAAAATAAACGTTGCTTGAATTAGAATTAATTCGACCTATACATTTCTCCTTTCATTTTCTCGAAATAATTTAGCTATTCAGATTTTTATTTCCAATAGGAATGCTCGAAAGCATTTGAAGTATACCCATATTTTTTATCATTTAATTCAAACAAATATATTCATAAATCATATTGTCGAGGGTATCATGGTAATTTTATATCACCACTTATTAATCTATACAATAGAATCATTATATCAATGCATTTACTTTTATTCGAAACATCATCATATCAATTCCTTGATTGATAAGGACTCGAGGGAAACTAGGAAGGTTAAGATGGCGAAGAATTCGCCTTTTTGTCTAATTGGACCATCTGTGTTAACGAAGTCAAAGTTAAGAATTGGCCGCCAATTCTGTAAACAAACCCAGGGTCAAAAAGATCGAGAAGGGCGGAAAGTTCCAAATCTTTGGTAGTTTAAATTAACAAATTGGTCATTTTAAAAGAAGAAGAAAAGAACTTGACACGAGTCATGTCTCCAACTTGTGGCATCACGTCCCATCGAGAAGCGTGCATTTTCCAAAATTAAATAAATGCAGAAACTGCATTCGTGTCGGTGCCAGATAATTACAAATACGAATTTTGTCAATAAGTATTTCCATGAAATTTATTAACTGCCTCAACGAAGAATGCTGGTCATATTCAATACGCCGTTTTATGCTCGTGTTATGAATAATAAGCATACCAAAAATAAAAGCAATTTCTCATTAAATATGGTCAACAAATGCCCCGGTGGATACTATATAACTTGACCGTGTTGTTTATTGCAAAATAATAATAACAACAACATGGGATTTTATTGACAAATGATCACAATATATTTAATAAGAAAATATTCAATTTTTCGAAATATTAATTATATATGGCACGAAAGTAATCAATGCATTGAAAAGTAAAAAGCATGGCACATATGACATGCAAAATGAACCCTTTTACCCTTTAATTCTTCCTAAGTTGATTCCAATCCCAACCTCAAAAGGATGTTCAATGAGCATGTATTGCATAAATTTAACAGATACTACTGTGGGTTGGCATCTGGGGCATTACTTCAAAAGGAATCATTTTAGGGACCACTGTCGCCTGGAGACCCATTTGAACCACATCGGTTATGAAAAACGGAACAGGATAAGCACTCGGCAGGGCAAAGTGGTCGGTCGGTCGGTCCCCGCTCCCCACATGCTACCAGTAAAGTGTACCAAGCCAAAGCCACGCATTTTCGTTTCCTCCATCATTCCCATTTCTCTTTTCAAGTCCAACTTCATTATTACTGCTTTTCATTTTTACGGGTGTCCTGTCCTTTTGTGATCAGAACCCACATAACCTAAAACGAATCCAATCCTTGTTTAAGCATACTGTAGGTAGCAGGTAACGTGAGAACAGTCTGACCCAACGAAGATTCAACCCGCTTCAGGTTTTCGTCTCCTTTAACGTGTCGAAGGATTTTGGACTTACTAGCATCTGTCAAAATCTGGGTTGAGATCATGGTTCTAAGATGCCATGAATTCTCGGCCAGGAAGGCTGGAGGTGAGTTTACAAATGTACAAACATGTCGAGTTTCGTTATTCGACCTTCTAGTTGTTACGGAGTTTGAACATCTCATTTCCAGATTGATCTGATATAACTACATATGTTTTCCAATCTGCTGATCGCATTTTCCTGTAGACAAGATTTGCACCATGGAGAAACCAAGGCTATAGCGTCTTACTTTTGCACATGCCGGTTTTGGTGGCTTTATGACAGATAAAGGGCCACGAAAGTTAAAATGGCTTGCTTTTCACCGGTGACACAATCAAGATTAAGTACGAAGAAAACTGATAGAGTCAACGTAAACCCAGAAAGTGGATCGATGCACCATTTGCATCTTGAAGTGTCTAGACTCAAGAATCTCAAAGTTTGCAGGGATTTTGCACTAGTTGCAGCTTGCCATTCTTCTAACAACGAGTCAATGACTATCAAAATGATTTTTTTTTTCAAGGCAATTTCCCACCAGGGAACATCAAGGTCGCCAGATATATAATAAAATTACAACAATTAACAATCGATAGGCAATCAGTTATCCAATAGTAGAATGCAAATTGCCCAACTATGTCAGCTATAGGCGTCTATTATTTATTTGATGAAAAGAAGCTTGGATCAATCAAAAGAGAGAAATTTACCCTGTCACGTGCTTGGATCGGGCATCCTTGCTAAGTCCATGTACCAACGCCTTGAATAAAATTCTAATCTGACTTCTGCATTCAGCAGCTGAATCAATGGTTCATCCACGTTAGCAGAACAGATAATTTAAACACATAGCAAGACAGCCCATCCATGATGATTACAATGGGCAAATAAAGACTATAATGCTACTTAATTAACCATGTAGTATAGTGTCCATCAGTTCCTTGATCATGTGCAGCAAACAAGAATTGGCAATAGGTCATGAACTTTCCATTTGGGTTCATATAGAAGATATTGCCATAATCTAAAAACACAATGCGGATTGAACATACACGTATATCAATCAATATAATATAAAGTATGACGAAAACTTCATATTTGTGCAGTTCATCATATGTGCCTGCTTAAGAAGGATGACAACATCCATTTTTTTTTGGGGGCCGGGGGGAGCGTCCATGTTGGAGCACGAGGGAAGAGCTATCTCCCTTCTGTAGTGATTAACTGTGAGAAAACTCGGGTTGTTGATATGTCAGAACTACCATCACCGTCATCTTCTTGGATCCGCACATCACTGGATGGAATTCTGGGTACATATCCGGCAGATGGTAGCTCGGAATCAATTACATCACTTTCTTCATGAGGCTCTCTCACCCGACCATTTTCCTGAAGCTGTAGTGCATATTCCAGATTCCACAAAACATCACCCATGGTCGGTCTATCAATTCCATACTCGGCAAGACATTTCTCAGCCGTTTCTCCATACTTCTTCAAAGAGCTGGGTTTGATCTGTCCAACAAGATGAGGGTCCACAATTTGTTCAAGCATTCCCTTCTTCTGCCACTGCATTGCCCACTCGGCTAAATTCACCTGCTCCCTTGCAAGCAATGGATCAACGGCTGGTCTAGCACAAAGCACTTCCAATAGCACAACTCCAAATGAGTATACATCTGATTTATCCGTAAGCTGTTGTCTTCGGAAATACTCTGGATCGAGATAACCAAAACTACCCTTTACACCAGTACTCACATGCGTCTCATTGAGGCATGGACCAGACCTTGAAAGACCAAAATCAGCGACCTTGGCCAGACAATTCTCATCGAGTAGAATATTGGTTGATTTGATGTCACGATGAATTATGCCTTGTGCTGAACCTGTGTGGAGATAGTGAAGGCCTCTTGCTGCCCCAATGCATATTTCAAGGCGTTGCTTCCAGGACAGAGGCGGAAGTCCTAATCCATACAAGTGGCTTTTCAATGAACCCTTCTCCATATACTCGTACACTAATATCATTTCCGACTGTTCTTCACAATACCCGACAAGCGAAACAAGATGGCGGTGCCGGATTTTCGATAGAACAGTTATTTCCGTCTGGAATTCAGGAAGACCCTGCCTAGATCCTGGCACACCTCTCTTCACAGCAACTTTTGTACCATCTTTAAGGACACCTTTAAAAACCATACCAAATCCGCCTGAACCGACAATTAAATTCTTGTCAAAGTTGTTGGTCGCATGCTGTACATCAACAAAAGGTATCCTCAAGCTGAGGTATCCATTTGGGCCTGGAGAGGTGTTGAGAGTGCCTACAGACATTTTGCTTTGTGAACTGCCTCCATAAACACGTAACTGTGTCCAGGCGACACTTGATGAAGGCCTCCGTTTCGGTTTTTTCTTCTTGCACTTCATAGCCAGCAGAATTCCCACCACCAACAAAAGCATAACACCAAAGCCACCAACAGTAGCACCCACAATCACCCCGACGTTTTTCTTCTGTGATCCAGAAGGTGCAGTCACATAGCCCACCATCTTCATTATCTCGGCTCCATTCAGAATAGCATTACTTCTTGCCGGGTTGCTTAGATCAGAAGGGCCAACACTTATCTGCATAAGCCCCGATCCATCGGAATCCGCGACAAAGTCAATGTAGTAAGGAGAAGCAAGCACGTGATACGTAAGAACTGACAAATCCAGGTTATTGTAGGCAGAGTACCCATTTATATACACATCAAAGTAGAGTTGATTAAGCGCACGGCTGACTATATCGCAGAAATGCAGTCGGATCAAGTACCTACCCTCACCTGAATCCACAGGAAATTCCCAGGTGATATTAAACTTCCCGTTTGTAACTGAATTATCCCTATTCATCTCTTGAGCAGTCATATAGACGCTATCTGGAGCTATCTCGGGGGTCGCACCTCCATTTTGGTAGTTTGGCGGTTCGGTGGCCACTGCACGTTTTGCAGCTGACTTGAGGATCAGATAATCATCGTCAGGGATCCAAGTCCTCCACAATGTATCATTGAATGGAGTCACCTTAGAACCACCGACGTTTATCCTATGAACTGTCTCTAAAACCTGCGATGATAAATTCTTATACTCTAGGGTCTCAGTGGCTGTAATTAATCTAGCTCCCACATCGAGAATGAAGTCCGCTGGAGCTGAAATCACCTCGATCGCATTAACAAACCCAAAAGCGGAACCACTTGCCGGGCTAAGCATAATTTCAAGAACTCCCTCCTTTATATAGATAATAAACTCTTTGAGAACGGTCACTTTGGTGCTAAAATCACTCAAGACCGGAAACCCGCCAACCGAAACCCCGAAAGTTGCAACCTTCAAGTCAAAATTCTGAGCTTCGAAGGGAGAGAAATGGAAACGTACCAAGTGAATGCCGCTTCTATTGATCTTGAACTCATAAGACGAAGCACCGGTGAAGACTCTCGCGGTCCGGTAGAGAACCGACGAATTCGAAGGAGGGTTTCGGTCGGCGAGCGGAACGGACTCGCCCTTCGCGAGGAAGAGCGAACCGGGCCTGGCCGAGTCGCCCGTGAAGACGCGGTGGTCGAGCGAAGCGTTGGCGGCCGACCCGCAGTTGAGGAGGTAATTGTCGGGGGGAGTGAAGGGCGTCGAGAAGGGCACGAGGGAGAGGAAAGCCAGAGCGAGGAAGTGCAGCATCATCTCGCTTGCCATGAAGAGAATTACAGCTTGCGAGAAGAACTTCGCTGGAGAAGGGCAGCCAACTGTGGAGGGCAATGAGGGTGACCTTGAAAATGGAGGATGAATTAGCAGGAGCTTGGATGCGGGCGTTCGCTTGTCTGGACTGGAGCGAGTGAATTAGGAAGAAGAGAGTGGGTGGCAGCTTTGTCAAAAGTGTGGGGATACGGTTTGACGGTTACTCGCTGGTTTTAAATGCTTCTTCAATTCTGGGCAGGTCATGGCGGAACCGGAAGAAAGAGAAAAGAAAGTGACGCCGCCACCTCGTATAAATCTTGACTGTGATGTCAATTTTTGATGTAATTTTTGAATTATTCTTGCATACTTTATTTAAAATCAAATAACGAGTTAGGCATTATTTGATGACTTTGAAGTATTTAATGTTGAGTTGGACTTTTAAACCGATAGACCATCGTGATATGCGGGCATGTGATCTAGAATTCTGTTTTCTTTTTCATCTTCTTGTATGTACGTAACTTTATTTACTTGGTACATCGATAAATTCTATTAACACAAATTAACAGATAAGTGATATTATTTATGGATTACATTGAATGAATTTATAATATCTGGCACCTCGAAGCAAAGTTGAAAGATATTAATGTTATTTTTCATAAAAAAAATGCTCAATTTTAGGAAAAAAAAACTTGAAAAATTCTTCTTCTAGTCTACTTCACCTAAAACAGGAAGATCTCCCGTCCATGATCTAGTGATATGCAATTAGCATTTCAGGCGAATTCAAACCGATTTATGATAATATTCCGTGCGTTTGACTTTGTGTGAATGGTTTCAATCTCTAATATCATTATTGAGTTATGGTAGCAAGCTTCCTCCGAACGATCTAAAGGATTTTTAAAAAATAATGAGTCATGGCGAACATGCAGTATACCCTATGCTATTTAGCATGCTTTTGTTAGTAGATAGAATAGTGGTGGTTGATGTACAAGCTCTTAGGTGAAAATAATTTCACCAAAAAGCACAATACTAGTATCTAGTTAAATCAATGCTAAACCTATACAAGTAGCCTGCCCATTCTGGGTGGTCGATTCTTGGAAGTAATCTTTGGGACGGTGAAGTGCGGACCAGCATAAAAAGACAGCAAAACCCCAGTGCATAATGTCTGTACTCCGTAGCTTGCCAGCATAGAGATAATTAGATATCATCTTCCGGTACGCGTTCTTAATCACTTGTAAAGTTGTAATGCCTGAAACACGTCCATCGCTGATTGGGCGGCTTTCGAAATATGGTCAAATCAAAAGTCAGATTCGGGTGTCGGGATCTTAGACATGCGACGCGGATCCACACAATTGCATCGCACTAATCCTGCTGGCGCGAAGGAAGTCTTTGGGGACAAGAAATTCCTAATGGACGATGTGACATCCAGGGACGCGAGATCGCCCGAATACCAGCCAAACTAAAGGGGTGGTGGCTGCTTCAATGCACAAGTGCTCTGCTTCTGTTCCACCTACTCTGTTTTCACGCGTAAATGGAGGAGGAGGACGAGGATCGCGAAAAGGACCGGACCGAAAACGACGCCGGATCGTATTCTTTTGTTTCTCTCGCTTTCTCGCCTTCGCAGATAACAGAGCTGTCTCCCAACACATCGCATTATAAACTCGCCCTTTCCTTTGGTCCGTTCACATTCCAGGAACGGAGGCTCAATTATTGCCTCCGCGGGGGCTGCTGAAGATGGCGATCTCGCCATGATTTGAAAAGGCGAAATGGTCCACGCAAATTTTTTGTTTGATCTTTCCATCTTTCCCCCTTTCGTACCAGGTGAATGGGGACCGAACTCGGTTGACTCATTTAGGAGGCAGCTGGAAAAAGTTTTTCAAACTTCGGGACGGACCGTCAACTCGCGTGACTCTGATGTTTGCTCTGTATTTTCAACTCCGTCGCATATGCACCTTCGCATGTGAACCCGCGTTGGAATTGATTTATCGAAGTCAACATTGACGAACATGTTCTGAATGGCCCCATTTTATTAATTAGCAGTCTTATCAGTTCTCTCTCAATTTTCATTCGAATTAGACTGTTCCTCTAGCTGGCATATTTATGTGGTTGGATAAGCAATAGTATCATGATGTTGCCTCGTCAATTCACAGTATGCCATGTGAAATGTTACAGTATCATGAATTACTGCAATATACGCTACAGCAGCCTAAAATTTTCTCCCTTAAGGAAGGAATTCGACAAAGGATGATTCAAGCCTGTCTTTGAAATAGAAAAATAGAGAACAAAATGGAAGAGGACTTGCAGAATCCCTGAGGAAATACCTTGTCTCTTCATATCATTTCTCCGGGAATACTACGATCAGGGTTCTGGGTTGTGAGAGTCTGTTGCTTAATTTTCACCCGTAATTCCTCTCGATCGCGCAGTGAATTAGCTCCTCCTTTGTCCGCAGACATAGTTAAATTGCCAAACTACGTAAATAATACATGTTGCTGTTTTTTTGCTTTATTTCTTGTTCAAAATCTCGATTATCTTATTTTGTTGGAAGAATGAAATAAATGGTTTTTGAACTTTGGTCCGTAATGTGGTCATTGAGCTTTCAATTTGTATCCCTAAACTTTGGTTCGATGTGCAATGTCGTTTTTGAACTTTTAGTTTGTTTAATATGATCCATGAATTTTGATCTAATATTTACTATGATCTCTAAAATTTTAAATATTTTCACATTTGACCAAAATTCAATAGGAGGGTGAACTAAATAAATGTGTGAAAATTAGGAGTGTGAACTACATATACATTTTTTTAATTATTTTTTAAAAAAATTAGTAAATTGTGAACTAAATAATATCTCTTTATAAGTTACGACACAATAACTCTTTACTTATTATCGCTTCTGTCAATATATTAAGATATGTCACTCTCTCTTTTATTGTATACGGCTACTTTTTAGTGGAAAAAAAAAAGTGACTGGTTTTATTGGACCGGACCAAATTGGAATTGACAATCTGATCCAATTTCCGATCCTAGGATCAAACGGTCCAATTCCCGATTTCTTTAGAATTGGATCGGATCGAAAGTCGATCGCCTCTGAATTTTAGCAACTATCTGTGCAATTTAATCTTAGTTCGTTTGCACGCAGTCTCTGGACCCACCTCCACCGGTCATGAATAGAACAGAGTGAACGATTAAGTGCATGTCAGCTGGCGCTCGTTTTCAATCCTTATCCTTAGACGTGGAGCATATGTACCTGCAAGAACGCACTTAGCACTACAGTACAATATAATTCTCAAAGAAGAGGCTCATGAAATGGATACCAGACGCTGGATCTTGATCGAGATATTTTATTATTCTCTTAGCGGATGCGCGTGAATATATAGAGGACAAAAAGATTGCTGCTTGACGTGTACTACAATAACTCATGATACCATAACATTCTTCATAGTATTTTGTTCATGTAACAGTGACCTGCAAGGATTTTAGCATCCGTTATAAAATTTTCAAAGGTTCCGTTTTTTTTACGGAAAATAATTTATTAAAAAATACTTTTGGGATTTTTCCAGTTAATGCACTGATTGAGGAATATATTTTTCATGAAGGGAAAAAAAAACTTCTAAAATTGGGGAAAATGTTTTCTACTTTTCAAGTTGAGAAAAATGTTTTCCACTTCTTCTTTCACCTCACTTTCTTTCACCAAATATCCTTTTCTTTTATTTTTTAAAATCAAAATTTTAATTATTTTTTCCTTTTCATTTCTTTTTTCTTTTTTCCCCTCCTTTACTTTCTTTTTCATCTTCTTCTTCCTTGGCCAATCGCTGGTAGCGGCAACTGGCGACCAGCCAAAGGTGAGCTTGAACCTCCTCACAGGGTGGCGAGGCTTGAGCTTGCTCGAGCCAGTAAGCTTGGGCCTCGCCAAATTCGGCGACTTGGGGCAAACCTCAAGCCTCGCCGAAGGTCGTCAGATCTGGCCAAGCTTGAACTCACCAGCATTGAGCAGGCTCGACGTCACTTTGACCTCGCTAAAGCATCGGAAGAAGAGCACCACTGTTGATTGGCTAGGGGGGATAATGGCGGTGTGGCAGATGTGGCAGAGGTCAGCGGGGGATGGCATGGGAGCATAGGGCAAAGATGTAGGCGGCGGTGGTAGGGAGGGCCATGCCAATGAAGAAGAAGATAAGAAGAAAGAGAAAATAAAAAAATAAAATAAAAAATAAAATTCAATTCAATTTTTAAAAAATTAAATAAAAAATAAATATATGAAGGAAAATATTTTCCTTACCAAACATCAAACACTTCATTTTTCAAGTTTGAGCTGAACACTGGAAAATAATTATATTTTCCTGAAAAATAATTTTCTGAAAAATATTTTATGAATACACTATATTTACGTCACGTGGTGAAATGTTATAGGATTATGAATTACCATAGCATACGTTACAGTAACTTAAAGTTTCTCCGTAAAGGAAGGAATTCAACAATGGATGATGCAAGAAAGTCTTTGAAATAGAAAAAAGAAGAACAAAATGGAAGAAGAGTTATAGAAACCCTGAGGAAATACCTTGTCTCTTCATATCTTTTCTCTGGGACTCCTATTATCAGGGTTTTGGGGTTGTCAGAGTCTCGGTTCCTTGATTTTTACCCGTAATTCTTCTTAATCAAACGGTGAATCAACTCCTCCTTCGTCCGCAGACATTGTTAAATTGCCAAACTACGTAAATAATACTTGTTGCTGGTTCAAATTTCCGATTATCTTAATTTGTTGGAGGAATGAAATAAATGGTTTTCGAACTTTGGTCCATAGCATGATTCCCGTATTTTCAATTTGTTTAACGTGACTTCTACACTTTGGTCCAACGTGTAATATCGTTTCTAAACTTTTAATTTATTTAATGTGGTATCCGAATTTTAATCAATATTTAATATGGTCTCCGAAATTTTAAATATTTTCACATTTGACCAAAATTCAATGTAGGAGTGTGCAAAATGGACTGCCCAAACTGGGAACCGCAAGGGGACCGGATTGGACCGGCTAATTCAGTCCGATTTTCGATTTTCAAAAGTGGGATGGTGATCGGGTGGTTTGATTTTCGATTCTAAAGAGAATCGAATTGAATCAGACTGATTACATATGCCTTTTTCTTATTATTTCGTTAAAAGAATTAGTAAAATGTGAACTAAATAATATTTCGTCCAGTTGTATTACAAGTTATAACCCAATAACTTTTCACTTATTGTCAGTTTCATCAACTTCTTAAGAATTGTCTCTCTTTTATTATGCACAACTACTCTTTTGCGGGAAAAAAAAGTAGCCGGTTCCATTGAACTAGACCGGATCAGACTGAAATTGATGGTCCGATCCGATTCCTGATCTTAGGACCAAATGGTCCGGAATCGGGCCGGATCAAAAATGATCCCTATTTGTGCTCTTGATCTTGATTTTTTTGCACGCACTCTGTGGACCCACCTCCTTCAGTCATGAGTAGAACAGAGCGTAACAATTAAGTGCATGTCAGCTGGCGCTCGTTTTCAATGCTTATCCTTACGTATGGAGCATAGAAATGATACCTATGAAAGCGCACTTAGCACTGCAGTACAATATAATTCTCAAAGAAGAGGCTCGTGAAATTGATACCGGACGCTGGATCTTGATCGAGATATTTTACTATTCTCTTAGCGGATGCACGTGAATACATAAGAGGACAAAAGATTGTCACTAAGAGATCCATACAAGTAACGATAGCGCTGCTTTAGCGTGTACTACAGTAATTCGCGATACCATAACATTCCGCGACCGGTGAGGATTTTGCATCCGTTACAAAATTTCCAGATTAAATCATAGCTACCCCCATAGTCCGTACTATCTACGATCGAAAAGTCCAAATTTGGTGAGTCAGGGACCACGAAAAAGTTTCTGCACATGATGCCGCAGCCAGACAATTCAGCACGGGTCCTGTGAAGGTTGGCCCGTCGCTATCCTTCACTTTATGTCGACGGCCCATTCAGGCCGCCCCTCGGTTGGTTACTTCTAGCCCTTTGGCCCGATTCGATGTCTCACGTTCGAATTAGTTTTTAACGCTGGCAAATAGGTTAGGAATCGGATAGCACGCCGTGGATCAAAAGTGGGAATTGGTCAGGCCCGACCGGTGGACTCACCTGAATATTCGTGAGGCCCGGTCCGAGCCGGTCTGGCCCGCCCGCGGGCCGCCGCCGATGTCCAACTTCGACTTCTCGCCGCCGGAACCGGAACCGGCCATCGAAACGCGCCGTTTAGTCGTGGACGCCGCCGCCGTTAAACCTGTAAGAAGATTAAAAAATATATCGCGATAGCATTTTCAACTCGGCGACTCCAATAGGCTTTTTCTTCTTCACTACCTAGGGTCTCAAAGCTCTCAAGCTCGTCGATCGTCGCCTCGGTTCTCTTGTCGCTGTAAGCTCATCGAATCCATCGCTAATCTCTCTCTCTATTCATTTCCTTTCTCTGGTTTTGCCTGATCGGGTTCTGCGAGCAGATTCGTTGTTTCATCGGACGTCTTCGCGGTCGCGTTGCCACGCTCAAGTCTCGATTTTTTGTTTTCTGTTCCCCGCAGTTTCTAGCGGTTCCTACAGAGGTGTAGGTTTCTAGGGTTTTGGATTGTCCCCCTTGATTAGGTTATGCAGGCGTGAATAAGCTCTAGTGTCTCTACTCGGGGAACTTGTTGTTTAGTTTGCTGGAATCGCCATTACTGACTGTTCATAGCAGCGATTGCTCGATGGCAATTATGTGCGAATTGCGGCATAGGTTATTAGGGTCCGCGTCGATAGCGGATTGATTTTGTGGAGTACCTAAGGTACATTGGTGGGATGCTCTTTGGGTGCTTGATTTTGTTGTTAGCAATTAGTGGTAATCATTGGAAGTATCTCCAGGAATAATCCTGCGTCTTGTATTATGATTTGTGGAATTAAGCTTTGGTAACATTTAGTTTATGGTCATCTTCCCTCTGCTCCTCCCACGAGAAAATTTGCTCTATATTCTTGAACGTTGACGCATCTGACTGCTACAACGCAGTCTCAGAGAGTACCAGGAAGGAGTTAGACAAAGGCACAACCAGTACGCAGATGATTCGGAAGCCGCCACACACTTCCAAAGACTAATCTTGGGATTAATGCTTAGTTTTAGTTTCTCACTGTTAATAATTGAGTGTGTTGAATAACACACATCAACATTGTACTGTAGTTGCTGTATGCTTGTGAATGTGTTAATGTTATTCAGACTGCCAGAGCATTTTTTAAGGTAGCAAAATGTTGAACTGCTTTTGGTGGTTTGGACAGTTACAGAATCCTCTAATTCTCTTCATAGATACATTCACATTCAGGTGGATCTGGTCAGTGATGCTCTAGAAGTTAACCCCGTTGCTCAGCTGAAAATTTAACTTCTGCCTGAGTACATTGCTTCGTCATGGTGAGAAAATGTCCTAATTATTCACACATTAATATATTTTCTTCAGATTTAGCATTTGTTGTCTCACTGACAATTGCATGACAGAAGTTTTGACTTCACTGGGAATTTGGAATGGTTTAATGCAGGACCCTAACAGATTCATGGATGAGAAATCTGAAAGTAGACTCTATATTGGCAATCTTGATTTGAGAATAACAGAGTAAGCAAAAATGCGGCTGTTGATGTTTCTGATGCCTTTAGAAACTACACAAACAACTTGATAAATTGAATGGAGATATCTGTGTTGTATCAGGGCCACTCTTATCAAGATGTTTTCTCCCTTTGGGAAGATTATATCAGAGGATTTCCTTTGGCATACTCGCGGTCCAAAACGTGGAGAGCCAAGAGGCTTTGCTTTCGTTCAGTACAGTAGCAAAGAGGTAAGTTGCTGCTTGTTATTTCTTTCTGTATGGGGCAAGATTTGATTTTTCTACTTAAAGTGAGCATGCAGGAAGCTGAGCTTGCGAAGGAGAAGATGCATGGGAAGTTGGCCTGTGGCCGCCCTCTAGTTGTCCGTCTTGCTAGTGAGAAGTATCTGGTGGAAGCAGTGGAGAACTCATCCAAGGTAAGAGGTCAACTCGACAAGACTTGCATAACTGGTAGCAGTTCCGGACAGATGAGTAAGAGCGCAAAGATAGCTGCAATCAAGAACAAGTTGAAAGCTTTAGAGGAAGGAAACTCCGATGGTAAGAAGCAGAAAATAAGCTGACCACATTCTGTTGCAAATCGAGCTGCACTAACTACATTCCAGGAAGCCGATGTTCCAGAAATAGTCAAGGAGCTACTTGCTGCCTTGCATACTCAAGATAACAGATTTTTTTGGGTTTGAAGGTTGGAACTGGATGGGGTTGAATGGCTGTCGTAGATTTCAAGCTGTGTGATGTAGGGAAACATTGACAATAATGTATATCTGAGGTACCGGTGATTGTCATAAATCTTGTGGCGGATTGGATTGCTTAATTCAAGAAATTCGTCTAGCTCTTTCTGCTGCTTCATATGTCCACAAACTTTCAATAATCTTGGGAGGTGACAAGTTCTCTCGTGCCATGGTCGAACTAATGCAGGTCCTCCGGTATCGCCATGGTGGCTCTGAAGTCGGAGCCTACCTCGGCTAATTAACTGGGATTAATCTCTCCCTCTCATTCATATGACAGGTGCGTGAGTTGAGGGCTGTTTATTTGTGGGGTGCTCTTTCTTTCTTATTGGAATTATGCTCCAGTAGCACCAAGCTTGATGGCTCAGGATCGAATCACAGTTGGGTATCGCTGCAATCGGAAAGCGATGGCCTTTCTGGCATGTGGAGGCTGTGTCTTTGACCATTGTTGATGAAGAGCGATTCCCTCTATGAAGGAAGGATAAAAATGAGGGTTCTTTGAGACGCAGACCGAACGGCCATGATTTGGTTCGTTGATGATGATACGTTGACTTTTGAGGCTAGTCACCGCATAGCCGGGTAGACGCATTTGACCACAACGTTACATCAATTGAATATAATAAAATCTTTATAGATTTAAATGGAGCAATAATAGAGTTTTGCGCTGCCTTTTAAGCCATTTTTGCTTGGTGGGCAACGTAAGAACTCCTCTCTTATCACTCATGGTCACATTGTTGTCTTTTCATCTCTTTATTGTTTCATCTCTCTCTGTGTAACTCATTGAATTGTTTATTTTTGTTTTTTCATATGTTAAATTTATACAGGACAACAGGACTAAAGTGACGTAAGAAGTAAATGTAGTCAAAATATATATGATAACATTTGAAGTATATCTATAAAAAGATATAAATGTTAGAACTTTATCTAAAATCACGAGAAGAATGCATCATCACAATCATGAATTAGCTATGGGCAGAACTAAAAGCGCTTCAAAAGCAACTCCAGCCAATCACATCATAGTGAAAATACTAATAAAGATAATTATTTTGCAATCTATTTCTCGAACGACAAAGAATAAAATCAGCAAAATACTATCACCACCAAAAGGCTCTAGCAGCATGACTATATATATATTAACTTCTCCGAATACTATGTAGCATACCTGTATTTATACTTCAGTTGTCCATTCATTATATTTTGTAGAAATTTTTACCAGAAAATAATGAAAATAATTTCGGAGCAAAATCTTTATAAACGTTGTTAATTCTTGCGAGTATTGCTCGCTGAAGTGTCAACTCGACAGTTTGTGCGGGAAGTCCATTACAAGTGGGAGCGTCCCCACGTTCGATCGCGCATGCTCCTGCAAAAAGCCAGCAGCCTCCAGCTCTCACTCTCGTCAATGGCGTCGCGATGCTTGCTCTCGCAGCTCCCCGCATCGCACGCTCCGGGCCCCAACCTCCGCCGTCAACCGCGCCCTCGTTCGCCTTCCGGCCAAGACCTGATCAGCTTCTCCGATGCGATCGGCGGCTCGCGGCTGCGGTTCCAGCTCCCCAGGAGCAATCAGACCGAAGCGTCTCGCTTCCCCGGCGTCGGCGGCCGGGGCCCTGATCGGGTAGTGACGGTCAGATCTCAGCTGAATTACCCTCTCATATCGCCTCACGATAAATGGGGCAGCTGGACTGCTCTGTTCGCGGTCGGCGCTTTTGGCATCTGGTGAATCCTCGTTTGTCTCCTCTCTTGCATTTCGCTACTCCGTAAGATTTTCTTTTTTCTTTTTTTTCGGGGGATCGCCGGAAAATTGTCTGTTTGGAAGATATAGAGAAGTTAATGGACGTTTCAAAGAAAATGCACAAATTTAAGATGACGAGGTGTTCGTGCTTGTGCCGATTGTGTAGAGTAGAGGGCATCTGCAGAACTTAACTAGAAATACATGGCATATGGTGGTGGCGTAGTTAGGCAATAAAAAGGATGTACTTTTTGACCTGTGATAGTACAGAAATTGTTTTCTCTCAATCGAATTTCTAGAAATTGATGGACAAGTGAGCGAAGTTTGTGCTAGATGCTTCTACTTTAGTCGTGATGAGGACTTTGCTGATTTTAAGGTCCGAGAAGACCAAGATTGGGAGCAGTTTGAGTGGGGCCCTGGTGAGCACTTTGGTTGGACTTGCTGCCAGCAATTTGGGGATCCTTTCATGCGAAGCTCCGGCTTATAAAGTTGTCTTGGAGTTTCTACTCCCTTTGGCTGTCCCCTTGTTGTTGTTTAGGGCTGACATGCGCCGTGTGATCCAGTCTACCGGGAAACTTCTCTTGGCTTTCTTGCTTGGATCTGGTATTCTATGTTGACATCCTCTTGTATACTATCTTGCTTACATGTATCAGTGAACTATCTATTTTATGATAAAGTACTGTTGGTCGTGCTTGATGAAATTCATCGTACGTTATTTGAAGTTGCCGTAAAGTTTATTGACAAGTGATTTTTAATTTCTCCATTCATATATACGACAGTTGCCACCACAATTGGGACTGTAGTACTGTTGGTAGTGCTTGATGAAATTCATTGTACTTTATTTGAAGTTGCTGTTAAGTTTATTGACAACTGATTGTTAATTTCCCCATTCATATATACGACAGTTGCCACCACAATAGGGACTGTAGTGGCATACTTTTTGGTGCCAATGAGATCACTGGGGCAAGATAGCTGGAGGATAGCTGCTGCTCTTATGGGAAGACATATTGGTGGAGGTAAACCATAGAAAATCAGTATGATTTTGTCAGTTCTCGAATTAACTTGAACTTCCTTCTTCAATTGAAGTTTTTGCTACCAATTCCACTCATAAATCCATTTCTTGCTCCATGACAATGACGGAATCAAGTCAAGAACAGCAAATTACTCTTTATTATGATCATATCTGAACTCATTCGTGACAAGGAGAAATTTGTTACCACCCCCACTTTCCAGCTATGTTAGTGTCATGAATAACACTTCAATGAATTGTCTCCTTGAATAAAATATAAAAAAAAAATTATGTCATCACAACTTATTTCAGACTCTCTACGATGTTGGATTGCTGTATCATATTTTCCATGTTGTCAAAGCTTGTAATGGTCTGCCGCAGGTTTTTGTGTTTGTTAAGTTATGAAAAATTTGTTATTGACTTCATCATTTTTGCACCTTGTTGTCTCCAGCTGTCAATTATGTTGCAATAGCCAATGCTCTTCGTATTTCGCCATCAGTTCTAGCTTCTGGGCTAGCTGCAGATAATGTCATTTGTGCGGTTTATTTCACCACATTGTTTGCATTAGGCTCAAAGGTACCTCCAGAGTCTTCATCTGGCAATGGTGGGTTGAATTTATTTTATTCCATTATTCCATTTACTGCAAGAGAAAAAACTAAATGTTAATGGTAAATATAAGAATCTTAATCTTGATATAATAGCAGGGTTTGTTTTTGCAAAATCTATAATGCCTTCTTCCTAGTTCCATCTTTAGTTGAAAGCATTTTGCTTCAGTTAGCAAATGACATCTTATATAAGCCGACATGTGGCCTCTTGTGCAGGAGGAGATTCTGTAAATGGTGCTCTGGACACAGAATCAGGACCTGGTAACAAGCTACCTGTTCTACAGAGTGCTACATCCATAGCTGTATCCCTTGCCATCTGCAAAGCAGGAGCTTGGCTCACGAAATATCTTGGTATTCAAGGGGGTAGTTTGCCTGCAATAACAGCAGTTGTTGTTATTTTAGCAACTCTTTTTCCTACTCAATTTGGCAAGCTGGCACCATCTGGTGAGGCTATGGCTATGATATTGATGCAGGTGAGTCATTCCATAGTGCGTATGTTTTCTTGATTATTGGTCATAATAATATTGCTTTAATGTTTGTCTCCAAAGCCATTATATGGCAGAAAACTGGATCGGGCGTATGGAAATATTTAAATTTAGAGTACCAGAACAAGAAAAGTAGAAAAGGAAGTTAGCCAATTATCCATTATGGAACAAGATATTATTTTCTTTTGCCCCTCAAAAGACTCTTCCATTTCATTCTAGCCAAACTTTTACTTGACGCACAATGGAAAATCTCTAAAGTTTCTGTCCTGCTTGTGGCATTTCAGCCCTCAACTATTGAACAAGATAGCGTGTTTCATTAGATTTCAGCCTACTGAATATAAATCTAAAAAATTATAACAAGCACTTTTTTGCCCCCTCCACAATGAATTAAATGGTGATTCACTGATTTTTCACTGTTTGCATGAACATCAATCCATCCGGGAATATCATGTAGCCTAAGTTTTACCAATCAACATTCCCTGTTATCAAGCTATCACTTTACATTTTTCAATACATGAAAAATCCCTTAAATGATCACCTCTGTTGCTCCAAGAGCTGCTGTATGAACTTTCAGTTTATCAAGTCTTTGGAATATCCTCTTCTTCCAACTGCCTGAAGGATTTTTTTGACTGACTGCTTTGGTTCTGTCAAAACCAGGTATTCTTCACTGTCGTGGGTGCGAGTGGAAACATATGGAGTGTCATCAATACAGCACCTAGTATATTTATGTTTGCCCTTGTCCAGATTACGGTCCATCTTGCTGTGATCCTTGGATTAGGAAAGCTATTTGGCTTTGACCTGAAGATGTTACTTATTGCTTCAAATGCAAATGTTGGCGGCCCAACAACAGCTTGTGGAATGGCAACAGCAAAAGGGTGGGATTCTATGGTTGTCCCCGGGATTCTTGCTGGGATTTTTGGAATTGCAATTGCCACTTTTCTTGGTATTGGTTTCGGTGAAAACTTTTTAAAATTCATGTAAACTGTAAGGTATTTAGTGTTCATATCAGCTCCTGTTTAAAAATCCAGATCAATGCCAATTTACCTCCTCTCTTCATCAATTCTGCGACTTCTAGATGTAAATAACTCTTCTTCTCATGCTGATCTTCTAAGTTCTATTGAAAGAATGGCCCTACTTTATCTCACTTTCTGAGGTTAAAGTCCGTACTCATATGTGGATTGAATTCCTATTTATGGGGACAAGATCATGAATCACAATCCACTTCCTACTTAACACGAAAGATGAATTGCATCTCCTTAAATAGCACGATGATTCTATTAAATGTTGCCTTCTTGAAAATTTTTCGGATGCTGGAATCTTAATATAAAAGGTAACCAGGAAGATTAAGGATTCCTGCTTCAGCATAGAGTCTGCAAGCACGCATGCCTGGACCGTGCCGGTTAAGCAGTTTCAAATGTACTATGCAACCCACAAATCAGCACAATTGAGCCAAATATATCCTTGATTCATATCCAGAAAAGGTTCACATGGACTACGACAAAATGCAAAAAAGAGCCATCACCGGTCTGAACGTAGAACATCCAGTGTCAGCATCACATTTCCTACTCCAAGACCTACAAAGCTCAATCCAGCTTGAGACTTTCTACCTAATAGCATCGAATATGAGAAATTCGATGCTTCAGTAATCTTGGTGTTTCCATCGACATGCAGCACACAATTCCGATTCCCAGGACAGGTTCACTTGGACCACAACAAAATGCCAAAAAGAGCCGTCACAGGTCTGACGGTGCAACATTCAATGTCAGCATCACATTTCCTTCTCCCATACATACGAACTAAACCCAGCTTGAAATTTTCTATCTAATAGCATCGAATATGAGAAATTCAATGCTTCAGCAAGCCTGGTGTTTCCATCAACATGAAATTCACCATGTCCTGGTCCTTCCAGTGCATACGAATATTTGGTGATTTTGGACTGCTTGGTGGCTGTGGGGAGTCAAGTTCGCCTGACAGTTCATGTTTCGGAGGAGATCTGACCGCTGAAATCTGCAGCTCAGCCATCTGTTCATATTGCAAAAGCCTTGAAGGGCTCTCACGCTGCAACAGGAAAGAAAACAATGGCCGCATAAAACTAATGTTCCATGTTGATAACCACACCACAGAGGATGAAAAATAAACGGGAAGCAACAAAAGAAATTAGTCGTTAATAAACCTTCAATCTACTGCTCAGTGGAGACAGGCAGGGGGTAGAGCCATGCTTGTTGCGAGAACCTGTAAGGAAGACATTTATTGAGTTCTTGAAATAAGGAGGGACCATAAAAAAAAGAAGCCAATACCCTTACTGAGTCTGAGAGTCTCCAGAAAATAGTCCATGTCCATGGCAATGGTCTGCTGTTTTATACATTCCTTGTGGTTGTGAAGAAATTGTTCTTCGGCAATAAAACCAGCATCAATTGGTTCCTCTGCTAGAACATTCATCTTCACGGTCTTCTTTGATGCCTCGGATACATGGGGCTTTGCCGCATTAGAAATATCTGAAAGTGCTTTTCTGCTCATTGTCTGCACTTTGTCCGAGGCTTTAGACGTACTTCTCTTTTTGATTAGATCACTTGGGACCTTGGAAGCACCAATATCTTCATTAATCAGAGCGAAACTTTTCAAATTCTGTTTCTTGGACACCTGGTCAAGAGCAGGCTTCCCTGCATTTGACAAGTCACCGAGAGGTTTTCTTCCACCAACCCCTCCTTTCTTCTGCACTTTAATCACTTTTGAAATTTCCCCTAAAGAACTTCCTGAACGATTAGAAAACATGAGACCAAATAAACCAGGAGATTGACACAGAAACTTGAAGCATGAGAAACAATAACAGTGCAGAAGTTACCGTTGTAGTTAGCATTGAAGTTCTGATCTAGAATCAACCCACCACGTCCTGAAGCCATTGTGATCCTTATCGACAAATTTCAGACCTGCACTTTGCAAAATATATCAAAATTGCACAGACGAAAATTGATAAACAGTAAACAAGTGCAGCAAACAATCTCTCCAAGCCCCCTCATAAAAGAAATGCCTTGACGGATTACGAGTCTGTGTCAAAAAAACAGCTAGGAGAGGTCCATCGATTTTGCTTTAAAGGTTAAAGACTGAGGCTTTTGAGAATACAACTGAATTTCTTTAACTCCACAAAGATAAAGCGACAACTTTAACCATAGAAATTTCAAAAAACAAAAAAACTAACTTGAAGAGATACGCGCACACCGATAACACCCAACCACAATACATCATCGGAAAGCACGGATGAATTCCTCGAATCGCCTACAGTAGAAAAGCCAAAATCTTTTCAAAAACCCAGAAAGGTCTCTTCGCCGCAATTGAAGAATTCCTAACTTAACGGACAATTTTCATTTCTTCTCAGCGTCTTGAAGATGAGACAAAAATAAAAGAAAGAGAGAGGACGTTTCGTCGCCACATTCGGACTTCCGCTCGCCTCTCGCAACTATTTCAACGAAACCAGATACTACAGTAGATCGGAAGTACACAAATCAGAGTTTAGCGACAGATTAAGCGCTAACATTCGCTCGATTTCTCGAAAAACCTAGTACAGCGCGAACACATTCACAAACTCACTGAAAAGAAAGAGCCGATGACGAGGAAAAAGAAACTCACGAATCGTTTTCAGTGGAACCGATCTCTTCGCTTTCGTTGTTTCTCGATGAAGATGAACTATCGCAATTCCGGATTTCTGCTTGGCGACTCTGCCTTTTTGTCACTGCGATTTTGTGAGATCTTCGCGTTGGGGGAGTTTCGTGAAATCGATTCGGACGTTGAACTTCCCCCATATATGTAGTTGCGAGAGGGCGGAGGTGGAGTCCCAACGGTAACTTGTCCTCCTTTGACGTAAATACCCCTCAAATGACGGCACAATTACGAAACAAACGATGGCTTTCCCTCCGTAGAAATTTCTGGGTCTGGTGAATTTTCTCTTTTTGGTTTTTTACTTTCCCTGATTATGTTTTTTTTTCCCTTCTTTTTGGAGTATTGAATTCAGGTGCTGGGCCGAAAATATTTGCATTGAACTTGATCCACTAACCAAACATCGTTATTGGAAATTTTACGAGATTACGAATATCCATGTGATTGAGGGTTATGATCTGATAATTACATGGTAAGCATAGATTGGAATTTAAATATGTTTGACCTTATCTAAACATCCCATGAATCTATGAGTGTTTTAATTAGGCTTGATTGTCCTTTGTAATCTCAAATAATGTATGGAAAACAATGAGCAATTACTAGCCTTCTTGTAATGCAATTTTGCGGCTTTTAAAACAATTAGATGCTGATTATTATATAAATGCATGGTGATATCTTGCTAACAAGTAATTGATAATTAATTCCAAGTCAACTACATATTAAGAGAATGTTTGGTTAGTATTTAATTTTCGAGAATAATTTTTGCTCATAAATGATTTTTTTGGATTTCGTTCCTAAATGAGTTTCTAAATATTCGAAAGTATTTGGTAATTATAAAAAAATTTATTTCCAAAATAAAATTTTGTTTAGTAGGGCCTTCATATTTTTTTGACTTAAAATTTCTTTTAATTTTTAATAATTTTATTACATTTTTCTCTTCTTCTTTTTTTCCTTCTTTTCCTTTTCCATAGGCCACCACCTAGAGGAAGAAGAAGAGGAAAGGAAAAGAATAAAAAAAAAAAAAGAAGAAAATACTTGATTCTAAAATTGTTTTCAAGAATAAAGAAATAATTATTTTTTACTTTTTGATTATGTTTCAAATCTATTTCTGAAAATAAATTTATTCCTAAAAAGAAAATTGTTACAAATATATATCTTTTTTTTCAGGGAAACAAACTAACAAAACTATTGGGCAATATGGCCCTAGACGACATTCTTCAAAGAATCCTAAGATCACATCTCAAGTCCCAAGTTGTTCTGGCATCATTTGGCAAAGGCAATGGCTCTGAAGTTAAATTCAAAGATGAAAAATCAATATTTTCAAATGGTTACTAAAGTCTAGAAATTATATTAAATGTTAATCAATATTTTAGAGAACTGCATTAAATAAATAAAAAATCTATAAATAATATTACACATTAAATCAAAATTTAAATATTATATTAGATAAATTAAAAATTCATGGACTCTTTTGCGCTATTATTTCTTCTCGGATCAACTGCCCAGCCCAAGCGCTCCATGTCCATGTGTCTAATCATGCTTAACCCTTGCCAAATGTTTAAGAAGTACTTGTCATTTCAGACACCTGAAAGTGAAAACTACCAAACCGAATTACTGGCCTCAACCTGGAAAAATCCAAACGCGTTTAAGAATATCGGTCTATTACAAGAGATCGCCTAAAATCTTGAAAACAATGGGAGTCCCAATCTAAGAAAGAGGAACATGGACTGACATATAAGTGCCCCCTGAGAAACTAAGTGACAGGAGATTAAACTCCTAAGGCGGTCCGAGACTTCTTATGATGCAGGAGCAGCTTTCTGTTTCTTTGGCAAGCGATAGCCGCCGACGACACAAGCATGGTCTCGCTCAAAGGGCTCCAGAGTAACTTGCTCGAAAGGCTTGAACTGCTCCGCCTGCAGCTTCTTCACTTCCTGGGAGAATACTATCTCGGCTGGAACAGTGGAGTCGATACAGTTTGCCTGCAAAAAACAAACACAACCCAAAGGAATTGATTATACCCCTTCTCATCAAAGTGACATTTCTAGTGTTTCTTCCTTCCAAGTGGATTGGTCTTCACCCTCCCTCAACTATGAGATCATTTCTGATGCCACAACTTGTGTCCTAGACTTGCAAAAACTTGCAGGAGCTACTTGTTTTAATATTAAAGGAATTACAAAAAAAGTGATTTAAGAAATAGAAGTGTGACCAGCAGTCTTCTAATCCAACAAGCTACATCTCACGAAAATAATGAAAGAATACCCATGTGAGCATCTGTCTAGAGAGAGAGAGAGAGATACCTTAATTGAGATGACAAAGTGACCTCCAGCCTTGAGAAAATATGATGCATTTAGAGCCAAAATTCTTGCCTGAGAAGTAAAAAGAAATCGTTGAGCATCACATATTAAAAACAGACAGCTTCTAGTGAAGCCATTCAAACGGAGAGAAAGGATATCCAAAAAAGCAGATTACAGAACTAGCATTTCTCTCCCTCTGAGCTTAAGTCTAGTGCAACAAGAGCTTCAACAAGTCATGCATTTGCTTTTGTAGATAGTAATTAATGGATAAACAGTCAAATGCAGAAAGACTGCCACGCATATAATTACAGCAACTTTTATCATAAGTACAAACAAAAAGACCTCCAGTTGATCAGAGAGGCAGATCAAGTGCACCCAACACCATATCATATTACGCACGCAAGATCAAAATTAAGGGCATGAGCAATTTGACAAGACATGAGAATTTTATAATTTAGCCTATGCTTGAGTAATTATTAAATTAAGATTCCCCAGCCTAATGCCTTAAAGGCAACATAATGAACACAACTGTGCTATATTTGGCAAGGACAGGGTAAGAATAGTAGTAACCTGAATCAACAATTGGTCAAAAGGACAACTACATTGATAAGGACCTAACCAGACTTAAAAAATTTTTGAAGCCGCACACTGTAGTTGCTGATGGTAACATCAGATAGTAATACACCCTAATTGTATGGCAAACCTGATTTTCATAAATTCTTAGGCTTCATACATGACAGAAACAATTTGAAAGGTTATAAACCCTGCATCACAAACTCGGGAATGCATCACCCAAACTGTCTTAAGAAGGGGAATCCAAGTTTTTCATAAAATGCTTTGTAATAATGCAGTACAGGGAATAGTCATGGAATTTACTGGCCCAAAAGCATGTGATAACTTTGTCTTTAAGGAAAAGAAAAGGAAACAAAAACTCCAAAAGTAAATCAAATTTGAACTAAAGAAAACAAAATATTATGGAGTGAGCCAAACTCAGACATGCATCGGAAAACTCGATTTTGCATCACCCATACTGTCTTGAAGGGGAATCCGAGTTACTTCGTCATGTGCAAAAGTTTCCATTGTTGTGAAACACCACAATTAAAGAATCTAACTGTATGCTTAACATAGCAATGAAGAAAACTGTAGATATAGTAGTATAGATATATATCAAACAAAAGAAAGATCACAAAAGCAAGAAGGAAATTTCTGTGAATCCGAGTTTTCATCAAATGTTGCACAGGGATTAGGCATGGAGTTTACTGGTCCGAAGGCATGTGATATGCTTGTTTTAAGGGAAAGAAAAGAAAAACTCAAAAAGAAAATAAAATTTTAACTAAAGAAAACAAAAGATTATGGAATGGGCCAAAATCAGATATGCATCAGAAAACTCGATTTTGCATCACTCATGCTGTCGTGAAGGGGAATCCGAGTTAATTCGTCATGTGCATAAGTTTCCCTCTTGGTGAAACACCTCAATAAAAGAATCTAATAGTGTACACTTAACATAGCAATGAAGAAAACTGTAGGTATACAATAGTATAGATATATATCAAACAAAAGATAAATCACAAAACCAAGAAGGTAATTTCCAAACAAGAGGTCATCCTGTTCATACAAAAAGAAGCCTTACAAACACATGAGCAAATCCAACAAAAAAAAGAAATACACATAAGCAAAGAAAAGAAAATCCATGGCGTGCACTGAAGCTAAGAAGGTAAAGCACAGGCTGCAAAGAAATGAATTGATTTTTGTTATCAGAGATAAAAAGTATCGGAATCACGGAATCTGCTTCAAAAGCACAGAAGGTAATAAATCTGCAATTTCAAAAAAATAAGAAAGATCCAAATAGAGATATAAGTTGGTAAAAGCATATAAACAAAACCATGCAATAAGTCAAACAGAAATAAAGGTATGATGCATGAAATAGGATTTTCTTTTAGAGGTCCAGATAAAGTCCTGCACCTACACTTTGGCAGGGAAGACGTTCATAAGAATAAATTCAATTCCTTTCATAGGCAAAGACAATAGTCAATACCTGATCTGGCTGAGCAACATCAGAAAATATTACATCCACCATTCCAACCAGCATACGGTACTTGGCTGGATGTCTAGCATCTTCAATGATTGGAATAACGTTGGTTCTCTTCTTTGCCATGTTGACTAAGTCCCTCCCACTTCGATGGGAGAACTCCACGGCATACACCACTCCTGTCTGCCAAAAGGAACGCAAGACAAGTAGTCAGTCATCTGGTCATTTCATAAAAGAATCATTCTTCCGGAAAAAAAAAAGAAAGGACCTACAGGGCCAACAACATCGGAAACATGAGATACTGTGGTCCCGGAAGCAGCTCCCAGATAGAGAATCCGAGCACCAGGTTTCTGAATTTGAAAATAATAAATCATGATCAGTGATATGGAAGAAGCTACACGTCATAGATACACCAGAGTAAAAGGAAAAAGGAAAAAAAAATATGCTTACAATCCATATCTCATCAACCCCACCAAGAATGGCAGCTGCCAGCTTTGATCGGAAGGGGTTCCACACTCTATATTCCACTTTACTTCCATCTTCATTCTAACAAGAGTTCAAAGAAAAAGCAATAAAGCTTATTAATATTACTAGCTCACTGAAAAAAAGACTCTACAAATTTAACATGAGCATGATAGTCAAAGAAAGTAAAGAAGATCGATGTTATTAAACTCTTAAAGAGCTCTGGACACTAGAAAATTGCATCTGCAGCATTAGACTTTACCAGTAAAAATCTTTCTAGTTAGTCTAAAGACCAGATCCTCCTCTATTAATCAAATTCGGGTAGTACAAGTACACAGGCTTTAGCATTCCTAGAACCATTATTAAAAGTTGAAAGACCAGTTGATCCCAGATAAAAAAAGTCATTCACCATCCTTTTTCTTCCATTTTCTGTTTGGAGATGAATCGGGAGTTTATCAGTTGTAATATTTGGAAAATGATTAAATCAGTAGAAATGCCCAGCAAGATGAATAAAGAAACATATTCACCTGCACAGAGACTCTCTTCTCGTTATAGACAGCCTCTCCAGGGACCATATTCTTTGTAACAAGAGCATCTTCCTTGCCCTTAGCAATGAATACTCCCTCGTGTCTATGAGGCTCAACCACAACTCTGCTTCCGCCTTTCATCCCACCTCTACCGCCACCACGTCCTCTTCCACCACGGCCACCACCACGTCCACCGCCACGGCCTCTCATGGCACCACCTCTATCACCACCACCACCTCTTCCACCTCCACCTCCAAATCCACCTCTTCCACCTCCACCTCCAAATCCACCTCTCCCTCTCCCTCCATCACCCCTTCCACCCCTAAATCCGCCACCGCCACGACCTGCAAAGACCGAACCAGACCATTTGTCAAACCCAAAAAAAGGGCTCGAATACCATGTTAAGGTCTCTGAATAAAAGTGAAAAAAAAGCACATTTAAAGCCCACACATAGCACGGGCAGCAGCATAAAATCAATCACATACGAGACAACTCAGCTCATCTCCAAGGAGAAAACACTAACCTCACACAAATTCCTACGGCACAACGACAAATAATAATCCAAAAATCAGAACTTTGTATCATCCTCAGTTGCAAAAACAGCTCAAAAACTGACCCATGATTCTCAAATGAAACCAGTACCCATAAAAAGAAAAAGAAAAAGAAAAGCGCACATCGACCACCCAGTGCTAAACTGCATTACCTCCATTCCCCCACACGATGGCAACAAGAAGGACAGGGCGAAGACATACCTCTCTGAGGCGGCCTCATCTTGGTGATAGCTAACGAGACTAAGGAGGGCTGCTGGTTTCAGCTGAGAGAGCTCCGCCGAGGAAGAGAGGTGCTAGGCGGGTCTCAAAGTCGCAGCTCGAGAGGCATTTTATGGGGGGGGAGAGTTAGAGGCGGGGGGGTTTAGGGTTTTAGGCGAGGCGACGCAGCCGCGTTTGTTAGGGTGTTTGGGTTTGGGTTGAGTTGTGGGCCTCGGAGTGGGAAAAGCCCAACCCCGGCCCAAAATGGAAAAAGCCCATCAACGTCCTGACCCTAAAGTTTGATTGCATCCCTTTGGGCCGAAGCAGGGAATCCTTTGCAATGTACCGAAGCCTTCTCTTTCGCTGGCCCTCCTTGTCCCCATTTCTAAAGTCTCTGTTTTCTGCTCAGTTTATTTCTGCTGCTGCTGCAGGTAGCTTCCGAGCTCCTGACGAAACTAAGCCAAAACATTAACTCGGTTTGTTTTGAGAAAAATGTTTTTTGAGAAATTATTTTCTTCATTTACCATCATTAGATTTACTTAGGAAAATTAATGAACGGAAAATTTATGCTTAAAGTCAAAAAAAATCATTTTCCAAATATAACTAGGTATTAACGTTTGGACCCAAAATTCTACACTTGAATACAAAAATCCCAACACTTGTTTCTAGCTTCCAACCAAGTCTCCGATGCCAAGGCTTGGGCACTTGGTCCCCGCTAGGGCGCTAGGGCCGCATCCATTGAGGTCAAGGTTGAGCCCGAATCTAATGCCCATGCTCGACACCACAACACTTGAGCTTAGGTCCACAAAGGCCGAGCCTAGAATTCAAGTACTTGAGCTCAGTCCCCAACACCCAAGCTTTGTCCCCAGCACTCAAGCTTGGAACCACAAAAGCGGTGCTTGGATTCTCAGTGCTCCACCTCAGGTCCACTGTACTTAAGCCAAGTTCTATCAAGGCCAAGGTTTGGGACCATGATGCACATGCCTGGGTCCATCAAGGCTAGTGTGGTACCCCAGTGCCCTTGCTCAAGTCCATTGAGACTGAGTCCAGTACTTGGTGCTAATGCCCTGGTCTATCAAAGTAGGGCCTAAGAGCAAGTGCTTGTACTCCGATCCTTGGAACTTGGATCAGGGTCCACTAAGGCCAAACACAGGATTGTGGTGCCCATATCTAGTTCCTTGGCTACACAAGTTAGTAGCATGTGAACACTATACGTGTATTTAAGAAAATCAAATCAGATTTTCCTTAACAAATGCCAAAAAGTATCGAAAATATTTTCCAATTCATTTTAAAGTTCCATAGCAAATGTCATATTGATCATTTATAATATTGATCATTTATAAACAAAATTATAATCGACAGTTTGAAAGAGTCGACAAAAATAAGAGTCAACAATCTCAAATTCAATCATAAAAAAAAGTAACCATTAACAAAGTGGAATCCAAGAGTCCATGAAGGTAATGGAGACAATTTAATCATCAATGGAATCCTCTGGTATCCAATATGTGATCTCAGTATGTAACCTTTGAATACCATTTTTGTTAGAAAATTTGTTCAAAAAGTTTTAAATTTATTACACTTTTATCAATTCGGTTTTAAACTTTTTAATTATGTCATTGAGTTTTAAACTTTTTTTGCGTTTTGTCAATTGAGTCAACTCGGCTAATTTTGGCCAAAAATTACTAACATATACACCAATCATGCTACATGACATGGTCGCATTGATGTAAACAAAGTTTAATAATATTTTAATAAAATTTTTTTATTTTTTTCTTTTTCCTTTTTTCTTTTTTGTGAGGGCCACTCTTGTTGGCATTAGGCAAAGGATGCTTGGGCCTAGGCTAGTGAGGGCAACCCTTCGCCAAATCAAGTGAGGGTGAGTGTCACCTTCACCTAAGGCTAGTAAAGACGAGGCTTGGTGATGGCTGGCAAAGGGAAGAAGGGAAAAAGGAAAAGGTAAAAAAAACGAAAATAGAAGAAAAGAAAATAATTAAAAAATTAAAAAATATTATTATCAACGTTAACGCCAGTCATGCCACATAGGATAGCTAACGTCCACGTCAATAATTCTAACCAAAATTAGTCGAATAGACTCAATTGATAAAAAGTTAAAATATTTTGAACTCATTTGACATAATTAAAATGTTTAATATTGAATTAGTAAAAATGTAATAAGTTTAAGATTTTTTAGACAAATTTCTCATTTTTGTCTCACTTTCCACTCTTTACAAAACTATCCTTGCATAAAACAATGAGATAATGCCAAATAAGTCATCTTTTGCATTTTCCCCCATCACCCGCTTCCTCCGCTCATGAAGGCCTCGTTTGGTTCAACATTCCAAATGGGCTTAGGGGCTCTAAAGTCCCTTAACCAAATGCAAATGCGATTGGTTCGGCTTTTGGACTCACTTTGGGAAGATGCAATTGCATCTCCAAAGCTCTTCAAAGTCCCTTAGCTGAATGCAGGATGGGAGGTGCATTGGGAAGTTGCATTTTTGGAATACAACTTGTATTGTTCATCTTCTTCGTTGACCAACAAAGCCGACGACCGCTGACGACCGCCGGTGACTGTCGGCCAAGGAGGGCGACAGCCGGTGATTGCCGGCCAAGGAGGGCGACTGCTGGCCAAGGAAGGCGATTGCTGGCCAAGGGGGGCAACCGCTGCCCTTGGTCGCACGACCTCAAGCGATCGCACACCTGGGTTCACGCGACCTAGGCGACCGTCCGCTAGGGTCGCATGAACCCAGGTGCCGGTCGTTGCCGCGAACCCAATAGACGGTCGCCTGGGTCGCCCGACCTCAGGCAAGGCCTTTTAGCGGCTAGATCTAGCCGCTAGTTCTAGCCGTTGGAAGGTGGATTCAAAAATAAAAATTATTTACAATTTTTTTTAATAAAAAATTTCGCAAAAATCCTTTAGCAAAATGTGATATTCACCAAACGGCATTTAGGCGAAAAAGCTTGTTTCATAATGCAAAATTTACCAAACGGTATTTGCATTTCGAGAAACCCCCCAAAAAAAGTATTTGCATTTTTCCAAACGCATCCGAACCACATGCACCCTAAGTAATCGCCCACTCCTTATTCCTATCAAAAGTTTATTTATATATTTTCTGCATATTGAGAAAAAAAATGAGACACCATAGGAATTGAATGATGAGCCGTATGAGGTAGGGTAATGCGTTCCCAGCAACAGTATAGTAACAAAGAACTTTTCTCTCATTATCATCATACCTAATATTATCTTTTAAATAAAATAAGACATTTATTTAACCTTAGATTTGCACATGATAACCATTGTCATGAATCGCAGTTCGAATGCAAGTACCTATAACCAGAAAGTTGTATAGACAACTAGTTGCATGGTACATACTGTACCGGCACCTCTAGGAGAAACTTGTATTGTCAAAAATTGAGTTTCCTATATGAACTGTTTTAACACTTGTGAATACATAGAAATAAGGACGTTTATCTGACCTTACAGCACTGAGCCCATGTCGATTTTATTTGTGCAACTCGTCTCATTACATCAAAGTTCAACCCCACAGCATCTGATAACACTATCCACAGAACATAGCATCCACCATTGGGAGATCAAACAGAGGCAACTTCTGATAATTCGTCGATAAGTTCCAGTTATTTCGTCAAGTAGCCATGAGAAGCACAAATCCAATGGTTGATCTGTGAATTCATCATCAATTCTCGGTGTTCTTCATGAAACCGTTGCTACAGAAAACAGCCCAGGCAAGCAGATACAAGCTTTCCCACAATGACACTAGCTTGCAAGTAAATTAACAATCCACATCGCTCTCATGCCCAGTAGCCAAGCTCGTATGGGGTACACATGCTGCATACAAAAAATTCCTAGCATACAATGAATCTCTAACATGTTATTATGCAGCTGCGAAACTGTAAGTTGTGCTTGAAGCCAATGGTGTGCAAAGAAAACAGGGTTTCTTTTCTGGTCACCGCTTGACCCACTGGAAGCTCTTCCTTGCTTTTGCTTTGCCCGGTTTTTCCTTTCCACCACACGCGGATCCCTCGTCAAGAAACCAGCTGTCAACAATACATAACACTTCTATAAGTTGAAAGTCACACTGAGATGACAACCAAATTCTCAGGGCCCTACATTCGATGGGGAAAGGAAAGGGAAATTTATGTCCCTTCTCAAGGAACTCAACGCAGTGTGCTATTTTTATTCAATAAAGCGCATAACAGACTAATCCACAGGGAAATAAAGAGGATTTCTACAGTACTTGTTGTTTGGTGACTAAATCTAAATGCAAGCCAAGCCTAGTAATACAAATGAAGTGAAAAAGAAAGAGGCCTAATGCACTTTAACCCGCATCAGAAGAAGTTTAATGTCCAACAAGGAAGTTTTTGCCACAAGATCAAGAGGGGCTTGGTTGCTGTTTCGATGAGAACACAATTGAGGTGAATAAAATATAAACTCCACTTGACCTTTTCTTAAACAAAAAATATCTTAAGAAAGAAAACATGGTGCAGTAATAAAATCTCATGATAATTTGACCTATCTTACCAGATCTAAGAGCAGGACGTAAACCAGGCTCCCAGTTTTGCAATGCCCTGCTGATGCCCAATCGAATTGCTCCAACTTGACCTGCGATCAATTGAAGTTTAGTATTCCCACTTACAAACTCCATTTTAGAAGGACCAAAGATATATTTAACAGTAAGAAAAGACAAGGCCTCTTTGTTATAGAGACAAAAGGCAAAAGGTACTTTTTTGCTTTCCCGCCAAACTTAAAACATTATTCAAATTTCAAAATATTATAAAAAATTATTAGTGAGACTATGGGTCAACATCTATATCTTGTAAAAGTTTCAAATGTTTTAGATGAAAAAAGAGTTGGTTTGTGAGCCACAAGACTTAAGTTAAATAAAAAAGAAAAATATACAAGTCAATACAAACAGACTGTCTTTTCCCATTAAGCAGAGCCTTTGCATAGGTATTGTTACTGGGTCGAAAAATATTGTCACTACATGAACAGAGGCATTAAATGACCTCTGTGGTCTTGCCCTCATGGCCAACATGATGGCATTCTAAACTACCATGATCAGGAAAGATGACTCAATTCCTTGTTCAAAATGATTTAGACGCTCTAGCAACAACTTTTCCTCAATAAGATATATATATATTTTGTAACAGTAAGATTGCAGCTTTTCCTCTTCACTCCTTTCACTTTCATCCAACAACAGCACCAGAAAGTTAACTGAGCACAAGCTGGAGGATATAGATGATTAACAAACCTCAAGATCAAAAATCCCCATTCTCAGCCCCCAATAACTACCCATGATAAACCTATTAATTCAGCCATATCCTCACCAATCCTAACCCTCCAGAAATAAATTAGAAAGTCACAATTCAACAAATATTGGGAGAAACTGAAATCTACGTGCAGTGAAGCAATAGCTCATGTATTTGAAAGCACTAGACAATCTTGTTTAGAATATACAACCATTGTGACTGCACCAAAAAAAGCCCGTTCCTACTTTCTACTTGGTAAAAAAAATACTAATGCGCTAGATATGTGCTAATGAATGCATGAGTGATAACAATATGGAAGAGGCAACTCAGAAAACAAAACTCATCCAGCTAGTGCAATAATATCAGCAGCAGTTAGACATATCAGCTGGCCTTGTATAGGTTCGTTGACTTAGGCAAGCCTATTCATCCTAATATCAGTCTTATATTCTCAGAAATCACAAAAATCGCAACAAAATGATGATACATAAAGACTAGAAAGCAAATAGTAGAAAATGCTAGTAATGAATGCACAGATACCACAAATTATGATAAATTCAATTAGCCAAGTATCCTGAGCTTAAGCAACTCTATATGACACAAATGAATAACTGCAAAAACAAGTGCTTTCACAGTTCAGAGCAACACTAGAACTCACCCGAGACACCACCTCCTTTCACGGTACAAGTGACATCCCAGAGGCCCAAAGTCTTTGTCTCGGAGAAAGGTCTAAGTAGCGCTGCACGATGATCAAGCATTGGGAAATAGACATCAAGTTCCTTTTCATTCACAGTGAATGTTCCATCACCAGGTTGAACCCACACGCGTGCTATGCTGCACTTCCTTCTTCCTGTTCCATAAGCCCTTTCCTTGTCGTCTACTTGTCTCACCCTTGCCTTAGCGACTTCCTCCTGCTTCAAGCGCTCTATTTCTGCTCTTGTGGATTTTCTCGTGTTCTTCTCGTAACGTATGTCTTCGATTTCCCTCAAAGGGGGCAAGCCTTCGATTCCTTCGAAGTCCTTGAGAGCAATCAGACTGTCCAGCATGGCATCTGTGATTCCAGATGTGGAAATAAGGTCGCCAAACGCACGATTTGGACCTATGATACAAGAATGCACACATTAAGATTAATACCATGATAAATAAAGCGAACTATACAAGTACAACTAACAATTAAGGCTGCACATCTACAAGAGGTGAAATCGAAGGCTGTACTCCAAGAATAAAACAAACTTCTGCATTTCTTTCCACTTTTATGAAGCACTGTTCAACCCGAACACTCATTTGCATTCACAGAACCCATGGAGAAACTAATAGACATATAGCATAAACCACAGAGAAAACGAATACAACTACACTAACCACAAGTACCGAGTCAATATTGTAATAACGCATCAAGCTTGCATAATGCCGAAAAGAATATGGCTTTATCAGAAAAACTAATCCCGACGATTAATATTGTAATAATGCACAAATGATGCCAACAAAAAGGAGCAAATATGTATAAGGAGCACATTGATTGCTATAATTGGAAACCTTTGAGTACTGTAGTGAGTTCTTGTTCTTCTCTCTCGAGCCTCTTCTTCTCTTCCTCGCTCCTATCAGTCTTCACAGCGTCAGCTCCCTGACCCACATCATCGCCAAAAGCCTGTGGAGCTTCCCCAATATCAAATATGCCGTTGTCTTTCCCTTCCTCCGACAAGCTCCACAGCCTATATCCCTCGGCCGTGAGCCACCCATCGTCTCCTCCGACGCTCTTCTCTCCCGCTTCTCCCTCCTTCAGCCACGAATCCTCCTCGCCGCCGCGATAGCCGTCAGAGAATCCCGCGAGTTTGCCGGAGTCGTCCGAGAAGAGGCGGTCAAACTTCGCCTCGCCGTCGCCGGAGAGCTTCCAGGGATCGGAGAGCGATGGATCTCTGGAGCCGCCGCCATCGCCATTGCCGCGATCGGCGGAGAAGCGCCGGAGGAGGGAGGCTAAGGGAGAGGGGTTCGGCAGACGGGGGCTGGAGCGGAGCCTTGCGGTGGCGATCGAGAGGAGAGGGAGATTGGACGGTCTGGTGAGGAAGCGAGCGAGCATTTTCGGAAGAAGTGCAGAGCGAGAGAGCGCCACAGGAGAGAGAGAGCGGGTGACTGAGTAGGGTTTTAGGAATGGAAGGGAAGAGAGAGAAACGGGTCGCCCCGGATTCAAAATCGGAGCGGGTTGGAGCTCCGCGAGCTTATGAGTTCGGGATCGTGATACGGGGCCCGCGAAGCCCAGTCCAAAGTGGAGACATGGGCAGATACTAAAAATGATACAAACAATCCATAAATTTTTAACTCAATGTATAACGTGATTTATGAATTTCTAATTTATTTAATATAATCTCTGATTTTTTTAATTTTTAAAATTTTAATTTGTTTGATAAATTTCTGAAAATATCTTAACTATATGAAAATAATCAATATTATCTCTAAATTTAAATGAATTAAAGAATAACATTGGATTTTTTTTATAACCTAAGATTAATTTAAAAATTTACCAAAATTTCATAGATCACATTAAATAAATTATAAGTTCGAAGATAATATTATACATTAGATTGAAGTTCATGAATTACACCGAATAAATCAAAAGATTCAAGAATAATATTACATATTGAGTCAAAATTCATTCATTGTCTCAAATTTTTTGTTCTTTCTTAGTTATTTTAATATTTGATTCGCATCCTGAAAATGACCCGATACTCAGCCAGTAGGTGTTAACTAGCGTCGTTCTCAAGCGAGAAGATTTCAACACGGTTAGGTGGAGTTGAATATCCGAACTTCTATATATGAAGGAAACCTCAACTTGAGCCCATAGAATAGGAATAAATAATAAGCTAAGAACAGATAAAATTAATCGAATCAAATATCGACCGGCAGGCCCGACCGGCAACCTCGGCGCTTCGCGCGGCACTCAACCGGCCAGCTCTCATGCGGGCAGGCGGGCAAAGCCACGATTCCGCACGAAACGCCACTTGGACCTTCCCCATACAAAAACGCCATCATCTCTCTCTGTCTTTCCCCAGTTAAACACTGCCCAATCTCAGTCAACTGATCAATCACTGGTGCATGCTTGCTTCGTCGTTAAGCTTAAGCTCTCCCATCGTGCAGCTCCTTTTAAATCAGAGATCTCGGTGTCTCTTCCATTATCTCCATCGAGTTTGATCAGAATTTGATCTCGAAAATCGCCAAAGACAAATGGCCTCCTCGCGCTACCAGGTCGAGGTGACCCTCATCGCGGCCAAGGACCTCAAGAACGTCAACTGGCGCTACGGCCCTCTCCGCCCTTACGCCGTCGTCTGGGCCGACCCCAACCAGAAGTGCTCCACCCGCGCCGACCCCGAAGGCGACTCCTTCCCCGTCTGGGACCAGACCCTCCTCGTCCCCTTGCCGCCGGGAGCCCCCGTCGATGACGTCACGCTGCACGTCGACATCGTCCACGCCGGCTCCGAGGACGGCACCAAGCCTCTGATCGGTTCTGCCCGGCTCAGGCTGCGCGATGTCCTCGAGGACGACAATGGGTACGGCGGCGCCAAGAAGCGGAGCCTCCAGCTCAAACGGCCCTCGGGCAGGCCCCACGGGAAGGTCGACGTCAAGGTTGCCGTGAGGGAGTCGCGCTACTGGGCGCCTCCCGCTGCCTATGGGGCTCCGCCGCCGCAGGCGAGCAGGGAGTACGCCGCTCCGCCGGCATACACCGCTCCGCCGGCATACGGGTCGGCATACAGCAACCCGTATGCATCGCCGCAGCCTCAGTATGAGCAGCGGGATCCATACTATCCGACAGCTCAGACGGCTGGGTACCCGAGCTACAGTGGGTCGTCATACGGCCAACAGCAGCCGAGCTACGGGCAGGAAGAGAAGAAGAAGAGCAAGTTCGGGGGGATGGGGACGGGATTGGCCGTGGGTGCGGTCGCGGGAGTGCTGGGTGGGCTCGCGCTGGCCGAGGGGGCTGAGTACGTGGAGAACAAGATCGCCGACGACGCGGCGGAGAAGGTCGAGGACGACCGCGACGACGGCGACGACTACCAAGACGACGGCGACGATTACCAAGACGACGACTATTAGTCAATCACTATCGTTTGTCCCGATTGGTGTTTTCCGATTACCGTCTGTATTATGGGACGAATTATATCGTCTCTTTGATCTATCTCTATGTCGACTCTTGCTTTTCCTCCCAATGTCGACATGGATCCGCAACGAGTGACGAATCAAGCATTAAAAAGCGCTTTAAATTAAGTTTGAGGCATATCATCGTTCGATTCGATCATCATGTGTTATAGAGTTTAATAATTGAGTAATTAGCATAAAGAAATCTGGTGAGAAAGTGTTGACCATTTGCTTAAAATATATTATATATCATTAAAGAAAAGGTTAAGTACAAATTTAATTATTTTAAATTTTAGCATTCGCTCAATTTGATTTTCTAATTTCCAGTTTGGCAATTTAGGGCACAAATGATAAAAAAAAAAAATTTCTATTTTTATTTTTGGATAAGTTTCTACGAAAAAAACGCATTCGATACGATACAAAATTTTTATTATTGGAATAGAAATTCCTTTGATAGTGCAAAAACTTCACTTTCCCAAGTGGCGATGGCAAGGGGAAGGGGTGGTGGTGACGATGGGTGGTGGCGACCTGTAGGCGGGGGTGGCGGTGACCGACGAACGATAAGAAACTCCTTCAAGCGACCTACGAGCAAGGGTGGCGGTGACTAACGGACGGCAAGAAACTCCTTCAGGTGAGAAGTAAAAAAAGAGAAATTTTTTTTTTTTGATTTTATTCCGAAATAGAAAATTAAATATTTTTTATTTCTAATTTTTATTATAAACCTATTTCTTTAATAAAAATTTGTTGCAAAAATAGAAAAATAAATTTATTTTACCAAATGGAATTCTATTCCAGAAACAAATCTGGAATAGAAAAATAATTTTGGAACATAAATAAAATGATTACCATGCGCAATCCTAGTTTTCTAACTTTTGGATCTATCTAATTCGATGTCCCCTAATTTTTTCTTTAGTACAATCAAGTACTTTGTTTACCCATTAGTTTTTAGGACTTCTTCTTCTTTTTTCCTATTTGTTTTCTGCTCGTTTAGCATGCCATAAGCATCACTTGTCCTTTTCTGCCACATAAGCAATGCTGCGTTATCAAGAGTGTGCATGGTAACATTTCTGTTCCCAGGAACAATTTTTGATCAGAAATGATTTTTTTTTATTCTGCTCTCGAGAACAATTTTTGAGTATTTAAGGTATTTGATAAACTGTTTAAAATTTTTACTTCGGGAACAGAAATGCGTTTGGTAAAAATTTTCGATCTTTTGATTCTTTTAATTTTTAATACTTTTTGTTATAATTTTCTTTTTTTTCTTTTTTCTTTTTTTTTTCTCCCCTTCTTCCTCTTGGTCGCCACCCCTAGGTCGCCGCCGGCGAGCGGCGGCCCAGGGGCGGTGATGGGGTGGGAGGACGAAGAGGAAGAAGAAGAAGAAAGGGAAGGGAAAAAAAGAAAAAGAAAAAAAAGAGAAAAAAATTAATTCTTCAAATTGTTTCTGGCAGCGAGAAGTGACTTTTTTAAGATTCTAGATTCTACTCCAAACTTATTCCAGGAGAAAGATTTAGTTACACAAAATAAAACTTAGAAAATCAAATCACACAAATTCCAAAAGATAGAGGAATCAATTGGACAAAGCAAAAGCTAGATGATGGAATCTCACAAAATGCTAAAAACTTAAAGAATTAAATATGCACCCAAACCTTGAAAAAATAGAAAAGTTTCGCGAGCCAAGTGGAAAACATTTCAAAAAAGAAAAAAATCAGGGTAAATGGTGTAAAATAAAACTTGCGGAAACGAAGGTGGGATAAGTCCCTCAAGTTTATCAATTTTTATTTATATTATATAGTTAGCCTTGACTGAAATGGGCCGTTCCACATGATAGGAGGAGGAGGCCCATTACATGCCAACATGTATGAATTTTCCTTATTCATGTATGGAATCCGATACGTTGCAAAAAATGATCGATTTGGATAGATGAGAACCTTTTTTTTTTTTTTGAAGAGCGTCTAAACATGTGCTTTATATGGCTGGTGAAATCATGATATACATAACAAATTATTGGTTAACATTAAGAATGATTTGAGATGGACTGTTTATTTGCTTGTGTGTTCATTGGAATTATTTTATCAAAAAGCTCAAGTATGGCGTGTCACAAAATAATACGGCAAATCATTATTGTGAGGAGGAGAAAGTAGTTGGGGACGGGACTTGCACGAAATCACTGAATCACGTACGTGTGGTGAATGTCATGTGATGTGAATTTTTTCTTTTTTGGGGGTGGGTAAGATGTTTACATTCTTTAAGGTGAAGATTGAGCAAACACAAATGAAACTTCAGAGCAAATAAGAGACCAAAGGGCTTAATGTGGATACAAAGTCCAATGTGAAGGAAGGACTTTTCTTTTTTTGGGCCTTAATAACCCAATTGGCCATCTTGTTTGCTTCTCGATCACAATAAACCACTCTGTAATCTGGAAAAAAGCCTTAGAAGAGCCCAAGCCTTTTTTGATAAGCACGCTTCCTCCCCATTGTGATTGATTTACGCCTGAAATGCTTCTTATCATATCAAGGTGACTCGATTCCAGTTCATCATTCTCTTAAGCAAGAGCGTGGAAGTACAATAGGGTTTCCAGTATTGCTTCCGTTTGAGCTGCAAAGGAAGTCCTTACCGTTCGTGCGAAGCCATACAGGAGGAGACTAGCACTGTTCGAACACACACAACTTAGGGGAAAAACCCTTACTTGGTGGCCTCCAGCTTAAATCTAACTCCATACGACACTTCAGCCGACGCTCTGTTCCTCGTGCAGCTCCCGTTGTCCATCTTGTGATGTTTGAATAAGTAGTTATAGTTGATTCCTTGAGCTTCTTTGGGTTCGGTTTCTACTATCTAAACACATCATCGTTCCTCTCCTTCTAGATCTGCCAAAGGATAGATGAGAGGAGTTCGAAAGGTATAGAGTTATGTTGGAATTCACTGGGACATTCCTCAATTATTAACAACCTAGGGATGGGGAAGTTGACATTTTAAGAGTTGGACCGGACCAAATTTCCAATGTCCAAGGGATAGAGCAAGAGGGCATGCTTGATGGTTTCGAGTTGTTGGTGGCTTAAGTCACATAGAGGATCTAGAATAGTCTTTCTCTTGAACAAATTGTCCTTTGCAGAGAGTGCGATCCAACAAATATTCCGAAGAAAGAATATGATGTGATTTCATCTTTGAAGATTTCATCCTTCTTCATTTAACTTTCTTTGAAGAAAGAATTTGATTGCTGGTGGCTCAAGTCACATGTCTAGAATAGTCTTTAACAAGTTATCAAATTGAACCAACAAATCCTTCTGTCATTTACCTTTCTCTTGTGCATAATCCAGGTAAAATGTGAGGCTTCATTTGGTTTTGCTAAGATTGGAATTTTGTGCATTAAAGAACATTGACAGTTGGTGTGGCGCCGTCACGTTGGTTGAAGTGACAATCAAAGTAGCCATTGAAAATGGTCCTGGTGGTTGAGACTTGGGCAGGTGTATCGCAACGTGAGTCATGGGCTCTAGAGGTGGCCTATCTAGGATCTTGAAGCTTGTCAGCACCTCCTGTACGAATTACGAAAGCTAGCTTCTCTCTCTCTCGCCCTGTCACCCATAGCCACCAACCTCAGTCATCGTGTCGTCAACTCGCCTGCTGCTGAAGCTCGTCGTCGCCACCTTCGCGGAAACCACCACCAGGCGTCGTGCTCGGCGGCGAAACTCATCGACGCAACTCCTCCAGTATCATCATGGCTCTTCTCACCTCTACTCGCGCCATGTCTCGGCCTTTGTCCAACCGAGTTCCGATCTACTTCATGTGAGATCTGGATACTCGCAGCAGTCGATTCAACGTCGCGAGAAAAGAGTTGGTATCGTGAACTTTTCCCACCGGCAGACGATGGAATCGGGGAACCCGTGGGCCATAGCTAATAATAAATGCAGAAGCTTAAAAAAGCAGGTCATGATTTTACTGCCGCGGCATTGCATCATGCACCATCAACGCGTATATGTTCACCCAATCGCGCGAACTTGAATGTACGATCGACGAACAAAAGGTCAATCACTTGGGATGCAAAATTAAATGCGAGTCCTTGTCAGTCGTTTTTGCTGGTGGCTTGTCTCTACTTCCGAGTTACATGATCATATGATAAGTATGTCGGTACATTAGTGCATCCATTATTCTAAGGTTCTGTTTATTTGAAGAAAATTTATTTTAAAAAATAAATTTTCGACTTTTTAGTGTATAAATGACAAACTAGTCGATTTAATTTTTTTTTTTGAACTAAAACCTTAAAACTTTGATTGTGGACAATGACTTCCCATTTTTGCAATAAGGAACTCACTTTCCCTAGACCACCAAACAAATGAAAAATTACCATTTTTCTTTGAAGAAGATTTTAATGAAAAATAATTTTCTTTATCAAAAAGTCTTCAATAAAATAAACACATCCTACATTTCCTTTTAAGGTTGCTTTTCTATCGTAAATCTGACAAGACACTATGGAAAACCCTAGTTATCATTCGAAACATAGACGGTCCTTCCCTCTCTCACCTGGTACATAACATGAGTATTCGGTCATCATAATTCACATATGATTGTGCCACAATAACTCTTGAATTTTTCCACATTGAGTTAATTAAATCAGGACGAACTTAATGTGAGCCTTACTAATTCGTGTTAATGCACAAGTTAGTGTCTATGCAGCTCCTTCTCGTTTTGAGCTCAAAATTCCATAGTACCAAACATGACCTTGTAGGATGTTGGAATGTCTAGTCCAAGATCAATAGGGCAAACTCATGTGCAAAATTAAGTGGACAAATCTAGAGGCATGATTGAAATATCAGGAGGAAAAAAAAGAAAGAGAGGAAAGGGCGCAATTACTCCGACCTCCTATGGACGGTTTACCACAAGGGAACTGATGGGTGCATCAATAATTCCCACCAGGCCCAATTGACAGCTTACTGGTTCATTGCACAGTGATTAAATGCTAAGAAGGACATTAGATGATCTTTTTCTTCATCTAAGTCTTTTTCATTTATTGTTTAAATTTATGTGAGAGTAGCAGCTAGTGATAGCTATTCAAGAGTCCACCGCCAAGTTAGATCAAAGTTGAAATAGGAAGCTTTATTGATTATTTTAAGTGCATAAGGCAACTTTTATTTATTTATTTTTGGCATGGACTTAATCTTGTTGTATAGCGGTTAGGGATGAAGCCTAAAGGCAGTTTCTTTTTTGTAGAAAGAAGTAAGCCACCGCCACCGCCAGAACTTCATTTTAGTTCTGTTGAACTTAAAATTGAACCGCCATGCCCAACTTGATTAATTGATACTTGCTTAACTTTTGCATAGGATCGAAGGTGATCGACTTAAACATCTTTGACATCAAGTTTATTAAAAGAACCGGGTGCTAGGATGATTCAATTGTTTCGGTCCAAATGAACATCTAGTAGGCTTTTTAAAAAGTTGGTAAGTGTCCAAAGGTGTTGTTAAAAAGTTCCTAATCATCTGATTTCCGAATAACTTGTTGGTAATTTACTGACACTTTTATGAAATTATTATCCTTTTGACGGTTTACAAATTATCAACTTCTTTTATATCTATTATCAACTTTTATTTGTCTTTCTCACCAACGTCTTAGATTTACCAACACATATATGAGTATATCAATAGTTAATTGATTACCAACTTATATCCCATTAAACCGACTTTTATTGTCTTTTCAATGTCTTAAATTTACTAACTCGTAGATTTTTATATGCAGAAAGAGCAATATGATAAGGGTCTACTTATATTGGATTTGAGAAAGTGTGACAGCCATGGTTATAGAATAGTTTCAATCCAAACTTTTACTGTTGCGGGTCATATCATGTTACATCCATGTTATGAATTCAGTGCCCTCGCTTCTTGCAGGTTTGAATTTGGCCAGTCTTGTCAGTTGACTGAATCTATGTACTAAAGGTATCGATGTTGTACACAGTAACTTTTTTGTCATCGAACTCGCTCTCGCGACGATATTTCTAGGTTCGATCTTCAATGCAATTGTATTTAAGTTGGGTTCCACCAAACAGTTCTACTTGTACTAGTTCGGATCAACCCTCCCTCTTTAGTTCAGCCCTTCTCTGATAGGTAATTGTCACCACCAAGTGCAGTTAAAGCGGGCCTCTTTTCATGCAAGACAGATTAATGTGCCAAAATTGTTCGGTTGCTTTCTCAGGGCAATCGGGTCCTAGAATTGAAAGATGGCAATGTAACTCAAATGTTTTCAGCAGTAACTTCGGGGCCATATGTATATATGCTAATAGTGAGTGATAAAATTTGACGTTGACAAGCTGATGGACTACATTAATTACTAGGTCAGTTTTCTTATCTAATAGAACGCCAACATGTTCAACTTTTCATCTAAATCTCCTCAATTTTCTACATGGATGCATATGGCGCTCATGATAACTATTTCATCCTGACCAAATCTATTTTTCTATTTTTGGGAACAAGTTTGGAACAAAAATATGTTTTGGTAACGTAATTTCATTTTTCTATTTCTGAAATAAATTTTTTGTCCAAAAATAGATTTGGAACCAAAAAAATAAGAAGTAAAAATTTGTTACTTTTCTATTTCTGAAACATATATGAGATATAAAAACTCTTTTCATCGCTCAATCACATTACTATTCGCCTGTTCAACCCCTACTGCCGCCTCCCTTCTAGGCCACCTGTTTGTCGTCCACCGTCCTCTGCCGTCCATTGTTGCTAGCTGCAACCTGCCACCACCTGCCGTCCTCCGACCACTCGATAGGAAGAAATTTTATGTTGATATCAAACGAATTTCGGGAATGGAAATTTTATGTAATTATCAAATGCGTATTTTTGTTTAAAAACTCGTCTAGGGAATAACTATAAATTTTGTCTAGGAACAGAATAGTCATCATTCACGTCCATAGTTTCTTCATTATTAAGTAGTTGTTCTGCCAATTTAATATATCTATATGAAACCCTTTACATTTTTTTGGGGGGGTATAAATTCGAAGAAATTGGCCTCTAGCCTGGTAAGCTACACCCAGATCTTGATTGCGTTTTACTATTTGCTCGTTGAGTTCAATTTCTAACGCAACTGCCACCTATACACATCATCAGAGTGAAAGAGCCAAACATTAATTTTGCACAACCGCTTTCATGAATAGCATAAATGCACCCCCAACCACATCCAGTTAAACCACGAACTCCCTCCTTTATAAGAACCCTCCCCCACCCCTCCAGCTTTTACTCACCACACACTGCATCCAGCATCCTCGTTCACCTAATCCACTCCATCAGTTCTCATTATAGTCTCTCAGTCATGGCGTGTCAACAAGGCAAGACGAGAGATGAGATGGTGACGAGCTTGAAGACCATCAGGAAGACTCATGTCATGCCCAGGAAGAAGCTCGGGAGGAGAGAGTGCCAGCTGGTCACGTTTGATCTTCCGTACCTGGCATTCTACTACAACCAGAAGCTGATGTTCTACAAGGGCGGTGATTTCGAGGGCATGGTGGCGAAGCTCAAGGATGGATTGGCGCTGGTGCTTGAAGAGTTTTACCAGCTTGCCGGCAAGCTCGGGAAGGATGAGGAAGGGGTGTTCAGGGTGGAGTATGACGACAACATGGAAGGCGTCGAGGTGTTGGAGGTGGCAGCGGAGGCAGTCTCCGTGAAGGACCTGGCGGCCGAGGACGGCACCACCATTTTCAAGGACTTCATTCCTTACATTGGCATCCTGAACTTGGAGGGGCTTCACAGGCCTTTGTTGTCTGTTCAGGTTCGACCACGATCTTATCTTTCGACCATTCTTTTGTGGCCTTCTCTTTTCAATCTCTATGAAGTGCATTATCTGCATCACAATTCCTTATCCTTTAAATTGTGCAGAATTCAAACATAACTATATGTTTATTTTAACCTATTAGAAGCTTCAGTCCGTAGATGCACGATTTCAGCTTTGAGATTCCTGTGCTAACATAGGGTAATAGTTCCCAGCATGTCGGCATCACTGAGTTGCGCTTGTATGGATCTACGCTGCGTACGGACTGTTTCCATCGTGTGAAAAATACTCTAGCCAAGACCGCAGAAGAAATTTTTCCTTAATACCATCATGTTTTGCTAATGGCCTAGTTCATAATACTTCTTGTTTTAGCTAAGCGTTCGCTGACGAACATTCTTAGATGCTAGCCTTTATGTTTTTAGTGAGCACGGTCTACTCCGGTTGTGTTCATGTGGGGCTCGTGTATTAGTTGAGTTTTTACTTGTTCTTGAACTTAGATTGCACCGACATGTCAAGAAGAGATGGGACGCGAAAAAAACGACCTTGTGATGTTGACGTGATTGATTTTAGATTAGTTGTTGTCTAGGCTATTGCCGTAAGAGATCGATACGCCTTCGCTCTATGTCATATAATCTTCAGTTTTACGAAGCATCTGTCTAAAGGGCATTTGAAAAACCAGAAGGGAGTGACGAACAATCTAACCTTCCCTCGTCAGGAGAATGTATGTTTTGCTTAGCAGGTTGAGAAAAAATGACGTGAGAAAAACGAGGTGGGCGAATTGAAATAATGTTTGAGTTCTATACCATTTTTGTTAAGGTCTCGCCGCATTCAAGTGGGCCTGCGAGGTGTAATGAATGTTATTGAATGTCGTGCACATGCAGCCAGTTGCCCAGTGGAATGAAATCTCCCATTCATTTTTCTTCTTGCCTTTTCTCATCTTTCATCACCATTTGACCTTTCCAGTCATATCGATCCAGGCTATACATATACATCCCATATTTATACATTATACATGGTTGCGATGAAATGCTAAAGACAATCGGAGTTGTTGCCTAGTGCTTTCAAGACAGTCGATTGTGGCCCTTGAAATGATCTGGACAAGTGCTTTCAAGACAGTCGTATCCCAATCATCTCCCTTTTATAGACACCCTTGGAGTTAATTCTAGGTATCATACGATTGACTTATAATAGATTAGAACCCTATATATATGTGCTAACATGCCCTGATCTTTGTCTGAGTAGAAATTTAACAATAAAAAGCAATGAAGGTCTGGTGAAGCCGGACTGATGCCGATTTGAATATTATCTCCAACAAGTGAATGAAGTAATGCTCTTAGAAACATGAGAACATCTGGGGATGTTGATCATTCAGTTCGAACAACCTTTTTTCAGCTACCCACTAAAGAATTACAATGGAAAGTCAAAGTTCTTGTGATTAAGTTTAGAAGATTAGGGTTTATTTCTTTGGGGGCTGTTCATAGAATGCGTAGCACCGACTGTTCAGTACCCTTAACGACCTAACAAGAGACTAAGTTAAAATGCACCTAGGAAGCACGAGGAGAGTGGGATGATCAGGATACCATATCTAACTCGAGATCACCAGGGATGGTCACCATCCATTGGTCTTAAATTTCGAAGATTCGTTTCAACATAAACAGTCGTCAAATGAGGGGCATCCGCCGTAAATTGTAACGAAAATACGGCATGAAACAATAACATGATCTCGTTTCACTTGGAGAATTAGATTCTGTAGTAGTCAATATTGCCGATGAATATCTCCTTTGTAGATATGCTTGGCACTTGGAGGGGTACTTTGTCAATGCGAGTTCACATCGATCGTCTGTGATAATACGGTCTGTACATTTAATGCTCGTTCGATGCTCACCAACCATCTCGGCCGCTTCATTCGTCCGAGTCTGGAGTCATCAATGGTCTTGTGGACCATTAAACCACCGAGACCACCCACTAGTTTTCCTCTCTCTCTCTCTCTCTATCTTTAAGTACATAAATGCTTGAAGATACTGAGTTATGACAAGTATAAGCTAAAATGTAATCGATAAAGCATGCCACTTTCCCACCTCACGTGAAACACTCAACTTACCCCAAATTATCTTCACATACGTATCGTCGTGTCCAGTTTTCCACAAGATAGCATTTGCCGCATTCTCTCAATCATGTTCTCAGGAAATTCCTACATAAATTGACAATTTTCTTAAAAAGTGTGCACGGACTTATTCTAGTTTTAGTATTGAAAATTATTGCCTTCGACGAGGACATTCGTCTTTCAACATAAGCCGATACGTCGGCAATCCCTTGCAGTGGTGGACATGATTATATGTGCTTATTTCACCCTCTAACCGAAGACTATGGTGCGCGCAGTTGACCAAGCTGAAGGACGGGCTGGCCATCGGCTGTGCATTCAACCACGCCATCCTCGACGGCAACTCCACGTGGCACTTCATGAGTTCGTGGGCCCAGGTCTGCAGCGGCTCGCCCGCCATCTCGGCCCGGCCCTTCCTCGACCGCACCAAGGCCCGCAACACCCGCGTTAAGCTCGACCTCTCCCTCCCGTCCAATCCCTCCGCCGTGCCGTCCGACCAAGACCGCACCCAGTCCGACCTGCCGCTCCGCGAAAGAATGTTCCGCTTCTCCGAATCGGCCATCGACAAGATCAAGGCGACGACCAACGCCGGCGCGCCGCCAGATGGCTCCAAGCCCTTCTCCACTTTCCAGGCCTTGTCTGCCCACATCTGGCGCCACGTCACCAAGGCGCGCGGCTTGAAGCCCGAGGAGGTGACCGTCTTCACCGTGTTCGCCGACTGTCGGAACCGGGTCGACCCGCCCATGCCGGAGACCTTCTTCGGGAACCTCATCCAGGCCATCTTCACCGGCACCGCGGCGGGGCTCCTGCTGGCGAACCCGCTGGAGTTCGGGGCGGCGATCATACAGAAGGCCATCGTCGCGCACGACGCCAAGGCCATCGACGAGCGGAACAAGCACTGGGAGAACCAGCCCAAGATGTTCCAGTACAAGGACGCGGGGGCGAACTGCGTGGCGGTCGGGAGCTCGCCGAGGTTCAAGGTGTACGAGGTGGACTTCGGGTGGGGGGGGCCGGAGGGGGTGCGGAGCGGGACGAACAACCGGTTCGACGGGATGGTGTACTTGTACCAGGGGAAGAGCGGCGGGAGGAGCATTGATGTGGAGATCAGTCTTGAGACTGGGGCCTTGGAGAAGTTGCAGATGGACCGGGAGTTTCTCGAGCCTTAAGTCACTTCAAATTAAGTGACAAAGATAAAGATAGGAAAACTTCATTGCTCAAATAGCTGATTATAAATAAACTTTCGGGGGACCCGAAATTCGTATGATTCGAGGATCAAGTGTACCGGGCACTTGCGAAGTATCATTAGATTACGTGGGAATTCAATGTACCGCGAATCTAATGATCTTCTCGAGTGTTTGGTGTGCTCTGATCTTAGGATATGACGAATTTTCGTCCTGCCTTATAAAATTTAGCCATTTGAGCACCGGAGTTTCTCCTGAACTATGGTGATTCTATATGGCAATTGGGACTTGGATTTAAGATTGATCCCAAGGGATTGATTAGAGTTTTTCTTTGCTTGTTTTAGCAGCCAATGGTTTGCTATGTTGCATTGTATGTTAAGTGAGTTCTTATCTGCTTAAATATATTGTCTATGTCGGGTCTATAAGTTGGTGCGATTTGTCATTAAGCTTGTATTAGACTTGAGACTAATATTGATTTCTATCAATGTGGCCTTCAGTAGTAGCTTTCGATCTGTTGACTTGAGAAGTGCTCAGGCATATGCTGCAGTTACATTCCCGCAGGCATCGCTGATTAGTGGCTAAATTAAAAGTTGACATGAATAGCCCAAACTTTCAGAGTCATTGTTGGGAGGGAGAATGCCACGAAAAACCCTAAACTTTAACAATTGTGACACATTTACCCTAAACTTTTTTTTGTGACACGAAAAACCCCAAACTTTGCCCCGTGTGACACATTTACCCTAAACATTTTTTTGTGACACCAAAAACCCTAAACTTTGCCCCCTCGTGACACATTTACCCCAAACTTTTATTCTCGAAGGGCATTTTCGTCTTTTACTTTTTATTTTTTCTTTCTTTTTTTGTTTTTTCCCTTTTTTCTTTCTTTCTTTTTTTTTTTTCCGCCGGAGGAGCGCCGGCGTCCGGATCCGGCGGGGTCGCCCTCGCCGGCGTCGGGCGAGGGTGCCCTTGCCCGATCGAGCAAAGGTCGCCCTCGCCGATCCGGCGACGGCGACCCGAGGCGGTGGGTGAGGGCCGCCCAAGCCGATCCGACGAGGGCGGCCCTTCGCCGGATCGGCCGGGCGGCCCTCGCCCGACACCGAGAGGGTCGCCCGGTGCCCGGGCCGCCCGCCCGACGCCGGCGAGGCCGCCCTCGCGACCCTCGCGACTCCGACGCCGGCGAGGGCCGCCCGGCGACCCGCCCGACTCCGGCGCCGGCGAGGCATCCTTGCCGGCTTCCTCCATTCAATAAAAAAAAAAAAAATAACTAAAATGATGAAAATGCCCTTCACTCAAAAAAACTTTGGGGTAAATTTGTCATAAGTAATATAGTTTAGGGTAAATGTGTCACACGAGGCAAAGTTTGGGGTTTTTCGTGTCACAAAAAAAAGGTTAGGGTAAATTTGTCACACGGAGCAAAGTTTGGGGTAAATGTGTCACACATGGCAAAGTTTGGAATTTTTGGTGTCACAAAAAAAAGTTTAGGGTAAATGTGTCACAGGGGGCAAAGTTGAGGGTTTTTCGTGGCATTTTCCCTTGTTGGGAAGGATCGGAAGTAATAGGCTTGAAGTTTTGATCATTGTGGACAACACCCTTGTCAATCGGACCATATCTCTCATAATGACCCTCATGATGATCATTGTCCGAGAAGAGTACACCATACAGCGCAGGACCATCACCATCGAAAACCATCTCATTGTCAAAGGCTCTTGATCTCGACCCACCTCGGTTCTCTCCTTCTCCTTCGTTTGAAGACTTGATCACCCTCGCTAGGTTCTAGCACAACCGCTCAGCATGTTCTTGCTTCATCGCCGAATCATTAGCAATTTCCCTTCACATGATTCGACAATGTATGCCTTATCCACGCATCCTCTAAGCATTGTGGGGACGACAATTTCATACATTGAAAACCTTTTATGAATTGTCTCTCGTTTTCTCCAATCGTGATTAGGGTTTTTTGCTCCATTTGTATTAATCCACTTTCGTCGTGATGAAATACTGGTGTATTGCTGATATTGAGTCTCGAGTGCGTGGCTACAGAAAAATCGTTGTGAATCCTATGATTATTGGTGATTGGTGGAATTTTTTTTATGATACCTAAATTTTTCTCGCATTGGGTTTTCCATGTAAAATCTTAATGTATCACTACCTCTGTCTCTTTATCATTTTGATGTTATATTTACATACTTAGAGGTTGTATTGCTGGAAAATATTGTTGATAGTTTCTAAAGTCGATTTAGGGTGCATTTGTTTCAATGAAAGTAGTTTCCTGAAAAGTGTTTTTCGGACTTTTCGCTGTTTGTTTTTTCAAAAACAATTTGGTCAATAGAAAATATTTTCCAGTCAACATAAATATTATGTATTATTTTAGGAAAATGAATTCATGTGCATGGGAAGAGGAAAACGATTTCCCTCTTTATGAGGTCTTTAAGTCCTTCCCTTTTTGTTAGTTCAAATGTTATTCAATCATTTTCCAAATGGGATCCAAACACCTAAAAACATTTTCAATCACGTATCATCAAACACAAGAAAACTAATCATTTTCATGGAAAATGATTTTCTGGAAAACATTTTCGAAAAATGGTACGATTTCCGCGAAACAAACACACCCGGGTGCGTTTGTTTCAATGAAAGTAGTTTCCCGGAAAGTGTTTTCCTGGACTTTCGTTGTTTGTTTCTCCAAAAACAATTTAGTCAATGGAAAATACTTTCCTGGTCAACGAAATATTATGTATTATTTTAGGAAAATGAATTCACGTGCATGGGAAGGGGAAAAACACTTTCCTTTTTATCAAGTCTTTAGGTCCCTTCCTCTTTATTAGGTCAAATGTTATTTAATCATTTTCCAAACGCCATCCAAACGCCCGAAAACATTTTCAATCACATATCACCAAACACAAAAAAACTAATCATTTTCATGGAAAATGATTTTCCTGAAAACATTTTCCAAAAATGGTGCGATTTATTTCCGCGAAACAAACGCACCCTAAGTTTAGGAAAGAAATTCTTTTTGAATTGGATTTGTTCTTGGTGAATTGTTGCTCGGTTCTCCCTAACACTTTGGGACCAAAAACCAAAAACCAGAAGAGCCACGATCTCATTCACCAGAGCTTCAGGAGCTCCAACTCCGAACAGTGACTCGTACACAATCATGCCTTTACTCCTGCTCCTCCCACCTGCATCCCCGTTAATTCAAGAATCGTGAATGAACCCACCTCATATTAATTGACCATAAATTCAATAGCGAAGAGCGAAAAGCGAAAAAGTACAGAATCGAAGTACCCATTCTTAAAGATTTAGGCCTGAGCGAAATGCCAGGATGCTTCAGCCCATTCCGCGGCGAGGACTTGAGCCTGATCAGCATTCCTGGCTGGACCACAGAGTTCATCTAGGGCCGGTTGGGGTTGGGGGTCTTAGGATTTCATCTTGTTTATAACTTCTTCTTGTATGTTTCCTTTCAAAATTTGAAAATGAGAAAAAAGAGAACTTGCATTAAGATTTGACAAAATGTTGAAAAGAAATTATAAAACTCTACAGGTCAAGCGAGGGCCAATTGACTCTCACCAGCCACTAGGCAAGGGCTGTGAAGCCCTAATTAGTCATGAATGAGGGTTGTGGTCCTCTCATCAAGACTTGGTGAAGGATGCGAAGCCACTGCCCAGTAGTTGGCGAGAAGTCGGCCAACCGTCCCCAAATTTGGTAAAGAAGAAAAAAAAAGGAAAATAAAGAAATAAAGAAATAAAAATTACAAAAAATTCATGAAATTCATGAAATTAAAATTATATAAATTATTTACGTTGGTGCCGTCCGTTTTATGTGGCACTATCAGTATCTTCTTCAATGATTTCTTATTAAAATTAGCAGGAATGGTTGGTACGATGATTATAGTTGCAAACATTAAGGGCGATTTGCGTGCTGGTCATGAACTTTTTTCTCAAGTTGGGTTGATAAGGACGAAAGTCAGGCGGAAGCGACCATGACTTTTAACTATTTAATTCATTTCCTCGATGAAACAAGGAAGATAGATTCTCATGGGGCGTGACGAGGTCCACGTGCACTTCAAATTTGAACCCTACGTAGCATCGTCTTTCAATTGTTCACTTTCAACACATCAAACCTTTTTTTTTTTTTTTATCATCTATGGTAGAGAATCCATGATGATTCCGAAGATGTCGCTTTCGCTTTTTGCTAAGAGCCATGGTCTATTATGGCAGCTCGAAGGGGCTTCCCTTCCGAACCTAATAATGACCGCAAATTCCTACTTTATTTTTATTTTATTTTCCTCCCTCTCTTTTTTTAATTTATTTCTTTTTTATTTCTTTCTTCCGCTTCCATCATTCTCTAATATAATTTTATTAAATAGAAAACTATACTAATATACCTAAAATACTAGAATACCTAAAATATGTAGTATATATTTATATTATAAGATAGAATTTGAGTCAAATATATATAAAAATAAGATTAAACTAAAAAATTTACATTGTTATTTTTGTTATTTTGAATTCCTTATATTAGAATTAAAATATTATTTATATTGATATATAATTTTAATTTTGTTAATTTATGAAGTTTGTTATTTGAGAAAAATAAATTTTTTATTATAAATATTAGATATCATATCCACTTTTATCCCACCTCCTATGAGATAATTTTATCCAACCTATATCCCCTTTATATCCAACTTCATCTTATTTTGAGTCAACACTCAACACAAGATATGATAAATTATATCATATCTTGAATTTTATCCTAACTGTTAAACGTAATCCAAAAGGTTTAGATCTTTTATGGTATTTTTCCCAATCCGTATATATTGAAATAGTGTAGAGAAAAGAAAAAAAAAGAAATATTAGTTATTTGGCCTCTGTTATATAATTTTAGGGAAATTCTACATGTAATAAAGTAGTATTATAAAATTGTGAGAAAATAATGAAAATCTTTCAAGGAAATACTTAGTAGGAAAGGTAGGAGAAATTTTTAGAATTTCCATAATTGTTAATTCTCAGCATTAAAAATCATTAAAACTGATGATTTTATTTTGCTGAACAAACCTCATGCAGGGACGAAGAAGCCTGCCCTGTTTGAAAACTTATAAAACTTTACTCGCAATGTATATTTTGCCCTCTTTTGCAAACTTCGACCCCACTAAATTTTTGAAAGTACAAACTCGACTGCATGGAATATCAAAGAAAGCCTAAAATTATGAAATTCATTTCAAGTGTTTTACAAAAAAGATAAAAGATTAAAAGTACACTATAAGTCCTAAAGTATGTGTGCGGAATGCATTCTTTCAGTTTTCCCCTTTTATTTTTCCCAACGAGTTGCAAATTCTTCAAATGATATGGAAAAATATTATGATAATTTTTTAAAAAGTGCATCCAAATCGTGGAAATCATGGCAGGACTCCCTAGTACAAAATAAAACTTAGAGGATTCGGATTGCATAATTCCACTTGCGTCTCTCCTTAACCTGGAAGAAAACCCCCCCTACCCCACGTCATGCGTCGCGCTTTGACTATGTCGCGAGATCCTGCCAATGCCGTGGAAGCGAATATACCACCACATGCCAAGGAATCTCATCCTGCCAACCAGGGGTCGCGTTAATAGAATAAGAGAAAAAATAAAATACAAAAAGGAAAGGAGAAATCAAAACCCTAACTTGAATTTTGGATTGACCTAATTCTAAAAATTGGCCGTCAAATCTGATGAGAAGTTGACCATTGCCGAGTATGTCCACCACCACGTTGTTTGGGTTCACTTGGTCACACGTCTCGAGTAAAGGAAGGAGATGGTGAAGCCATCTTGCAAAGTGAGAGAGAGACAGAGACAGAGAGAGAGACAGAGAGACAGAGAGAGATTAGTCCAAATTGCTAAAACGGCATTGAAATTGTGGCCCCTCAACTCATGAAAAGTTGGATAATAAAGTTTGGTCGGTTCGATTTTTGGGCTGTCGCTGTTTGCATAGATTCCCATCACTGTTGCTTCGAGAAGTTAATAAATTTTAGTTCGCATATGAATTACATTTCTGTGCCATTTATATTAAGGTCAGGCATAATGAAGTTCCGTTCATTTTTTTTTTTTTTTTCTTTTTCCCTTTTTTACTATCATTTATTTTAATTAGAGAGTTTTAAGGGGGCTGGATGATATCATAATATGGCCGCATTCGATTGTGTCTTCTTACGGGTAATGCATGTTATTGCACATGCGACTAGACACAATCGATCGCAATCTTTGCTTGATTTTATCCTCTCCAATGCACGCGACGTCCTTGTGGATGACTATATGGGTACAGCGGCAGAGGGCGCGCCAACCACCGGAGCCTCCAGCTGAAGTGGCCCTCTGGCAAGCCCTAGGGGACGGTAGACATTGAGCTCGAGGTGCAGGAGACGCACACTGGGGGCCTTGCACGGCCGGCGGCGTCTCACTGCCACCGGCTAGCAGGGAGCACACCGCTCCGCCACCGAGCCATGGGCAGGAAGAGAATTTTTAGGGGATGCGGTGGACAAGATAGCGGACGCGGCGGAGAAGCTCCAGGAGTTTCTCCACTCCGATGACGAAGAAACTGACATTTATGGTTGTCTTGTCTTTTGTTAAAGTCAAAAGACTGAAACTGCTTCTGTCGATGATGTGGACGAAGAAAGCGAATCTAGTGGACCCAAAAATTCGTATAATTTTGGGATCACGTATACCGGGCACTTGTAAAGTATGATTAGATTACGTGGGGATTTGATGGGTCGCAAATTTAACGATTTTCTCGAATGTCCAATACGCTTTGATCTTAGAACATGATGGATTTGTTGTCCTGTCTCTCAAATTTATCTATTTGGACATCAGAATTCCTCCCAAATTACAGTAAATTTAATTAGCGATTTGGACCCATGTTTAAGATTGATCCCGATGGATTAATTTGAGTTTTTCTTTGCTTGTTTTAGCAACTCGGGTTTAAGATATGTCAGCCAAGTCTTTTTTGCCTAGATATGTTGTCCATATAGAGTCTATAAGTTTTTGTCGTTAAGCTCGCGTTATGTTTGAGACTAATATTGATTTCTATTGATATGGCCGCCAGTACTAGATGGTGATCCTAATTCTAAAAATTCGCTTAGAAAATCTGAGGAGATGGTGTGACTCGTGTCGTGTTGTGTATTTCCACCGAGTCCTTCGTGTGCAATATGTCTGAAAATTAAATGACCCTTATTTTCGATTCTTGGGACAGAACCTAAGGGGGGTGGTTGTGGTTCAACCAAGATATCTTTATGCCTCTTTTTTAATACCGAAAAAGGAGAAAAGAAAAGGACAAAAAGATAATAAAAAATATTTTTATTAATTAATTATTAATTTGACGAAACGTAACCAATGGCCAAAAGATGACGGGGCACCCATCTCATCTTGTAAAGGAAGGAGGAATAGAGAGATTAGTCAACATTGTAAATGATCGATTTCAACTTCTTTGTCAATAATATCACGTTTTCCTACTCGGCACACAGCTAAAATTGTATAGATGTCACGTTCCCAGAACGAATGGGGGAGATGGGGACACGGGGGACCGTTCACGAGATGGAACGATGATCCAGCGCCAGAAATTGCTCGATCCAAGGAGCTGTAAACGATTCCGTTCGTGCTCTCGTAAAAAAAAAAAGGTGAATGATACAAGACCGCGACGACAAAGAAACAATCGTATTTTATGAGGAAATGTCATGGGATTTTGACGATTACATTTCTCTTTCGGGACGGGACGACTCCACGCAACGGTCCGCCCTCCTCCTCCTCCTTGTTTATCATCTCTCTTTCTCTTTCTTCGCCAGTTACCAGTTGAGACCTCCCCCAGTCAACTTATTTATCAACTTATCAACGAGTAAACTACCAACCATGACTAACCACCGGGATTTGCTCTAGTAATCACTTTTTCCACATGAGAAGGGAGATGTGGAAGATTCAAATTCCCACCTTCTCAAAGGGTTGGGTTGAAGACGATTTAATTTGAAGTGTAGGTTTCAGTTCCCACACCCTATAAAAAGGTAGGCTAAAAGTCTAAGAGTGAGAGTTAAAGTAGGACTAACAAAAAAAAACCTGAAATCAAGAAAAGAAAAGGATAAAAGGATAAATTTTTTTATTGATAAAAATTAACTGAAAGGCCGAAGATGTGTCGTCGTGGATGACTATGCCTGCGTGTCTAAATTCATTTTTTTATATAATTGTTTTTCTCTATTTAGATAGCTTTATCATAAATTGTACCGTTAGCAATCAGTGCAATTTCTCATTCCATATTCTATTTGATTAAGTATTATCAAACTCGTCAACTTCATACATACAGATTTATCGCTTTTTCGATATGCCATCGGATGTCGGCAATGGCATGATATCTTTACATGTATGGATTCGTGGATTTGAATGTGGCGCAATGGTATAATATGGACCTTAACTCGTGATCAATCTTTAGGAAGCACATGCGAAGTATCTCCATATACGTTATTAATCTAATCTATGACATAATAATATTATACTGGACTTTTATTTTCTTGTCCGATTCCAATCGAAGTTACCACACTACCATCCATATCCTTACGCGCGTCGCCTGAGCCCAATCAGCATACTCAGCTGGACCAAGGAGTTGATCAACGGTCGGTTGGGGTTGGGGTTGGGGGGTCTTGGGGTTTCATCTATTTATAAATTATAACTTCTACTTGTATCATTCCTTTCAAAATTTGCAAATGAGGAAAAAGAAAACTTGCTTTAAAATTTCAGGAAATCTTGAAAAGAAATTATATAAAACTCTACAGGTCAATATTTCAATATTAAGTGTTTTATGTTAACAAAAAAAGTGAAAGTATAAGTGCCCTTCAAAACTTACAAAACCTCAAAAAGTTAAAAACAAGAATAACCTCTAAGCAGGCTTTACTTGATATTTTTCTTTTACCGGGGTCTACACTGGTCAATTGCTCTCTAGAAATTCTTCTTTGGCGTCACGTAGTGATTTTTAATGCATCAATTGTTGCCTATGTATTATTTGCCATCGAAGAAAATCTCTAATGAGAGCATTACTAGAGGCTTCACAGGACAACACAAATTTCTTAGACTAAGAATATGGAACAGTCACGATATTCTATCGAGTGTTGTCCATTGACATGATCAGCTGAACATGAAGTTGGGCAATATGACTATCATCAACTAGAAAAATGCCTCAAGTTTAGGTGTAATCTTAATTTTGCTCCAAATATTTTTTCGTACAAAAAAAAAAATCTTCAACTTTCGCTCTAGTTCCAAATTCGCCAATGTGTCTAAAAATTGCCACTAATTTTTTCAAGATTATCAACATTATGAGTTTATTATTGTTTCGTACGGAGGTGAGGATGTTCATGAAAACGCAGGTTCTAATAATGAACTTCTAACCAATCCAATGTTGATAATTTTGAAGAAACTAGTAATGGTTTTTGGACACGTGGGCTAATTTAATACTATAGTGAAAGTTGAAATTTTTTTAGACAAAAAAATTGCGGTAAAATTGAAATTTGACCTAAAGTTAGAGAAAATTTTAGGGAATTAGAGCCTTACAATATGAACACTTCATGAATGTAAGGAAAAGATGAGGTCCACACTCAGAGGAAGAGATCGTATAGAGGGTGCAAAAAATAATTATATTATTATTATTTAGACGCTTCTTCTTTATCAAGGAGCATGTGTTTCTATATTTAAAGCTACGATTATGGAAAAAAAGAAGAAGAAAACGTCCAGGGAAGAAGGGATTTATTTATAAAAAAAAAAAAATCAAAGATTTGGAACTTCATAAGTAAAAAGTGAGAAAAGAAGACAACCAAAATTTATACATATAATGTTGTCAACTGTCTAAGAGGGAGAACTATAGCTCCTAAATTACATTAACGTATTCCTCGAATTAGCTTCCACAAATATATAACTTGAGGATTTGTTTAACTTTTAGAATATTTATAATCTGGATTAAAAGTGAAAAATTGGAAAACCCTATATATGAAATACATGGAATTCTTATAGGGAAAATTACCAAAGAAGGCACTAAACCTACTACACCATTGTCAATGCAACCTTAAAACCTTTTAATTTGGCTAATCTAATCCTAAAACATTTCGATGATTTGTTAATGTGGTTCAAAACACCATAGTACTCAATTGAACGAAATGAAAGTTGCAGAACCGAATCGAACAAATGCCAAAACTTATGTCTCTTCTAAACTTGGAAGGGAGGAATAAAAGAAAATCCGAGTTGATGAATCTTTCCTCCGGGAGTTAAAGTCCCTTTGGAGAACATGTGCTATGGAGGATCGAATTAAAGTACCCATCTAGTATTTGGTCGTACAAAATGAGAAATAATTGGACAACAGTTTTTAATCTATTGTTAAAAAGAGTCTATTTCGTACAACAAAAGAATCAAATGATAAATAATTATAAATTGTTATGAAATCCATCATTCAAGAATTTGTGACTCATAACAAATCGTTATTTTCATAATAGCCCAAAATTATTAAATTAGTAAAATCCTATTAAAAAAATAATACATTGACTTTTGATGCCCGTCATGCGTCGTTTTGCAATTTAATATTCATCGGTCACACGAAAATCAAAAGATCTATGTGTAAGTTCGGGATAACGAGGAATCAACAAACCATGATATGCCTTGGGAAGGTATCTAGATGTGTTCCCACAGCGGCACTTAGATGGCGCTCCGGGCTAATTTATCTTTATATCGCATGAAGGACCAAAAAAAAAAACAAAAACAAAAAAGTTGAAAGTCAAAAGAATCTCCCTATTAAAGTTTGTCAATTGTTAGTTGTCGTCGTTGTAAGGCTTTGGAAAGGTCAAGAAAATTGACCTAAAATCATTGCTATTGTTTTATTATCATCATTAATGTTAAAAATCTAACACGAAATTCTACTAGACTTTATTTCTATTCCGAAAAATTAAAAAAAAATTGCGATTTTTATTTTGGTCAGATAAAAAAAAAAACACATTAAGATTCACGCATATCTCTCTGCTTGAAATGTTTCGAGTTTTCGTTAGTGCTTTACAGTTGCTCGAGGGAAGGCAGTTATGTAACGGATGGATGGCTCTCATCGCAAAAGCAAGGAGAAAAATGAGGGAGAGGTCGAGATATAAATCCACTTTATTAATGATAATTAACCATGGACCAACGTTGAAAATGATATAAACGACACCAAAGGGGTTGGAAATTGTTGCCAGCTGTAAAGATGGGGGAAAGGAGTTTTCTGGGGAGGTTGCTATTTGCGTAGGAAGGTTCCCATCACCCTCGTTTCAAAGAGGTTAACAAAGTCAATTGATTTAAGCAAATTCTTCATTTGATGTATGTTCCTATTGAAAAAGAAATCAATATGTTATCACGTAAACGTTTCCTTACTTATCGATATAAATTGAATTTTCCATCTATTTAAACTTTTTCGAGTCGGAAGTGGTGAGTTTTATAAAAGGAGAAAGAGAAAGAAAAAATTGAAAAGTCGAAACCCGTGGCCTTCAATTAAAAAAGGGAAATTTAATGCCCCTTCCACAGGTAGAGACGTTGTTTAGTGGGTTAACTGAGCAAGGGAATCGATAAGAGCTAATCCATTTATAGTAGAGATGTTTTTTTTTTTTGATGCTCAGGGACCGTCATACGGCCGGCAGTTGGCGACGTAAACCCGAGGGTACTAGCTGGTGGCCCACCTCCTAGGTACCCCACTTAAGTCACGCAATGGGGGCAAGGAGTTTCGAACTCCTACCCTTCAACTGAGGGGTCAAAGCGCGAACCAAATCGTTCACTACGGGATAGGTTACAGTAGAGATGTTGTTAGGTGACTCAAGCTTAAAAAAATTTGACAACTCTTTGTGGAGTCCACACACACCTTTTTTTCATCTCTTTCTCCCCTTCCGAGTTTGCATATTTCATTACCCTAGTAAGTCTCCCGTGACTCGTCCCTTTAAGTAAAGGAACTCCCGCCAGAGAAGACGTCGGGCTCTCAAGTAGATGAAAATAACTACCACCAGTGTTCTAAATATCGCATTACAATAAAATAAAAACTCTGGACAAATTTTACTAGAATGATATGGTAATTTAAAATTTTAAAAGAACGAAAATTTTGTCTCTTTTTTGAAGGAATGAAGGATTTTCTTTTTTAAAAATTGTTTATGATAAGGGCAAAAGAAAAAAGAAATAAAGGCATGTAGGATTTTCATAAATGGTCCTAAGGTGCTTCCAAATATATATTCATAAACAAAGGATGATGAGTGCACCTTAGAACCGCATAGATATATTCATAAACAAAGGAAACGAAAAGAGTGCACCTTAAGACATCATATAATATAATGCGGTCTTAAGGTGCCCTCTTTGTTTATGAATATATCTGTGAATTAGGACTCTCTCCGCAAGCATCCGTATTTCGACATGAATGGGTCGATTTTAAAATTTTCAATAAATGAGATATTAAAATATAAATATATGAAATTAACTAATAAAATGGGAAAGAAGAAAAATCTTAATTTTTTCATTTTTGAGGATTGGGAGCGGTGATTGGGAATGAAAAGAGGGAGTGAACGAGGTGGCGATGACTTGAGCGATGACGAGGAAGGAAGGAATCGGAGGAGGGAAGAGGGAGGGTGGCTTCGTGGGAAATTGTATAAAAATAATAAATTAGTTTCCGTTATGTAATATGAGAGAAATTGCATATGTGATAAAATATTATTGTAAAATTGTGAGAAAATAATGAAAATCTTTCAAGGAAATACTTAGTTGGAAAAGTTGGAGGAAGAGCGTGCCTTGTTGACCCTTCTCAAAATTTTTATTTTTTCCATGTTGTGTACACTTATGAAACTTTAGTTGCAATGTATATTTGCTCCATCTTTGTAACCTTCGACCCCACTTAATTTTTGCAAAGTACAAACTCGACTCCGAAGAATATGGAAAGATGAACCAAGTAGTGACATTGAAGAAATCTCAAAATTATGAAATTTATTTAGAGTTTTTTGTAGGAAAGATAAAAGATAAAAAGAGAGAGTATATTGTAAGTCTCAAAGTCTGTGCGCGTAATGCATTCATTCCTATAGTTTTCTCCTTTTGTCGTTCCTATACGAGTCACAAATTCTTCAAATGATACGGTATTTTTGTAAAAAGTGCACTCTGAGTCGTTGAAAAAGCAGAATATCCAAAGGAATCTTGTCCTGTCTAAACATGGTTGATACAACAAGGGAAAGGAGAAAAAAGAAAAAGAAAAAGGAGAAATCAAACCCCAGCTTGGATTTTTTTAGGTGGCTTAATTCCGAAAATTGCTTATAAAATCCGAGGGGAGGTGGATGGCGGGCCCGTGTCGGTGTGCTTTGGTTACACGTGTCGAGTAAAGGAAGGAGATGGGGGACCCATCTTGCTAAGGCAGGTTTTGGTAGAAAAAGAAAGGCCGTTGGATGGGGGTGGTGGCTTCGTCGGCATTTGCAAATTATGAATTACGGGAACGTCATTTGGACGCCTCTCACATGACTCGCCCCCTCTATAAAAAGCAAGCACCCCCCAGGGAATTCGTTGGGGTCTCAGATCGATATCCTCCACCTTCTTTAATCTTTAACCTCTTGCTATCCTTTTATCCCAAGAAAAAAAAAAAAAAAAAGAACCTCTTGCAATCCGCTTCTTCTTCAAAAAAAAAAAAAAAAAAAAAAAAATGGCCTCCCCCCTCGTCTACGTTATCGACACTAAAGTCATCGACGCCAGGAACCTTCAGATTGTGAACCAGGGCGACGGAATTCTCCCGTCTTCTTTCGTGCAAGTCTGGGTTCACCCCAGGTACAAATGCTACACCCTTGCCGACCCAAGAGGCGGCTCGTCCCCCGCCTGGAACCAGACCCTCCACGTCCTCTTGCCCCCAGGGACTGCTGTCGAGGACGCCGTGCTGCACGTCCACGTCCTCCACGCCGGCCCTGAGCTGCTGGTCGGCTCGGCCGAGCTCTGCCTCCACGATGTCCTCGAGGACGACGACGGCGGCGGAGGGCGCCCCATCCGGCGGACACTCCAGCTGAACCCCAAGGGACTGTTGACGTGGAGCTTGCCGTGCACGAGATGCGCGGGGTGCCTCCACTACCAACGTTTTCTCGCCACCACCACCACCACCGAGGTCTGGACAGGAAGAGGACACTGGGCCGATGTTTCCTGGGTTCGTTTGATTGCCCCCACAGTGGCCGCAGGGCTTTTGACTGGCCGACAGGCTTGACCGCCTGACGGTCCAGATCGCCCAATTGGAGGAGATTTTTGAGGAGTTTCTCTCGTCCGATGACGACTCCGAATCCACTGAAGACTCCTACGATCTCTTCTCCGACGAGGCAACTTCTGAAGAGGCCTCTGAGACCTCCTCTGAAGACGAAGACGAAACGAAGACGCCGTCGAAATCGATCTCGCCTACGAAGATGATGGCGAGGACGACAGCGATGACGACGACTATTAGTCGCTCCCTATCGTCCGTCGAAGGGCCCAGAGTGAACCTTTGTCTCCAAGTAGTCAAGGGCTTATTCTTGCATGTGAGTCTTTTGCTTTTTATCTTTCCTTTCATTTTGTTTTCTGGGTCATCTTCTTCCTAACCACCATATCATCTCCTTTGGTCGAATGTAGTCGCCGTCAAGTTTGACTTTTTCTCTATGATGCATTGTATGTGTCCAGTGGAGTCCTCTTTGCTTAAATCTGTTGTCTATCTCGGGTCCATTAAGTTTCGTTCGATTTGTTGTCGTTGAGCCTGTGTTAGATTTGACACTAAATACTGATTTCTATTGCTCACGCATGAGCTCGAATTACATTGCCGCAGGAGCGTCCACAGATCAGTGGCTACTGGCTACAACCAAAGTCGAGATGAATTAGCTCGAACTTCCTCGGTATTTTTGCACGATGAAAATCGGTAGAAGCAAGTGGTTATCAGAAATATCCCAAGGAAAAAGGCTTTCAAGGTTCGATTATCCACGTCGACGATTCGGGACGGACATGTCTCTCGTGGTGACCCACTCGGATCATTGTTTAATCATTTGTTTACGGCGTAGAAAAGAATACTTTGTTTAACGTTTTTGCGGAGTTGTCGGACCTGGCTGTTTGGGTAAGGGCCTTGGGAAGGTGCTTTGGGTCCTTTTTGGTCAAATGATGAGGGTTTGGCCGCGTTTCTTGATAGCCTGCGGTGGCCGTATTTATAAAGGGTAAAAGAAAAAGGTTGCGCTTTTACCTTTCTTTCTTGATTTTTTACGTTGTGAATTTACATTTAAATTGAGTTTATACTTATTTATTTATTTATAAACACTTTAAATTTGAGCTTAAATTTAAATATGAAAAACACTCGATTCTTCAATTATTAGTGGATTGATTATTGCTCGCTCTTCCCGTAAATGTAGGTCTCAATACTCAAACCGAACCATATTAAATTTTCAATGTCCTTTGTTTTTCTTCATTTATTTCTCTGATATTTTCACATTGATTTATTTGCAAGATTCTGTCATTTCTGTGTTAATATTACAATAATAATTATGGTTCGAGGAGAATACATCATACGGCATGAACGAAATGATGTGGAGTGACAAATCTCAAACAAAAACCTATCTCATTGTCAAGGCACTTGATCGCCCTCGTTAGGTACTAGTACAGCCGCTCAGCATGGTCTTTGCTGCATCCGAGACCGCCGAATCATTAGCAATTTCCCTTTGCATGATTCGACGATGAGTGCCTTAATATATGCTATGCGTCCTCCAAACATTGCAAGGATTACGATTTCAGTGTCCACATAACTGCAGGATTCCTCCCCCATGCTCATGAAATTCCCTCCATAAATGTTGCAATGCGAGTGTTGACTTATGAAGTTGTTCATGAGAATATATGCACAGATATTCCCACCGTTCAAGGAGTCCAAATTGAAGCTGACTTCCTTGTATTTCTTAATCCTCCCGATTTGATATAAAACATAACAGCAATGTATATTTACTCACGGTGTCTGATCGAATAGAATTAAAAAAGTCGAAAAATCAAATCGAATAGACGCCGAAACTTACTGAGAAGAAAATTCCCAAGTGGATGATTCTTCTTTCTGCCGCTGAAGTGCCTTTTATTTATTTATTTATTTATTTTGTTTTGGGTTGGCGGGGGTGAGGGGACCGCTGAAGGGCCTTTCCGACCTAATCAGGAGCATTATCATTAGATGGTTTTCAAATTTGATAGCACTACCATTCCAAGAGTGCCACGTCGGCATACCTGGGGGCGATCTGTCGAGCATGGAGGGAAACCCCATGGTGAGCGTTCTAGAGAATCAATTCTCCGATCACCTAGGAATCTTCTCCTGTCTACGCAATGCGATTGGTCGCCCTTGTGGAACAAAGGGAATAATTAAAAAAAGAATAGGGGGAAATCAGATCCTAATTTGAATTTTAGGTGACCCAATTTTGAAAATTGCTTAGGAAGACGAGAGAAAAAAAAAGGGACAAAAATATGATAATTTTTATTTATTTATTTATTTATTAGTTATTAATGTGGCAAAATGTAATGAAATGTAAGAGATGCGTGATTATGAGTAGCTATGTCTGTATGTTTCAATTCGTTTTTCTGTATAATTTTTTTCTCTATTCAAACACATTTATCATAAATTATAACTTCTCATTCCATTTCATATCTGACGAAGTATTATCGTAACTCGTCAATTTCATACATATGGGTTTATCACTCTTTTGACCCATCGGATGTTGCATTATAGTATAGTATCGACCTCAAATCGTTAAGACTCAAATTTATAATCTATCTTAAGGGTAGTACATGCAGACTATCTTTGCATTCTAATTAAGAGACAACATATACACTATTAATCTATGACATAATATTCTGCTAGACAAGGTCCGGCATAATGAAGTTTGCACAGTTCGATCTTTGGGTTGTTGCGGTTTGCATAGGGAAGACTCCCATCACGTTGTTTCAAGAAGTTGGTAAATTTAAGTTCCCTTTGGAATTACAGCTGACACTAAAATTAGTTTGACTAAAATTTTGTTAAATTTTCTATACCATTTATTTTAAAAAAATAAAAAAGAAGGTGGACTTCCCAACAGGAGAATTCCCGACTTTTATATATGAAAAAAGTGATGTTTCCTTATTCATCGCATAAATTGAATTTTCAATTGATTTAAACCTTTTGAATCAGACATAATGAGTTTTATCAAATATATTGAAAAATTGAAACCCATAGCCTTTAATTAGAGAGTTAATATCACAAAAATCCCAAATTGATACGCCTATGATAAATGTAGCTCAGACTAATTTTTTACCCACGAAAAATCTCAAACTAATATACTTGTGATAAATTATCTCTAAACTAATTTTTGATTGCCAAGAACTCCAAACTTTTGTTGTATTGAATTAATACCATAAAAAATTACAAAACATGTATGATTATGATAAACGGAGAGTAAAATCCCGAACTAGTACATCGGTTAATTGTTGTATGTCATCTAACTTAGCAATTTAGTAAAATTTAACGGAAACTAATAAAGATTAAATTTATCACGAGTGTACTAGTGATAATTCAATACACGTATCAATTTGGGGGTTTTTCCTAATATTAACTCTTAATTAAACTAATCCCTATAAGCTCTACCCACAATTATTAAAAAAAGAAAAGAAAAGAAAAGAACCAAGGTTGCTTACAATAGAATACTTCCGTGGTGTACCATCCAATCTCTCGGGGCATCGTTTCTCTTTTACAACCTCCTCCTGCTTCAATCCGTCTCCCCCTTCCTTCTTCCCAACTACCTCGACTCACCAACCACCACATCATCCATGTACTCCTTTACGACGCATCCTTTTGTCTCTTGTCTTTCATATCTTCTGCATATTGTTTCGCCAGCTTCGGCCTTTATAATCCGCTTGAAAAATGGCCTGCTTCCTCCACTTTGTCGAGATTACCTTCGTCGGCGTCAATGACCTTAAAAATGTGAAACGGCGCCATGGGATCATCCAGGCTTATGCCGTCGTCTGGGCCGACCCCAGCTGCAAATTCTCCACCCTTGCTGACTCTGTAGGCGGCTCCTCCCCCCTCGGGAGCCAAACGCTCGTTGTCCTCTTGCAGCTAAGAATTGCCGTCGAGGATGCCGTGCTGCACTTCCAGGTCATGCATGCCTAATGAATGTTAGAGGCATGGCTCTGATACCAATTTGTTATGAGTAATTTTGAAGGTGAAACACACACAACTCATGCGAAGAAGAGAAAGAGATAGATAGACTTTTTTTATTTAATTTATCTTATTTTCACCTTAACGAAAATGGTTTCAAGACTCACATTTTATAGACTTGATACACTGAAACTTACATCTCATCTAAACCGGGAAGAGAGAAAAAAAATTCCAAGTTGATGAATCTTTCTCTGGGAGCTAAAGTCCCTTTGGAGGACATGGGCTACGGTGGATTGAATTCAAGTACCCATCTAGTATTTGGTTGTATAAAATGAGAAATGATTAAGGGACATTTTTTAATTTACTATAAAAATAACAACTTATATCGAACAACAAAAAATCAAAAAATAAATAATCATAAATTATTGTGAGATCTATTTCTTTAAGAATTTGTGGCTCACAACAAGTCATTATTCTCACTTTAACTTAAACATTATATAATAGCAAAGTCCTATAAAAAAGTATCAATAAATTGACTTTTGACGCCCGTCATGTCGTTTTGGAATTTAATATTCAGTGGTCATGAAAATCAGAAGATCTGTGTTTGAGCCTGGGAGACTGAGGAATCGAGAAACCATAATATGCCTTGGGAAGGAATCTCGTCGTGTTCACACAGGGCTCCGCAGCATGGAATTCATGAGACGTAATTCTAAAAATAAAGAAAACGGCATTGGATCGCCCAATCCAGTACGTGGAAAGGTCCTGCACGACCTAATGGAGCTTTATATGTATACTTGGGATGAAATAGAATGAAATCTGCCATTTCATCGCATAAAAAAGAAAACAAAACAGTTGAAAGTCAGAAGATTCTTGCTATTAAAGTTTGTTAATTGCTAGTTGCTGTCTTTGTCAAGTGAGGATTTGGACCTGTCCAAGCAGAGTTTCATTGCTTTTTTTTTTTGACACGTCTTTAGATGTCGCACGATGGTATGGTATTGATTGGAAATTGTTAAAACTTGGGATTGTAATCTATGTCGAGGGAAGTACTTGTGGAGTATCTCCATATGCACCATTAACTATGACATAAATATTCTACTAGACCTTATTTCTATTCCGAATCACATTGAAAATTACCATAATATCATCCTTAATATAAAAAAAGATAAAAGGAAAAAGGAAGAAAAAGAAAAAAAACATTCGCACTCATAGACCAAGTTTCAGTTTTCGTTAGTGCTGTACAGTTTCTCGAGGGAAGGCGGCTATGTAAAGGGCGGCCCCTCATCGCAAAAGCAAGGAGGAAAAGAGGGAGAGGTCAAGAGACAAATCCACAATGTAAATGATAAATAACGTTGGACAAAACGCAAGCATTGTAAATGATATAAATGGCACAGAAGGGGTTGGAATTTGCTGCCAGCTGTAAAGGTTGGCGAAAGGAGTTTTTTGGGAGGTTACTTTTTGCTTAGGAAGGTTCCCATCACCCTCGTTTCAAAGGGGTTAACAAAGTCAAGCAAGCATGGAAATTAAAATATCACATGGTTAATAAAATTGATTTGAGCAAATTCTTCATTAGATATGTGTTCCTATTAAAAGGAAATCAAATGTTATCAAGTAACATTTCCTTGCTTATCGATTTAAATTGAATTTCCCATCGATTTAAGCCTTTTCGAGTCGGAAACGGCGAGTTTTATCAAAAAAATAAAATTGAAAAATCGAAACCAGTGGCCTTTAATTAGAAAAGGGGAATTCGATGCCCCTTCCACAGGGAGAGACGTTGTTCGGTGAGTTAAACTCAGCGAGCGAACCAATAAGAACTAATCCATCCACACGTAAAATCAAGTGGGTTTCTCCAGGACGTATGTGTTAGGCGACTTATACTTTGTGGGGGCCACACAAAACCTTTTCTTTTTCGTCTCTCCCCTCCTAACCGCCTCCTAACCACTTACCCGCCCGGATCATGTACACAAACTCAAAGCAAAAGAAGAGCGGACCATACACCCCTACAAGGAATCTCCCCTCTTAACTGCCCACCCGGATCATGTACACAAACTCAAAACAAAAGAAGAGCGGACCATACACCCCTACTCAAACTCAAAGCAAAAGAAGGAGCTCGCTTTCAAACCCGAAAAACAGTACTGTCGGCACTCGTCCCTTTAAATACCCAGCTCCCTCTCAAGTAGATCACCACCACCCTCAATAATCTTTAGCCTCTTGCAATCCGCTGCTTCCAAAATGGCCTCCACTTTGTACGTTGTCCAGATCAAAGTGATCGACGCCATGAACCTTCAGATTGCGAACCAGGGCCTGCCATCTTTCGTCGAAGTCTGGGCTCACCCCAGGTACAAATGCTACACCCTCGCCGACCCACGAGGCGGCTTCACCCCCTCCTGGCACGAGTTTCTCTATATCCTCTTGCCCCCAGGGAATGCTGTTGAGGACGCCGTGCTGCACGTCCACGTCCTCCACGCCGGCCCTGAGCTGCTGGTCGGCTCGGCCGAGCTCCGCCTCCGCGGTGTCCTCATGGAAGGTGGCGGCGGAGGGCGCCCCATCCGGCGGACAATCCAGCTGAACCCTCAAGGGACGGTTGACGTCGAGCTTGCCGTACAGGAGATACGCTGGGCGCCTCCCACTACCAACGTCGTCTCACCACCACCACCACCACTATCACGGAGCTCTGGACAGGAAGAGGACATTTGGGGGATGGCCCCGGGGTTCGTTCTGGTTGCCGCCACGGTGGCCGCAGGGCTTTTGACCGCGCTCGTGCTGGCCGAGAGGCTTGACTGCCTAATGGTCCAGATCGCCCAACTGGCGGAGATTCTTGAGGAGTTTCTCTCGTCCGATGACGACTCCGAATCTACTGAAGACCCCTACGATCTCTCGTCCGATGATGAGGCCTCGGAAACTTCTGAAGAGGCCTCTGAAACCTCCTCTGAAGATGAAGATGAAGACGGAGATGGAGAAGCCGTTGAAATCGATCTCCCCTACGAAGACGACGGTGATGACGAGGACGACAACCAGTCGGTCCAATAAAGACACCATCAAGCCCAGAGTGTTTTTTTCTATGACGTATCATATGTCCACTTAAGTCCTCTTCGCTTAGATCTGTTGTCTTTCTCGGATCTATTAAGTTTCGTGCGATTTGTTGTTGAGCCCGTGTTAGATTTGAGACGAAATACAGATTTCTATTGATACGGCCTTCGGTAGTAGCTTTTAATCTGTTTCCCTTGACAAGTGCTCACGCATAAGCTTGATTTACATTCCCGCTGGAGCGTCTGCAGATCAGTGGCTACAACCAAAGTCGAGATGAATTAGCTCGGACTTCCTCGGAGTCTTTGCACGATATTAGGTCCACGCCGGCTCCCAGCTGCTTAATTCTTTGCTCATAGAGTAGCGGGAAAGTATTCTAGATGAAACCAAAACTACCATCAGCGTTCTAAATAAGTAAATATCGTATTAAAATATAATCAAATAAAAACTCAGGACAAATTTTATGAGAATAATATGGTAATTTTAAAATTATGAAAGAACGAAATTTTTGTCTCTTTTTTATGCAATGAAGGATTTTCATTTTTTAAAAATTGTTCATGTTAAGGAAAAAAAAGGAAAAAAGAAAAAGGTGCTCCCATAGACATATTCATAAACAAAGGAAGATCAGTGCACCTTGGGACCGCATAGATATATTCTTAAACAAAGGGAGATGAGTGCGGTCCTTTGTTTTCAAATATATCTATGCGGTCCTGATATGAATATTTCGGTCCTAATATGAACAAATATGTATTCCTCCCGCAATGCTTGGAGGAAGCATATACAAGGCATTGTCGAATCACGTAATCTAAGAAGTACATACTCTCTCTAGGAGCATCTGTGTCAGTGTCGAATACCCTAACACGCTATTTCGACATGTATGGAGTCGATTTTAAAATTTTTTAATAAATGATGGGTCAAAATATTAATATATAAAAATAATTAAAAATGATGAAAGGGGGAAAACCTAATTTCTCCATTTCTGAGGAGAGGGAGCGACGGTTGGGAAGGAAGAGGGGGAGTGGACGAGGAGGCGATGCATCTATATGCATCTCATCTCCATTTGCTGCAGCTTCAAGTCCTGCGAGCCTTTCTTTTTTTTTCTTTTTTGCTTTTTTCCTTAGCATGAACAATTTTTAAAAATGAAAATCTTTCATTGCATTAAAAAAAGACAAAAAATTCGTTCTTTTATAATTTTTAAATTACCATTTTATTCTGTTAAAATTTGTCCTGAGCTCTTTCTTTTTAATGTGATATTTAAAACGCTGATGGTAGTTTTAGTTTCATCTAAAATTCCCGCTACTCTATGAGCAAAGAATTAAGCATTCCTTGACCTGGCAAAATGACACAAACAAAATAGAACTAGACGTTCCCCATCGACAGCTCAGTCGTGAACGACCGACCAATCCCACAATTGAACTACCAAATGAATTTCAGCGTCTCACTTCGGGGATTGGTCCGGTGCGTCTTTCAACTTCGAAGGATGATATGTTGATATCTCCTCTCCTAGGCGTTTAACTAAGAGTAGACTACCAAATGGCAACGTGACTACGGCATATACCATGAATTACACAGCAGGAGGATGATCATACATTAGACAACCCATTTAAGCAATATATTAAACGTGTCTAAATATGTCAGAATTCTCTATTTTTTGAGAAATGACGTTTCATGTCGCATGTTTATAATGTAGCTGTAGAATCTGTCTCCCGCACTCACGAAGTTCCCTCTATAAATTTTTGTCATCGTCGTTGATCACATTAAAAAATAGAAAAAGTCATATCGGCCGGCACTTTAAAGTTTTTAAAGTTGAAAGTTAAAGTTCAGGAAACGTTCCCGAACCAAGGTTAAGTGGAGTTCAAAATCGCATATTTACCACAACACGCCAGCAGTCAACAAAGACATAACATTTCTCTAAGTTGGGTGGCCATCCTAAGATGGCAAACCATGCAATTGCATATCAGATGATAGTGGGAAAGGAAGGGGAACTTTTTGGCCAAGGTCCAAGGCAGCCATCGTGTTTTGTTGCCTCAGCGATTGTAGCTACTTGAGCACCGGAGTGACCTTTAAGTGGCGGGTTGGACTCGGGTTTAAGATTGATCCGAGGAATTGATGTGAGTATCTCAAGGCAGGACATGCGGAGTATCTCCACATACGCTGTTAATCTTGGACATAATAATGTTCTACTAGACTCCTCTTTCTAGTCCGAACCACATTGTAAACACAATAGTATCATCATCACGCGTCGCTTTGCGTGAAATCTTTCTGGTTTCGTCAGTGCCGTACGGCTTGTTGCTCGACAACGACAAGGAAAGGGGGCTGTGTACAGGCAAGGATGAGAGAGACAGAGAGACATCAAACGTTTTAGGTTGGCGAAACGGCGAAAAGTGATGGCGTGGTTCCACATCTCATCTTTTCTCTTGTAAAGGAAGGAGGAAGAGAAAGATTGAGAGAGAGTGATTAGTCAACATGGTAGATGTCAAGTTAAAAAAAAAAAGGATTTGAAAAGAAAAGAATAATTTTGTATTTAGGGTTGATGCTTGAAGTTTGGATTCTTTGGTCGGTCCACATCGTTCCTTTCTTCTCCTCCAAAAGGGATGACGTGGAATCCACATCTCATCTTTTAAAGGAAGAGAGAGAAAGAGCCAACGCTCTAAATGATAAATTAGAGAATACGGGGTTTGAAAGAATCAAAGGAATCAAGTAACGTTTCCTTTACTTATCGATTGAATTGAATTTTTCAGTCAATTTAAACCTTTGGAGTTAGAAATGGCGAATTTTATCAAACGAATTGAGAAATCGAAACCATACGAAAATGAGGGCATTCATGAAAACACAAGTTTTAATAATTAATCTCTAACTAATCCCAATGTAGATAATTTTGAAAAATTAGTGGTGATTTTTGACGAGCAAGTAGACTAGAGTGAAAGTTGAGATTTTTTTTAAGACAAAAAAAATCCAGGTAGAATTGAAATTTGCCCTAAAATTGAGGGATTAACACTTCATACATGTAAGGAAAATATGAGGTTTGCTCTAAGAGAGAGATCGGATAGGGGATGGAAAAAATAATTATATTACTATCTAGACGCATCTTTTTTCTTTTCTTTTTATTATTATTAAGGAGCATGTATTTCTATATTTAAAGCTCAATTTGCATAAAAAAAGAAGAAGCAAAGATTTGGAGCTTCATAATTAAAAAGAGAGAAAAGAATACAACCAAAATTTAAACATCTAATATAGCCAATCCTCTAAGAGGAAGAACTATAGCTCCTACATTACATAAATGTATTTCTGGAATTAGCTTCCAGAAATAAAAAAAACTCGAGGATATATAAGTTTGTGCGACCTGTTGTTAAGCCCGTGTTAGATTTGACATAAATATTGATCTCTATTGATATGACCTTCAGTAGTAGATGGTGATCTTAATCCAAAAAGTTGCCTAGAAAATCTGAGGAGATGGTGTGGCCCATGTTGTGTATACGAGATTAATATTGATCTCTTTTTCAACACGTCGTCGGATGTTGCGCGACGGTACAATATTGATCTAAAATCATTAAAATTTGATACCATAATTATATACAATATCAATCTATGGCATAATATTCTACTGGACTTTATTTCTAGTCCGATTCACATTGAAAATATCATAGTATCGTCATCACGCGGATCCCTTTTGCGTGATCTTTCTGGTTTCTTCAGTGCTTTATATTTGCTCCACAACGAGAAGAAGAGAGGAAGGCGCCTGTGAATGGAAAGGAAGGAGGAAGAGAGAGGCTGAGAGACTCCCAGAGGGAGAGATCGGCCGAGACGGGACCGAATCGAACGATCGCGGGCAAACATGATTGAGGAGGGCATGTCCACCATCGGACACGATTTTTAAAAGTTCCCCTTATCCGTTGTTCTCCCCCTCCTTTGCCCCGAAAGTGTGGCTTGTGAATGATGACGACCCAACGCGATGGCTTTTGCACTCGGTTTGCTCGGAAAAATCACAAGCATAGTCCCCTGCCGTTTGATCTGATGCATGGTGTAGTTTCTGAACTCATAATTTGTTCGATGCAACATGATTCTTGATTTCGTTCCAATGTGTGATGTCATCTCGATATTTTTAATTTTTCCAATACGGTTTCTAAATATTGGTTCAACACGGTGCCTGCGGACATTTAACAATAGTTCATGAATAACATTAATCAAATTTAAAGTCTAGAAATGGCATTGCATATTGAATCAAAATTTAGAGGCAACACTGTATAGTGGACCAAAGTCCAAGGACCATTTTTGTTATTATATCAAGTTGCTCGTGAAAGAGCACATCCACTAGTTTGGTCACATATTGGCAATGGTGTGCAAATTGATATGAACGGGGACGTCAACAGCGAGCGTTCTTCCTTCGAAAGCAAATCACCGTATGTCCATTCACCAAATCACGGTGGGTTTTGTCCCGGGGTAGCAAAAAGAAGAAAATGATAAGCGATGGGAATATAGAAGCAAAAACCCAAAAGGTTTAGGGTTGTTCCCAACCAAAGATTAAGTGGGGTTCGCTTTTGAAAGTGAAGTTCGCAATTGAATATATGCCATCACACGCCAGCAATCAACAAAGATATGACAATTCTATAAGTTAGGTGGCCATCCTGAGATGGCAACCAAGGTCTCAGAGCTATGCATATGATATGATAGAAGGAAAAGAAGGGGAATATCTTTGGCCAAGTTTGAAGGTAGGCATCGTGTTTTGTTGCCTCATGATTTTAGCTACTTGAGCACCGGAGCTTCTCCTCAACCGTGGTGATTTTTTTAAGTGGTGGTTTGGACTCAGGTTTAAAATTGATCTCGAGGGATTGATGTGAATTTTTCTTTGCTTTGTTTTAGCATCCAGTGGTTCTATGATGCCATTATATGTCAGCGAAGTCTTCTTTGCCTAGTTGTCTAATATTGGGTTTATAAGTTCGTGCGATTTTCCATTAAATCCGTGTCAGAGTTGAGATCACTGTTAGCGAAGTCTTCTTTGCCTAGATATGTTGTCTATATTCGAGTCGAAAGGTCACTCGGGTCTTACTTTTAGAACCGATGTTGAAGTTAATGCAATCCAAGTCCAACGAACAATCCAACCGTTTTCTCTCCGTAGCGTGTTTTACCTCATGAAAGAACAGTCTGTGGACTCTCTCACTTCATGCCCGAGAGCGTCTTGTATCCCGAAGAGAAAAATGCAGATAAGTGACATGGAACCTAACGTGTCGTACGTGAGAAGAGAGAGAGAGAGCGGTGTTTTTTCTTCCGTGAAGCAGTAGTTTGGACAGATTGTCTTATGGTTCGAAAACTTTTCTCCTTTCCTCTTTAAAGCTTAATTAAGTACTAGAATCTGTTGATTGAAGACCTACTTTTTCTTATTTTCCCTTTCCAACAAGTGCCTTTATTATCAGCTAGCTAATTATTTAGATTACCCTGTTTAATGCTGAGGATTATGGTGGCGCTGATTTTATTCTCTCCCAACTGGTTTCAATTGAACGTTGCTTAAGATCGGAGGCTTGAAAATTTGTTATACATGTATGTCTAACTTGAACCGCACCTGGTGATGAAGGAAATGGCGGATGACTTTTGTCGTTGCAAATTCTCTTTGTATTTAAATAAGGTGAGCAAGGAATTTGCAATCTCTAATCACCTAATACTTGCAGTCACTTAATCGAATTCAACATCAATAGTGGCACAAAAATTAGACGAAACAATTCTATAAAAGTGAAGAAAGTTTGAGTCGTGAACAAGATGCTATGAGGTTAGTGAGTTATCTTTCAATCCAATCCAACGACATGGCCTCTTGCAACCGTTGCTCCAAACAAGTCTCGGATGGTCATAAGTCATAGCACAAAGTGTAGGATAAATATTAAGTATAGTTAAATGCAAAAGAGCAAACTTTTAAAATTCACAAAATCGCATAAATAATCTTGTGTCGAAACGGTATGATGCATCAAACAAGAACTTTTTTCAATTTGGATTTTTTTGTTAGGTATAATAAGGATGCTCTACAAAATTGGTATGCATGTATGGCTTTTATTGATAATCATTAATGTTATCCACTTGTTCACATTACCATTTGTGATCTACCCAATCCTAATAGATGATTCCTACAATTATTAGTGTGTGTGTGTGTGTGTGTGTGTGTGTGTGTGTGTGTGTGTGAGAGAGAGAGAGAGAGAGAGAGAGAGAGAGAGAGAGAGAGAGAGAGAGTTGCCACTTTTTAAGTGGAAGACTTGATTGCCAGGCAATGCATGCACGCTATTGTTAAAATTTCAATTGGAAAAAAAACGCAGAGCACTTTATTTGGTTGATCGAAACATCCCTCCTACATCATTGAAATCTAGCAACAACTTAAGAAATTGGTCGATCTTATTAATTGAATTGAATCAGGAACCAGATTTAATAGAATGTCGCGATGGTCCTTTGGTGGGGTAAAATTATTGGGCTAACCCCCAGAATTTTTTTTTTTATCATCTTCATTATATTGGCCATTTATTATGCAACTTTGTATGCTCCGATGACAAGCCAACGCATGCATTGCTTGGCAATTGCTTCCAACATACTTTGACACGAGAGTCTAGAATGTTGATTGCTAGCTCTTTCCTCCAAATTTTATGGATTATTGAAGTTGAGTTGAATTTATTAAATTGAAATAATGAATGATAATTTATCATGTATATATTAAAATACATGTTTAATAAATAATGTGTTTCAATGCGTCAGAATTTTCTACTTTTTGAAAAATAACGTATCGGCATATCGCATCGTATCATGTCGCTTGTCGTGTATTCGTGTCGGTGCTACTTAAGTCAAGAGATAATGTGAGAAGTTGCCGCCAGCCGTGAAGGTTGGCGAAAGGAGTTTTTTAGTTTTTTTAATATTTTGGTCAGAGAAAGGAGTTTTTTGGGAGGTTGGTTTTTTGACCTTTTTGCTTAGGAAGGTTCCCCCTCGCCCTCGTGGCCATGATGGGTAATCAGTTCTTGCATCGCGAGCGACGTGGATCATATGCTTTGCTTGCGGGCTTTCAATCAACGCTACTCAACACCATGCATAGAAGTCTTCGGTTTCTGCAAGTCTCCCGTCATCTCATGTGCCCCAAAAGGAGGAAAAATTGAATTTCTCCGAACAAGTGTACTCCCACAGGTGCTGCAGTCTCCAGTTGCATCTGTTGTTGTCCCGTCTTCTTGCAAAGTCAAACTATGAACACCGTTCCCGTCGATGACAGGGGCCAAGGAAGAGAATTCAGGGGACCCACGGTTCGCATGATTCCAGCACCAGGTGTCCCTTGCACTTCAAAAGTCTCATTGGATCACGGGAGGATTTGATGTATCGTGAATCTAAGGATTTTTCCTTGAGTGTCATTGCACTTTGATTTGATTTTAGGACATGATGATTTTTTGTCCCACCTTGCGAATTTAGCTAGTGATTTTAAGTGGCCGTTTGGACTTGAAATTAAGATTTATTCCAAGCGATTGATTTTGGTTTTTTTTGTGTTTTTGGGTGCTTGGTTGGGCAGCTAGTGGTTCTGTGATGCATCATATGTTAGTGAAGTCTTCTTTGCTTCTACAAGTTGTCTATCTCGGGTCCCTAAGTTCTTGCGATCTGTTGTTAGGCCTGTGTTAGATTTAAGACTAATGCCGATTTCTATTGTTATGGCCTTTAATAGTTGCTCTCAATTTGTTCCGTTGAGAAGTATTTAATCCCGTATTTTCTCAAAATAATCTCTCAATCTCATAAAGGAATTAACAAATCTTACCATAAGTAATAATCGATTTCAACACTTGAATTCTTGATGTCCTTCTACAAAGAAAACCAATGTATTAATTCCTGCCAAGCACACGAGGAAACCGCGCTACCATAGTACGTATATTGCATGTATTCATCAGCATCCACTAAAATAGCATGAGTCAAGGAGATATAATAATCCTCTGAACCTTTGCCGACTTGTTTAAAGATATCCATGAGAATATATGTATGCATATTCCCACCATTGAAAGAGTCCGAAATTCTAACAAGAAAAAAGAAGAAGAAAAAAGAGTCTATATTAAATGGGTCAAAGGAGTGGATTGAATTCAAGTACCCATCCAGTAATTGATCGTATAAAATGAAAAATGATTGGGCGATAGTTTTTAATTTACCATGAAAAACAACCTAATTTAGACAACAAAAAATTAAATGACAAAAAATTATAAATTGTTGTGAGGTTCTTTTAAAAGTTTGTAATTCACAACAAGCTGTTATTTTCATAGTAGTATAAAAATTGTTATACTAGCAAAGCTCTATAAAAAAATTATTAATAAATAGCGAGTTTTTCATCATCCTTAATGTTAAAAAAAGAAAGAAAGAAAAACATTGGTCAGATAAAAAAACACATTGTGATTCACATGCATGGCTTTGCGTGAAATGTTTTGATTTTTCGTTAGTGCTTTACAGTTGCTCGAGGGAAGGCAGTTATGTAACGGACGGCTCTCATCGCAAAAGCAAAGAGGAAATAAGGGAGAGGTCGAGCGACAAACATTGTAAATGATAAATAACGTTGGACAAACATTGTAAATGATATAAATGGCACAAAAGGGGTTGGAAATTGCTGCCAGCCGTCAAGGTTGGCGAAAGGAGTCTTTTGGGATATTTTTTGCTTAGAAAAGTGCCCATCACCCTCATTTCAAAGGGGTTAACAAAGAGAAGTAAGCATAGAAATTAGAGATCACATGGTTAATAAAATTGATTTAAGCAAATTTCTCATTAGATGTGTGTTCCTATTAAAAATAAAAATCAAATGGTATCAAGTAACATTTCTTTACTTATCAATTTAAATTGAATGATTTAAACCATTTGGAGTCGGAACGGTGAGTTTTATCCAAGAAAAAAGAAATTGAAAAATCGAAACCCGTGGCCTCTAATTAAAAAAGGGAAATTTAATACCCCTTCCACAGTGAGAGATGTTGCTGGGTGAGTTAACTCAGCGAGTGTGCCAATAAGAACTAATCCATCCACAAGTAAATCGAGAGGGTTCCTGCAGTAGAGATTTTGACAAGTGACAAGCCAGTAAAATGGGACAACTCTTTTGTGGGGCCCACACAAAACCTTATCTTTTTCATCTCTCTCCCCTTCTAAGTTCGCACGTTTCATTATCATAATCCCCCGTTTTCACCCGAAGAAAACACTATGGTCTCCCGGGACTCGTCCCTTTAAATGACGCAGCTCTCAAACAGATCACCACCACCTTCTTTGATCTTTAACCTCTTGCAATCTGCCGCTTCAGAAATGGACTCCACCACTTTCTACGTTGTCCAGGCCAAAGTGATCGACGCCATGAACCTTCAGATTGCGAACCAGGGCGACGGAATTCTCGCGCCTTGTTTCGTCGAAGTCTGGGCTCACCCCAGGTACAAATGCTACACCCTCGCCGACCCACGAGGCGGCTTCACCCCCTCCTGGCACGAGACCCTCTACGTCCTCTTGCCCCGAGGGAATGCTGTTGAGGACGCCGTGCTGCACATCGACGTCCTCGAAGCCGGCTCCAAGCTTCTCATCGGCTTGGCTGAGCTCTCCCTCTGCGATGTCCTTGAGGAGGACGGCGGCAGAGGGCGCCCCATCCGGTGGACAATCCAGCTGAACCCCCAAGGGACGGTTGATGTCGAGCTTGCCGTGCAGGAGATACGCTGGGCGCCTCCCACTACCAACGTCGTCCCCCCACCACCACTACCGCTGCCACCACCACCACGACGGAGCTCTGCACAGGAAGAGGATATTGGGGGGATGGACCAGATCTCTGAATCGGCGGAGATTTTTGAGGGGTTTATCTCGTCCATTGACGACTCCGAATCCGCTTAAGACCCGTGCGATCTCTTCTCCAACGAGGCCTCCGAAACCTCCTCTGAAGATGAAGACGGAGACGGAGACACGGTCAAGATCCATCTTGCCTACGAAGACGACGGCAACGACGGCAGCGACAACGCTTAGTCGCTCCCTATTGTCCGTTGATTGATTTTGTATTAAGGGCTCCAAGTGCAGGTGATTCCCAGTGTGGAACCGCTCGGGGGCTTGTCATTGCATGCGCTTCTTTTCCTTTCTCTTTGTTTTCTGTCTGCTTGTTGGGGGCCACCATACCATATCCTTCGGTAGAAATACGGTGGCTCTCCACTCTGAGTTTTTTCTTTACGATGCATAATATGATACGTGAAGCCTTCTTTGCTTTTAGATACGTTCCATTGAGTAGTGCCTTGTTTGTTTTTCTATTTTATAGGATAAATGGAGTTCGCTTTTCAAAAATAAGAAAAGTGGAGTTCGCAAATTGGATATCGTTACCACCTCACTGCTGACGCTTAAAGCTTTAGTTACACTGCCGCTGGCTGACAAAATAGGGGTACAACCAAAGTCGAGATGAATTTCTCGTAGTCTTCCCATGATGAAAAATCGACGTGCGGATTTTTAGAGTGCCAAAACTTAATATGGAGAACATTTAATTACTAAAAGTTCGAAAATGTATATTTAAGTATTAAAATCGGAGAAAAATGGATTAGCTAAGTACTAACAGTGAGAAAATCCAACTAAAATGCTAACATTGCACTTTTTTTGCGAGTTGAGGCTAACACAACATCATTTTGGGCACTAACATAGTCAAATAAGCCCAAAACAACGTCATTTGAAGCGCTGATATGAGTAGATCAACCTAAAACAATGTCATTTTGGCCTAAATTAGATTTTTATATAAATATTAATTAAATAATATTTAAAAAAAATGTAGCACTAGCACAGGCAGGAGAGGCTCCCCCGCCTGTGGTTGTGGCCCCATTACCAATGGAGTGGCAGCATTGACCACAAGGGTTGCCGGTGCTTGGGCAAGGGCTAGCGACCCTCGCCGACTAGAGGCGAGGGCCAACAGCCCTTGCTAGACGCCGGGAGGGCGGTGACCCTCTCCCAAATTTGGGTGAGTGTCGCCGCCCTTACCCCCGACTTAGGCAAGGGTCGCCCAGATCTGGGAGAGGGTCGCCGCCCTCTCCAGCATGCCGGCCCTCACCTCTAGTCGGTGAGGGTAGACAACCCTTGCCGTCCATTGCCGCCGCCCCAATAGCGATGGGGCGGCAGCCTGTGCTACTGCTGCCTCTTTTTTAAAAAATAATTTCGTTTTAAATATTATTTAATTAATATTTATATTAAAAATTAAACTTAAGTCAAAACGGTGTTATTTTTTTATGAAGGTAAGCTAACGTGAAATTCCGGTAAGCCACGTAGGTGTTAGAAATTCTTAAAATAAGCCACGTTGGATTTCCAGCGGTCTTCACCGGAGTTGGTACTTAAATGATCCAAATTTCAAAAAAAGTGACATTTAAGTGTATCTTTCGTAACTTTTGGCACTCAAGTATCTCATTGAATTAAGTTTTGACATTTGGACTATTCTTTTCATGTAAAAAATCGGTGGAAGCGTCTTATCAAAAATATCCCAAGGAAAAGGGCTTTCAAGGTTTGATTATCCACGTCGACGTAGTCCTCTGTGATTCGGACCATATCTCTCGTGGTGACCCACACAGGTCATTGTTAAATTAATTGTTAATGGAGCAAAAAGGAAGCCTTTGTTTAACGTTCTTAGAGTAGTTGTCGGTCGATGGCCAAATAATAAGGATTTGACCTAGAGAGGTGTCCACATAGATATATACATCTTTCTTTCATGGTAGCTTGTGGTAGCCGTATACATGAGGGTAAAAGAAAATGTTGTGCTTTTACCTTTCTTTTTTAGTAGATTATTTGCTACTAGCTCTCCATGTAAATATAAATTTCAATACTTGAACAAAATCACAGTAAATCTACGGTGTTCTTTATTTTTCCTCTTTTATTTCTTTGGTATTTTTGTATTAACTTATTTGCAAGATTCCATCGTTTTCATGTTAATATTACAACAATAATCATCGTTTGAGAAGCATATGTTATACTATTTTAAAATAATAATATATATTAACTATTATATGATCCCACATTCAGTTTCCTAAATTGATTCCGATTTATTGCCTGATTTATTACTCAAGTTGATTACATGGTAACTATCCGTTTTAATTATTACCATGACAGTATTGATGGAAGACATCGTAAGAAACATAATAAATACGTCAGGTCGTCTATACCAAACCCTATCACTATAGAAAAATACACTAGCGGGTTTTGAGGGGTATTGGGTAGTGGAACATGACGTTCAAGTCTGGCGATTCTATATTTGCAGCATGCCTTTGATCAAAGTTTGAGGTTTCTCCGTTTGCTTTCATCAATGGTTGGAGGTATGTACTGATCCTTATGCTTCCGCAAGACGTTCCCGGTATTGAGTGATTTTGTCCGTGAATGATAAATCGGGATCGTCGGTTTTTATTTGGTACAGAATTTTACACGTTTCCGCATTCAATCATGATAAATGGGATCTTTGGTTTTTCGCATATTTTTTACTACAGAATATACCACACGGCGTGAACGAAACAACGTCAAGTGACTAATCCCAAATAAAATACATCTCAATGTCGAGGCTCTCGATCTCGACCCACCTCGGCTCTCCTCCTCCTTCGCTTGAAGACTTGATTACTCTCGTTAGATACTAGTATGACCGCTCAGCATGGTCTTTGCTGCATCCGAGACTGCCGAATCATTAGCAATTTCCCTTCGCATGATTCCACGATGAGTGCCTTAATATATGCTATGCGTCCTCCAAGCATTGCAGGGACAACGATTTCAGTGTCCACATAACTTCAGGATTCCTCCCCCTTACTCATGAAATGCCCTCCATAAATGTTGTAATGTGAGAATTGACTTATGTAGTTGATCGTAAGAATATATGCACAGACATTCCCACCGTTCGGGGAGTCAAAATTGAGGTTGACTTCCTTGTATTTCTTAATCATCCCAATTTGATATAAAATGAAACAACAATGTATATTTACTCTCTTTAGTAAACTTCGATCCCCGCTAAATTTTCAGAAGTACAAACTCAACTCCATGGAATATGAAAAGACAAATTTTTGAAAGTACAGACTCGACTCCATGGAATATGAAAAGACCGAATAGTGATATTGAAGAAAGCACAAAATTATGAAATTCATTTCAAGTGTTTCTAGGAAAAGATAAAAGATAACAAGTATACTCTTAAGTCCCAAAGTCCGTGTGCAAAATGCAATCTTGTGATTTTCCCCTTCTATTGTCCTTAGACGAGTCATGGATTCTTCAAATGATATGACAAAATATTATGACATTTTTTTTAAGACGTGCACTTAAGCCATTCAAAACGCGAGAGGACTTGATCGTACGAGATAAAACTTAGAGGATTGGATTGCGCAAACCCAAAACATCATAGTATTTGATCGAACAAAATAAAAAAGTTGAAGAATCAAATCCAACAGATCCTGAAACTTACCAAGAAAAAAAATCCCAAGTTGACGATTCTTCCTTTTGGACCCGAGTAGATTCTTCAAAAACTTAAAAGGGAAAGTGGGCCACTTACCCAACTTCCTAGAGAGTCCTCCATAATCCCTAATCCTAGGGAAGAAAAATATCTAGGGTCAATTAGGGGTGTTGGGGATAGGCTCCTCATCATCAAAAAATAATCTGAGGATCCTTGCAACCCGTTAAAAGCATGATTGTTGGATAGGCGAAGATAGTCTCAACTGTTAAAAATTTCTTATAATATGGGCTACATTAATTAACTGATTTTCTATTTTAAATGATTGGGTTAATGGATATTCCAATATATATTGAACCATTTAGTGATCATATTGAATTGGATTTTGGCATATATTAGTAATGGACCTAGTTGAGCAGCAAACTGTAGGCAATTGTGTTTATTTGAAGCTCATTTTTTTTCTATTTAGACTCATTCATCATAAATTCTCCTGCTTGCAATCGGCACAATTTCTTCAATGCTGTACAGCCACTCGAGATCAAGAAGGAGGCAGCTGTGTACGGACATTTTCCAACATGGGAACAAATACTCTAACCCGAGACCCTAGATGAAAACTTCCCTGATGCTATCACGTTTGCTAATGGCATAGATCCATTACTTCTTTCCTTAATAAAGTTCGTTTTATCTTCCTTTTTTCATTTCCTTCTTTTATCGAAAGGGCTGAACCGATTCGCATCAATAGATTCTGACTGTCCGATTCCCCTTTCTATGGCCAGGCAGCGATAGACAGAGAGGGCGACGTGTGGCGGGATTGCCCGGCCGGCGGGTGGGAGTTCCCACCAGTGCCGAGCGGGATTCTCGGTCGCCGCTTCTTGCTTTTTGGGTTGGGGGGAAGGGTTTGATTTTGGTGGCGCCGACGCTGCCATCCTCCCAATGGGATTTTTGATGAGGTGGGATCGTCATTGCTCTAATTCCAGCTATTTAATTCTTGAAAATTTTATTAAGGGTTGATGCTTGGTGTTTGGATTCTTTGGGCGGTCCATATGGTTCCTTTCTTCTCCACATTCGAATCATAAAGAGGCCAAAAGTAATTCGTTGCAGTAGTTGCATTGGCTCGATCAATTTCGACATGGAGACCCCAGCCATCATATCTTTCTTTGTATATAATCTGAAGCGAAGGAGGGAGATGGGGACGCAGAGGAGACCGTCTAGGAAACCGACCGACGGTGCAGCGCCAAAAAATTCCACAATCCAAAAAGCTCTCGTCAAAAAGGTAAAGGATTTAAGACCGCGATGACAAAGAAACAATCGTGTTTTATAAGGAAATGTCAGGGAATCTTAGTACATCTCTCTTACGACTCTGTCGCGCACTTAGCACCTGCCGCGTGCTGCGGCCCCTATAAATGGTGCCCTTTCTTTCTCATTCTATTTCGCATCCGCAGACGGTTTGATCCATCCCATTACCTTCTATATCCTTTCCTTTTCCGATTCGCTACTTGAAAATGGCCTCCTCCCCCTCTACGTAGTTGAGACTAAACTCATCGGCTCCAATCACCTCCAGAACATCAATTGGCGGCCACGGGACTCTCCTGCCTCACGCAGTGGTCTGGGTTAACCCCAGCTGCAAGTGCTCCACCTCGGTGGAGCCAGTAAGCGGCTCCTCCCCCCTCTGGAACCAGACACTCCCGCAGTTGAGGACGCCATGTTGCACGTCCATGTCATGCACGCCAGCTTCGAGGATGGCCCCAACCCGCTCGTCGGCTCAGCCCAGCTGGTCCTCTGTCCTCGAGGACGACGGAGGGCACGCCAACCAGCGCACACTCGAGCTGAAGCGGCCCTCTGGCGGGCCCAGGGGACAGTTGAGATCGAGCTTGCGGTGAAGGAGATGCAGTACGGGGTGCCTCCCTCTACCAACGTCGTCCCATATTCTCCGAGCTCCGGGCAGGAAGAGTATTCTGCGGGGGCCTCCGGAGACTCCATGACGGAGACCCGATGGATGTTGATACACATATGAAGACAACGGTGGTGATGATGACAGTTAGTCTCTCCCTATTATCCGTTCCAATAGGAGTAAATCTTGTAGTCATGAATGATTCATGGGCTTGTTCTCGCATGTGCGTCTTTTTTTTTTCCTTTCTTTCTCATGTTTTCTGTTCATTTTCTTTCATATCATCTCCTTCAGCTAACCCTCAAGTTTCTTCTCTTACCCATGTTATCAAGTTTCTCCTCTTACCCATGATTATTCAGTTCTCGCAAGGCGAGGTGGTTCTCGCTTGCGTGCTTTAAATCAACGCTACTCACGCCATGTATTGAAACGACGCCGAGTGACTAAATCGCGAACAAAATCCATCTCACTGTCGAGGCTCCTGATCTCGACCCTGTTCTCTCCTCCTCCTCCTACACCCTCGTTATGTACCAGTACACCACAACCGCTCAGCATGTTCTTTCTGCATCCGAGACCACCGAATCCTTAGCGATTCGTGTGATTCGACAATGAGTGCCTTTTATATGCGTCTTCCAAGCATTGCAGGGACTACGATTTCCATGTCCACGTGCCCTGCAAGATTTGTCCCCATACTCGTGGAATACCCTCCCCAAATGTTGTGATGCGAGTACTGATTTAGGAAGGAACGATTGAAAGATGAGATGGACTTATACTCGATATTGCAAAGTAAACGTAACTTACCGGATAAATTTACAATTTATCGTGATGCAATAATAAACATCATATTCTTATAACACCTTCTGAGTTCTCGCGATAGGCCTCGCATCGTCCATCAATGCTATAAAAAAATAAAAAGTAAAAGTCCCAAAGTCACATCGAAGAAAGGCCGAAATTATGAAATTCATTTTAAGTGTTTCTAAGAAAAGATAAAAAGTAAACTTTAAGTCCCAAAGTCTGTAAGCGGAATGCATTCTTGCACTTTTCCCCTTTTATTGTTCCTAGATGAGTCGCAAAATTCTTCAAATGATACCACAGAATATCACAGCATTTTTCTAATGATACCATAGAATATCACGGCATTTTTCATTTTTCTAAAAAGTGCACCCAAGTTGTCGAGCTCATGAGAGGATTCAATCGTACAAAATAAAATTTAGAGGATGGAATCACATAAATCTAAAACATCGAAGTGAATAAAATAAAAAGTTAGAGGATCAAATCGAACAAACCCTGAAACTTACGTCTCTCATTGACCCAAAGAAAAATCCGAGACGATGAATCTCCCCTTAAGAGCTGATTAGGCCTGATGTTTTATCTATGACCATATTTTATCTCATAACGGTTCTTTTTTCTTTCCTTTAGAGGAAAGACACAACCATCATTTAGATGAAAGAAAGGCTAGAATGTGCACAACTTAAACTTGTTGAATGAGACAAAATCAAAATGGTAATTATCTTTGTCTGTACTGTCTAATGTTTTCTTCATGACCTTATCTCATAACGGTTCTTTTTTCTTTCCTTTAGAGGCAAGACATAACTATCTGTGAATTGCAAGAATGCTTAGAACGTGCACAGTTTGAACTTGCCGAAGGAGAAAAGATGAGAAATTTTTGCATAACTCACTTATGGTAATTGTCTTTGTCTTGTCTAATAGCACATGCATTACATATAAACTACTACTAAGATATTTGCTTCTTTCAGGATTTAAAAGGTAATGTTCGAGTTTTTTGTCATGTACGTCCATTGATGAGGACGACGGGAGATAAATGCATCATATTGTATCCTACCAAGATGGAAACTCGTGATCGAGGCATCGAATTACTTTTTGGTAGTGAAAAATACTTCCTATGAGTTAGATAAAAATTTTAATCTTGTTCTTGAAACAAAAAATAAATGTCTCACGTTTATTCATCTTATGATAAGGTGGAAAAAACGGGAATATGTATTTGATAGGATGTTTAAGCCCGAGACATCCCAACTGGATGTGTTTGTTGAGAGATCACATCTGGTCCAGAGCGCCCTTAATGGCTATAAGGTGACATTTGCGTGATAGTTTTTATAAATTACGCAAAAGTGCAATTAAATTGTCGATATGAATGAATATGAATTATTGTTAAATGGGATACTTATAAGATACTTTACAGGTTTGTATATTTTCATACGGGCAAATTGGGTCGGGGAAAACCTATACAATGGTGGGTGAATATGAGTCTCCAGAAGGGAAATGGTTGATACCACGTGCACTGGAACAAATACTTCAGACGGTTTCAACCCTTTCGGCATGAGGTTGGGAGTACACGTTAAAAGTAAATTTCTGTTTATTATTCATATTTTTTCGTTTTGATTTTGTTGCACAATAGCTAAAATGGTGGTGCGACTCAGGTTTCAATGTTCGAGATAGATAATGAGGTAGTTCGTGATGTGCTATCATCGCGTGATAGTCCAAGATGAATTCTGCATGATGCCAAGGCAGTTGGTCTTATTGAAATTCTTATAGGAAATATTGATGAAACAACTCGGCATTTGGATCTTGCCTTACGAAGAAGGTGAGGAGACAACTCATCTTGTTATTGTTGATTTTGATGCAAAAGATTTCCAGTATTTTGTGGCGTTAGAATTTTCATTTTTTGCTTAATGTGGCACAACGAGTCGTGATTGCTCATTTACGTCACCTTGCTGATTGTTGTTTTGCCATTCTCATGTTCTTTTATCTTCCAATTTTAAGTAAAATCGGTCTTTTGTTTCTTTTTAGGTATGTGGGAGAGACCTCAATGAACCATCGGTCATCAAGAAGTCATTTTATCTTTAAATTGCCGATAACTAGAAAGAATAAGGTTGAAACAATTCTTACTATGTTCAATTCGCCTAATATGTAACACTATCCTTTGTCTATTGCTTCGGTTATTAAACCAATTCTTTTCATTTATGCACTTGTCTCTAGGACACTAAAAAAGTAGTACAAGGTATGCTGAACCTTGTTGATCTTGTTGGGAGTAAGCGGTTCTCAAGGGACACGGAAGAGAGAAGGAAACAAAGGTATAATTGTGGAGTAGTAACTTTTACCACGGTGCTTGTCTATTTTGCCCGATATTCCACTTTGAGCAGCTAATTTTTTTATTTTTCAACGTTGATCAGATGATCGATTCAAGTTTAAGTTTTCTCGGCATCGTTATACGTGACATAGCAGATAAGAATGTAAAGTATGTGTGCTTTAGAAATTCCTTGCTCACAAGATATTTAAGGTGCATTTCCTTTTCAAATCCTTCTCTTTAATCATTTGGGAAATGACAAGATATCTTAAGGTGTCATTTAGGCTATTTTGAATCGCTTGAGATCGTTGAACACCTAAAATCAGTATTTTGTTTATTTTTAGGTCTGTGGGAGAGACCTCAATGAACCCTCGGTCATCAAGAAATCATTTTATCTTTAAATTGCCTATATTTGGGAAGAATAAGGTTGAAACAATTCTTACTATGTTCAATTTACCTCATATGTAACTCTACTGTTTGTTTATTGCTTCGGTTATTACACCAATTCTTTTTGCTCATGCACTTGTCTCTAGGATACTAAAGAAGTAGTATAAGGTGCGCTGAACCTTGTTGATCTTGCTGGGAGTGAGCGGTTCTTAAGTGACACAGAAGAGAGAGAAAGAAACAAAGGTATAATTATGGAGTAGTAGCTTTTATCTTGGTGCTTGTCTATTTTGCCCAATATTCCACTTAAGCGGTTAATTCTTTTGTTTTTCAACGTTGATCAGATGATCGATTCAAGTTTAAGTTTTCTGGGCAACGTTATACGTGACATAGCAGATAAGAATATGGAGTATGTGTGCTTTAGAAATTCCTTGCTTACAAAATATCTTAAGGTGCATTTCTTTCTCAAATTCTTCTCTTTAATCATTTGGAAAATGACAAAATATCTTAAGGTGTAACTTAGGCTATTTTGAATTACTTGAGATCGTTGAACACCTAAAATCGGTCTTTTGTTTATTTTTAGGTCTATGGGAGAAACCTTAATGAACTCTCGGTCATCAAGAAGTCATTTTATCTTTAAATTGCCTATATTTGGGAAGAATAAGGTTGAAACAATTCTTACTATATTCAATTCACCTCATATGTAACCCTACCGTTTGTCTGTTGCTTCGGTTATTACACCAATTCTTTTTGTTTATGCACTTGTCTCTAGGACACTAAAGAAGTAGTACAAGGTGTGCTGAACCTTGTTAATCTTGCTGGGAGTGAGCGGTTCTCAAGCGGCAAGGAAGAGAGAGAGAAAGAAACAAATGTATAATTGTGGAGTAGTAGCTTTTACCTTGGTGCTTGTCTATTTTGCCCAATATTCCACTTAAGCGGTTAATTCTTTTGTTTTTCAACGTTGATCAGATGATCGATTCAAGTTTAAGTTTTCTGGGCAACGTTATACGTGACATAGCATATAAGAATATGGAGTATGTGTGCTTTAGAAATTCCTTGCTCACAAAATATCTTAAGGTGCATTTCTTTCTCAAATTCTTCTCTTTAATCATTTGGAAAATGACAAAATATCTTAAGGTGTCACTTAGGCTATTTTGAATTGCTTGAGATCGTTGGACACCTAAAATCGGTCTTTTGTTTATTTTTAGGTCTATGGGAGAGACCTCAATGAGCCATCGGTCATCAAGAAGTCATTTTATCTTTAAATTGCCTATATCTGGGAAGAATAAGGTTGAAACAATTCTTGCTATGTTCAATTCACCTCATATGTAACTCTACCATTTGTTTATTGTTTCGGTTATTACACCAATTCTTTTTTTTTATGCATTTGTCCCTAGGATACTAAAGAAGTAGTATAAGGTGTGCTGAACCTTGGTGATCTTGTTAGGAGTGAGTGGTTCTCAAGCGGCATGGAAAAGAGAAAGAATTAAAGGTATAATTGTTGAGTAATAGCTTTTACCACGGTGCTTGTCTATTTTGCCCAATATTCCACTTGAGCGGTTAATTCTTTTGTTTTTCAACGTTGATCAGATGATCGATCCAAGTTTAAGTTTTCTGGGCAACGTTATACGTGACATAGGAAATAAGAATGTGGAGTATGTGTTTTTTAGAAATTCCTTGTTCACAAGATATCTTAAGATGCATTTCCTTCTCAAATTCTTCTATTTAATCATTTAGAAAATGACAAGATATCTTAAGGTGTCAATTTGGCTATTTTGAATCGCTTAAGATCATTGGACACCTAAAATAGGTCTTTTGTTTATTTTTAGATCTGTAGGAGAGACCTCAATGAACTATCGATCATCAAGAAGTCATTTTATCTTTAAATTGCCTATATCTGGGAAAAATAAGGTTGAAACAATTCTTACTATGTTCAATTCACCTCATATGTAACTCTACCGTTTGTTTATTATTTCGGTTATTACACCAATTCTTTTTTTTATGTACTTGTTTCTAGGATACTAAAGAAGTAGTACAAGGTGTGCTGAACCTTGTTGATCTTGCTGGGAGTGAGCGGTTCTCAAGCGGCACGGAAGAGAGAGAGAATTAAAGGTATAATTGTTGAATAGTAGCTTTTACCACGGTGCTTGTCTATTTTGCCCGATATTCCACTTAAGCGGCTAATTCTTTTGTTTTTCAACGTTGATCAGATGATCGATCCAAGTTTAAGTTTTCTGGGCAACGTTATACGTGATATAGCAGATAAGAATATGGAGTATGTGTGATTTAGAAATTCCTTGTTCACAAGATATCTTAAGGTGCATTTCCTTCTCAAATTCTTCTCTTTAATCATTTGGAAAATGACAAAATATCTTAAGGTGTCAATTTGGCTATTTTGAATCGCTTGAGATCGTTGGACACCTAAAATCGGTCTTTTGTTTATTTTTAGGTCTGTAGGAGAGACTTCAATGAACCATCGATCATCAAGAAGTCATTTTATCTTTAAATTGCCTATATCTGGGAAGAATAAAATTGAAACAATTTTTACTATGTTCAATTCACCTCATATGTAACTCTATCGTTTGTTTATTGCTTCGGTTATTACACCAATTCTTTTTATTTATGCACTTGTCTCGAGAACACTAAAGAAGTAGTACAAGGTGTGCTGAACCTTGTTGATCTTGCTGGGAGTGAGCGGTTCTTAAGCGGCACGGAAGAAAGAGAGAAAGAAACAAATGTATAATTGTGGAGTAGTAGCTTTTACCACGGTGCTTGTCTATTTTGCCCGATATTTCACTTCAGCGGCTAATTCTTTTATTTTTCAACGTTGATCAGATGATCAATGCAAGTTTAAGTTTTCTGGACAACGTTATACGTAACATAGCATATAAAAATGTGGAGTATGTGTGCTTTAAAAATTCCTTGCTCACAAGATATCTTAAAGTGAATTTCCTTCTCAAATTCTTCTCATTAATCATTTGGAAAATGACAAGATATCTTAAGGTGTCACTTAGGCTATTTTGAATCACTTGAGATTGTTGGACACCTAAAATCGGTCTTTTGTTTATTTTTAGGTTTGTAGAAGAGACCTTAATAAACCCTCGGTTATCAAGAAGTCAGTTTATCTTTAAATTGCCTATATTTGGGAAGAATAAGGTTGAAACAATTCTTACTATGTTTAATTCATTTCATATGTAACCCTACCGTTTTTTTATTGCTTCGGTTATTAGACCAATTCTTTTTATTTATGCATTTGTCTCTAGGACACTAAAGAAGTAGTACAAGGTGTGTTGAACCTTGTTGATCTTGCTGGGAGTGAGCTGTTCTCAAGCGGCACGGATGAGAGAGAAAGAAACAAAGGTATAATTGTGTAGTAGTAGCTTTTATTACGGTGCTTGTCTATTTTGCCCGATATTCCACTTCAGCGGCTAATTCTTTTGTTTTTCAACGTTGATCAGATGATCAATTCAAGTTTAAATTTTCTGGACAACGTTATACGTGACATAGCAGATAAGAATGTGGAGTATGTGTGATTTAGAAATTCCTTACTCACAAGATATCTTAAGGTGTATTTCCTTCTCAAATTCTTCTATTTAATCATTTGGAAAATGACAAGATATCTTAAGGTGTCACTTAGGCTATTTTGAATCGCTTGAAATCGTTGGACACCTAAAATTGGTCTTTTGTTTATTTTTAGGTTTGTAGGAGAGACTTCAATGAACCCTCGGTCATCAAGAAGTCATTTTATCTTTAAATTGCCGATATCTGGGAAAAATAATGTTGAAACAATTCTTACTATATTCAATTCACCTCATATATAACCCTACCATTTGTCTATTGCTTCAGTTATTATACCAATTATTTTTGTTTATGCACTTGTCTCTAGGACACTAAAAAAGTAGTACAAGGTGTGCTGAACCTTATTGATCTTGCTGGGAGTGAGCGGTTCTCAAGCGGCACGGAAGAGAGAGAGAAATAAAGGTATAATTGTGGAGTAGTAGTTTTTACCACGGTACTTATCTATTTTGCCCGATATTCCACTTGAGCGGCTAATTCTTTTGTTTTTCAACGTTGATCAGATAATCGATTCAAGTTTAAATTTTCTGGACAACATCATACATGACATAGCAGATAAGAATGTAGAATATATGTGCTTTAGAAATTTCTTGCTGACAAGATATCTTAAGGTGCATTTCCTTCTCAAATTCTTATTTTTAATCATTTGGAAAATGACATGTACCTCAAAAATAAATATGGGATGCCTTAAGGAGTATAACTTGCAACCAAATGATGTAACATCATGTAACAATAACTTGGCCGTGTTAATATCGTATTCATCATATTGCTTAGATCCTTCTTATAAATTGGTATATTAAAGATTGTTATATTTTAACTTAAAGTTTGTACCAGCCATATTTGGGGGAGTCTCCAAAACACGCATGTCAACATTTCTTCTAAACCCTCTTCAGATGCTGAGTCGTTTCGTTCTCTTGACTTTGCAGTGCCTCTACGTCTAAGCCCTCTTCGGATGCTGAGTCGTTTCGTTCTCTTGACTTTGCGGTACCTCTCGTAGAGGTTATGATATGAGAGTTCAAGGTTATGATACGAGAGATTGAACTTAAGCACCTCATTTGGTGGTATCGAAACTATTTTCGTTGGCTGATACATTTGAGTCATGCATGTTGGGATTTTTATCATCGTCGTTGATTTAGTAAAAGTCATATCGGCCGGCACTATATGTTAAAAAAAATTTCGCGACAAAGTTTAGGATTGTTCCCACCTAAGATTAAGTGGAGCTCACAAGAAAGACATGACATTTTTATAAAGTTAGATGGCCATCCTAAGGTGGCATTCGAGCTATATGTCGCTTAGGCTATTTTGGATCGCTTGAAATCGTTGGACACCTAAGCCAAGTCTTTTTCGGATCGATTGGATCGATCGATCACTCATTCACCCGGTTCGTAGAGAGAAAGATCGCTTGGGATCCTTCTTAGGATCGATCGATCACTCACTCACCCGGTTCGTAGAGAGAAAGATCGCTGGGATCCTTCGATCGATCACTCACTCACCTGGATTGTAGAGAAGAAAGTCTAGAGAGAAGTTCTGAAAGAGAATGGAACTTAGATTACTAAATGGTTAGATAGTTACAAATGAGGGAAATGGCACTCCTTTTTATACTTGAGGCCATCGGATTACAACCATTGAACGAGTTCGGATCCGGTGGACGAGATCGTACCGCCCCACCTACCATCTATCGGCATTTATGCTGAGAATATTTTAGGCCATGGCACAATAATAGTATCGCCCGTCCCTGAAAATGTTCTGGAAGCATTTGGCTCCTTACAGGGGCGTTTTAGTCGTTCTTTCTTGATCATGAATGCTCCATTGATCACGGAAACTTTGGATCCGTGACACATGCATATGATATGATAGAGGGAAATGAAGGGGAATTTTTAGCAAAGGTTCAAAGTAGTCATCGTGTTTTGTTGCCTTGCCATTTTAGCTACTTGAGCACCGGAGCTTCCCCTGAAGTGATGATTTTTTTTAAGTGGCAGTTTGAACTTGGATTTAATATTGATCTTGAAAGATTGATTTGAGTTTTTCTTTATTTTCTTTTAGCAACCAATGGTTCTATGATGCCATTATAAGTCAGTGAAGTCTTCTTTACCTAGATATGTTGCATATATCGAGTCTATAAGTTCATACGACTTGTCGTTAAGCCTGTACTAATTTTGAGACTAATGTTGATTTCTATTGATATGGTAATCTTAATTCTAAAAGTTGCCAAGTTGTGTATTTCCCACTATATCCTTCGTTTGTCCTAGGTCTGAAAATTTAACGATCCTGATTTTCGACTCTCATGACAAAACCTACTTGCGGTGGTTCAATGCCACCAACAGAAAAGAGAGAGAGAGTTTGCATGCGATACCCAAAAAGTTCGTAATGGCCCTTTTTAACACCGGAAATCAAGAAGAGAAAAGGACATAAGGATAATAATAAAAAAGAACATTCTTATTTATTGATCACGCCAGCGTGTCTAAATTCTTTTCTTTTTTCTATTTAACTATTTCTCCATCCAAAATTATACTGTCAATTATCGGCTGCAACTTCTCATTCCATATTCCATCCAATTAAATGTCATCGTACTCGTGAATTCGTATGTATGGATTCGTTGCTTTTTCGACACATCTTTGAATGATGCGTCACAGTATAGTATCTTCATAAATATGGATTATCACTTTGTATGTTGCGTAATGATATAGTATTAACTTAAAATCGTTAAAATCCAATGTCGTGATCTATCTTAAGGCAGCACATACGGAATATCTCCATATATGCTATTAATCTATGGCATAATAATATTCTACTAGACTTTAATTTCTACTTCGATTCACATTGAAATTACCACAGTATCATCCTTGCGCGCGTTGCTTTGCGGGAATCTGTCTGGTTTCTATAGTGCTATACAGTTGCTCGATAACGAGAAGGGAAGGCGACTGTGTACGGACATAGAAGATAAGGGCTTGTATGGTAACGCTTCTAAGAACAACCGATTCTGTTCTTTTGTTCCCGGGAGTAAATTTGGAACAGAAATGTGTTTGGTAAATTTTTTGTTCCCGGGAACAAATTTATTCCCCAGAACAGGTTTGGAGTATAATTCAAAATCAAAAAAAATTGCTTCTCGCTCCCGAGAATAATTTTGAGAATCTGTTTTTTTTTCTCTTTTTTCTTTTTCTTTTTTTCCCTTCCCTTTCTTCTTCTTCTTCCTCTTCCTCCTCCCACCCCATCACCACCCCATCGTCGCCCCTAGGCCATCGCCATGGGCGAGGCTCCGGCGAGCTCACCGGACCTCGCCAGTGGCAACCAGGCGAGGCTCCAGCGAGCTCGCCAGACCTCGCCCGACCGCTCGCCGGCGGCGGCCTAGGGGCAGTGGCCAAGAGGAAGAAGGGGAGAAAAAAGAAAAAGAAAAAAAGAAAATTATAACAAAAAGTATTAAAAATTAAAAGAATAAAAAGATCGGAAATTTTTACCAAACGCATTTCTGTTCCCGGAGTAAAAATTTTAAACAGTTTATCAAACACCTTAAATACTCATAATTTGTTCTCGGGAGCAAAATAAAAAAAAATTATTTCGATCGAAATTGTTCCCGAACGAAAAAAAAAAAAATTATTTCTAATTAGAAATTGTTAAGAAACGTGTCGTTACCATGCGCACCTTAAATTACGGAAAGGGGTTTGAAAGAATCAAATGAATCAAGTCACGTTTCATTCCCTTATCCATTGAATATAATTTTTCAATTGATTTAAACCTTTCAAATCAAAAATAGTGGGTTTTATCAAACGAATTGAAAAATTGAAACCCGTCGTCTTTAAGTAGAAGGATCTCTGTAAGGTCCACCGGCAATTTACCAAAAAGGATAGAAATACTTATACATTCACCCGATGAATATTTGACATGCATGTTTGGAATTAATTTTGTAATCCAATCGTTTCGCGTATTGTGTAATTTTGCATGTTTTGTTGGTATGTTTTTCCCGTTATTTCTATTATTATTGTTGGAATGGGGATGTTAGGCTTTTGCTTGCATTTAATTAAAAGATAAAATGAAAGGGATCAGCGAGGCGTTTTGGGAAGTCATAAGTAAATGACTGTATGAGAGGGATGTTGCATGTTCGATGGGGTTAGTCCGTGACAATCAACTGTTTTAAAAAATTTAGACTATTAGATAAATGCATGATTTATTATTTAATTATTCTAATATGGCAGGCTTAGGGGATGGTTGACGTCGAGCTTGCGCTGAAGCAGATGTGCTCCTGGTGCCTCCAGTCCTACCGCCACTAAGCTCTGGGCAGGAAGAGGGTATTGGGGGATGTCCACAGTACTCGTTCTAGGTGCGGCCACAATAGTCGTGGGGGCGCAGGGGTGTTGAGCGGGCTTGCATTGGCCAAGGGGGTGGGTATACGTAGTGGACAAGATCGCTGAATCGGTGGAGAAGCTCTAGGAGTTTCTACTCTCCGATGACGATGGCTCCGATGCCACCAAAGATCCCTCCGATCTCTCCTCCGAAACCTCCGAAGACACCTCCAATGACAGAGACGGAGACAAAGACACCGTCGAAATCGATCTCACCTACGAAGACGACGGTGATGACAGCAATTAGTCCCTCCCTATTATCCGTTGATTGATGTTTCCGAATTTCCAATAAGAGCTTGAAGCACTCAGTGTGAATCTTGTGTTAAAGTAGCCCAGGGTTTGTTCTTGCATACGTGTCTCTTGTTTACTTCTTCCTTTCTTTCTTTTGTCTTCTAGTTCATCTTCTTCAACGATTGAAAGATGAGATGGACTTATAATCGATACTGGAAAGTAAACATCCTTGCGGGATTAAATGATAATTTGTCACAATGCAAAATCCTTAGTACCTTCTAATTTCTTGCAATATCACGTCCTCCATCAATGCTGCAGAATCCCATACACAGATTTGTGGTCTTGGAGCTATTAAATCAGTTCATACCATCAGGCCGAAGAATTTGAAACCTGAATGAAATGCCAAATAGAGCTGCACAAGAAAACTTAGAACAGTATATACAACTCCAACATAGGATGGAGGCTCGAGATATAAAAGCTGCTTTGCCTCTAAATTTGCACTGTGCTAATTGATAATCTTACAACATCAATCTTCAAGAACTGGGATAGTCCCAAGAACAAAATTCCCCACTCATGCTCCACACTTGAACCTATGAGCACTTCTTGGTATCAACAGACCAGCTAACTAGCACTCTAAAACAATGACTTAAGAAAAACTTTATTGCTGGACTCTATATTCTTTTCAGCTTTCCGCTGTCTTGTCTCAACCATTGCAAAAAAATGGAGTTTCACATATCTTCATGTCCCATTCTCAGTCTTTGAAGGGGGAGGTGGCACAGAAGTTGCAGTTTGTTCTACTGCAGTAACATAAAAATCCCGTTTAGATTGAAATTGAGAGATGGAGACAGAGACAGACTGAGAATGAGACTTAGAGACTTACATTGAGGTTTGGGCTTGCTTTCTTCTGGAGACATTGTCTGGCCCTGCTGTGAGGAAGCAGATGCTTTCAATTGCTCTTCCGTAATCTTCAAGTACTCTTCACTCGTGTATGCTCTGGTGGGGGGAGGAGCACCATCTGCAATTAGCGCAAATTATACTGCAATTGTCATATAATATTCAGTGGAGTACAATTTGGATAAACATTATGATAAAGAACCTGAATCTGCAGGGCATGGATGATGCTTCCTAAATATGGTTTCCCAATTCGTACAAAGCAAAATGCATCATATCCAATAGGGGTCTAAGACCAAACCTCCCAACAAGGTGCCGCAAATGAAAACTTTAAGACCACTTCATTGCAAGTTAAAATCACTGCAGTCACATTTTTTCAACATTAGACCTGAATGTCAATCTAGATTCAGGCTATCAACCATTGCTGAAATCAAGTTCAGCTTACTTGATCGATCTCAATCGTCCAAAATCTGTTTAAGTCCATACACATTGTGTTACTTAATAGGCACAAAATTCTGATTGTACAGTCCATAAAGCAGCTTTATTCAGTCTCAATGATCATGTCACTACTAATAACCCTTTCCAATCATTTTTGTATACTTGCTCGATTCAAGGACCTCTATTGTCATCAAGTATGTGGAATACATACTCTTAAAAATAGAACCAACAGTCATCCAAAAATTGAAATACTAATAAATCCCAATATATGCAAGCCTGAAGCAGTTTCAGCTAAATTTTTCTCCCAAGCCTCTCAACATATAAGTCTAGTTGAACAATGGACTTGACAACAGTAATAAAGAGTCAAAACTGCTTTGAAATGTGAAATTTTAATTACTATTATATGGCTCTAAATAATATGACCTAAATGCTCAAGACTCCTCTTTTTGTTAGATCTCCCTTGTACATATTTTTATCCAGACGTTACCCCAACTTGTCATCAAAGGATTTCTTGAAACCCCATAATTGAGCAAGTAACAAATAAAAATATCAGCAAACACCACATTGGTTCTTTGAGACACAGTTCACTCTTATAATCATAAATATGAGAAGAAGACTTCAGATGGTGGGAATACTTAAGACTCACTAGGGTCAACCACAGTCTCCTGTTCCTTCCCACTGTCGACCGTAGGAGGAGATGAAGCGCTTGTCCCGCTTGAAGTGTACATGTTTTGCTCTGAAATTTCGTCAAGACCAATCTCCTTTTCGAGTGTGCTCTTGAATTCCCTTGAGACTTCCTACGTATGGGAAATGTTAAAGTGTTCGCCATCATTGCTTTGAAAACAATAGTTAAAATTAAGAATTTGATAGTTTGCCAACCTGAAGCTCCCTAATGGTGGGTTGAAATGCTCGCAAAGTCTTCCCTAAATTTCGTGCTACCTGCATTTAGGCCTCTTCACTAAGATTATTAAGTAGAAGAAGACGAATAAACATTCATTATGAGTAAATAGATTGTTTGAAGCCCAAAAGAACTGCATAATCTCTTTCAAATGTTCTGCAATGTCACCTCAGCTCTCGCAATAGCATAAATTACCAAAACTGAGCATGAAAAATAACCTGTTACGAGGGGTGAAAAAAATCACAAGTTAAAAGATAATCCAATTTTTTCACTAGGCCTACAGCACTATGGCACCAAAAGGCACTTTGTTCATGTAAACATTGAAAATTGCGATGTCATACCTATTGGCTTCCCTAATACCTAACATCTATTGTCTACAAGACAAAAAGGTTAGCATAGGAAAAGGATATGTAGCATTTTTTAATACACTAACTTTTCTCCTAATATGTATCATTGATGTTATGAAAATCTAACATTTCCTCATAGAGTATGCTTAACAAGTACTTCTAGGGCACTCATTCTATAACCTAAGAAGAAATAACAGGACAATTACGGGCAGAGGGATTTAACAAGATATCAAATTAAATCACATACGGTACATCTGTGACACAAAACAGGATTGATGTGATTTTACCCTATGGAATACTGGGAGCATTATTAGATGCTTCACAGTACAGCAGAAGTTTCTTAGACTAAGAATATGGAAACTGCCACAATGCTCAATTGGATGCTGTCCTTTTACTTGATAGTTTGAACATGCAACTGGGGCAATATGACTATATCAACCAGAAGCTGGACTTTCAGCATCGCCACACATTTAATTGATCTATTCTCATTAGCTGGTGTCTCATAAGTGCATCAATGATCCTACTATAACTTCCTCCAAAGTTGCCCAGTTTCCCCAAACACACTGCACTGCAATATAACTGTTGCTCCTCACATTTTTTATTACTTGCACAAATTCTTAAGTTGACTGCTATGTACCAGAAAGAAAAGCCTTGCTTGCAGAATTACATCACCTGAAGACCTCCCTCTCCAAATACAGTATCAGGCATATAGATTCTTGCAAGATAATAATGTCCCAAGTACATGAAGTTCACTGAGGCAATTCTAAGCCTTGTTTTTCAAGGAGAAACAGATGGGGCTTTTTCATTACGCTATTGTGTGTAAACACATATTGAAACAGATAATGTCATTAGTCACTGAGCACAACATGCATAAACATAGCTCTAGGGCAACAGTTCTTGATCCTATAACGCTTTAGTGGTATTCAAGGCTCGGTAATAATTTAATCCCTTGCTATTAAAGATGAAAGCATACCAAAGTTACAAAATTTTCAGCATTCAACAAGTTGATTTCATTTCTTCCATTTGAACTTGCTAAGGACGTAGCAGGTCTGACAAAAGAGCGACTCGATCATCAATCTGAATTTATGCAATTCAACAAAATAATTCCAAGGCCAGCGTACTCTAAGATTGCCACCAAACCTATAAATTTTGCCAGGCTAAAACTACTCAAGCTACAGAGAAAAGAATCATCCAACCTAGAGAACTGATAAAAGAAAGTGAGAATACCATCATTCCAGATTACTACTAAATTTTAGTTCAACTAACCTCAGCGAGACCTTTAGGACCGAAAACCAAAAGAGCCACAACCCCAATAACCAGAGCTTCAGGAGCTCCAACTCCAAACAGAGACGCGTACACAATCATGCCTTTACTCCTGCTCCTCCCACCTGCAATCACCGTCAATTCAAGAATCGTGAATGAACCCACCTCATATTAATTGGCCATAAACTCGAGCGAAAAGCGAAAAGGGACAGAATCGAAGCACCCATTCTTAAAGATTTTGGCCTCAGCGAAATGCCAAGATGCTTCAGCCCATTCCATGGCGAGAACTTGCGCAGATTCAGAGGCGAAAACAATACGGAGCCGCCGAATTTGGAATTTCTGGGGCATGAGACAACGGACGAAGAAGAAGACGATAAGGTACAAAGGGTTGGTCTTGAGCAATTAGACGTCGAGCAGAAAATGGCTGCTGGAGCTGGCATTGGTGATGCCACGACCATGATTCTCTGCCTCGTCGAGATGACTATTTCACCGGCGTAGACTAACTTTGAAGGTTCTTGATTCGAGCTGCGGACATGGGCGTTATCTCGTGATGACTGATGGGGACGGATCCATTCAATTCGCTTGGCTATTATCCTCGCGAAGGAAGAACTGCACAGATTCGTCGACCATCGTTCTCTCCCGTTCGTTCTCTGTTTGTCGGCCCAAACATCGAACGTAGGCCGTTGCAGCCGAAGATTATGTCGGAGCACGATCGTCCGTTTTGAGCCCAATCAGCATCCACAGCTGGGCCAAAGAGTTCATCTTGGGCCGGTTGGTGTTGGGGGTCCTGTCCTGGGGTTTCATCTGTTTATAACTTCTACTTGCATCTTTCCTTCCGCAATTTGAAAATGAAGGGAAAAATCACCCCCTTTAATATTTCAGAAAATCTTGAAAAGAAATTATATCAAAATCTACCGGTCAATATCTGAATATTGAGTGTTTTTATGTTGAAAAAAGGGTCTAAATATAAGTGTGCCCCTTCAAAATTACAGAACGGTCAAAAGTTAAAAGTAAGAATCGCCTCTATGCGGGTTTCACTTGAAATTCATCTTTGATTGGGGTCTTCACCGGTTGATTGTTTCTCTAGAAATTCTTCTATGGTGTCACGCAGTAATCTCTAATGTATCGACTGTTGCTTATGTATCACATGCCATCGAATAAATTTTTCTGGTGAGAGCATTATTTAAAGACTTCACAATACAACACAAATTTCTTAAACTAACAATACAGAACCTTCTGTCGGATGCTGTCCGTTGACATGATGATGTTTGAACATAAAATTGGAGGCAATATTGCTATCGACAATTGGAAAAAATTTCAACATTGCCCACACATTTAGAAGATCTACTCTTTTTCATCTATATCTCATAATTGAAATACTAAATCTACTGTAACTTCCTCCAAAGTTAACCGCATTCTGAAGATGACTGTAATATTCGGGAAAGAAAATCCTTGCTTGCCGAACTACCTTGGACGCTGTTATTTTTGTGATTGGGCCCATTACAAATAATAGGTTTTCTCTTTCCCTTTTAACTTGTCAAACGCAATGCACAACGCATGTATATCACACGTTTTGCAACGGCTTGCTAGTTCACCTTCGTCCTGTTTGGATATACAATGCAAAATGTGCGTTTGTTCTTCAAGCTTTGATCCACATTCCAATGCACAAAGAGGAGGCACATGATGGTCAAATCACTCACGCTTCAAGTCCTGAGTAGTTGCTTCAACACTTTTGCATGCACAAGAGGGATACGATAAATTCAACAATCGCTTATTGCACTTTTCCCGTTCTCTTTTCTCACTAAATACCCTCTTTTCAACTAACAATAAAAAAAGGCTAGGACCCTCCAAAAGACCAGCGCCTAAAGCTTGACTCTCTAAGCATGGTAAGGAATTACATGGTTTGACATTAACTCTATAAAGGATTGAAAAGACTATGTCATGTCAATTGGTACTATCTTAATATGACTGAAAGAATTAGGAGGAGCACTTCCAGGAGGTTCCATATGAAATCTAGAATCTATCCATACATATCAGATTTCTCATATTTTGAAATTTGCTTGGATTCTACTATGAATACTCTGAAAATGGAATCTACCCTATCATAAATTCCAACGCAATTTCAAGGTTTGACAGCTTTTTTTTTTGTTTCACTTTTAATTAAATAAAATGAAAGTGAACGTAACAACAAATATATAATTGCATGTTAATATGGTATAAAGTATGAAATGAAATAGAGAAACTTCCATTGTCATAAGCAAAGGAGGGTTTGCCAAACCCAATAGATTGGTGGAGCCTTGGTGTTCGATATGGCTTCCAATACTATTTCCAAAACATTGCTCAAATCCCACCAGAGTCAACTTGAAAATCGAACTAAACATCCTATTAAGATTGTATCGATTCAATAATTATTAGAAAGTCAAAATTCTCTGATCATTCAATTATCAACAAAATAATCGGTCTCATTCTCACAACCTACTCAACACATTATTAGATCCATCAATAGAAACTTGTGACATGAATCTTTTCTAAGATTAAGGATACATAGTTGTTGGACTTAGACATAAGAGCGGCTAGAGATTAACCATAATATACTCATGCTCTTGCACTTTTCTGGGAGAAGTTGTCCAAATGCAGCCTATCCCTTGCCATGATTGTGTTTATCCAAATTTATTTGCCCTTCCATCTTTTCCCATTTGGCCCCAGCACTTTTGTTTCATTCCCAAATTCGTCTCCACTTTTTAGGCAAATGCAATTGAAGTCAAACGAGTGAATGAAATCTTCCATTTCGTGGCCCACATGCATGTACAAGGCCTATAAAAAGTGCCTAAAAGCAACCAAGCATATACAAGGTCAACACAAAAATGAGCATTTTCTTGATTCCCTTGATTTGGTTTCAGATTCTTGATCCAATTCTCAATTCTACCTTGACACTATGCTCACCCTAAGAAAGAACTAGCTTACTTATCCTTAAAACTATGTAGGATAGTATGTGATTAAGTTAATAAACTTCTAATTAATGCTAATATTGATAATTCTGAAGAAATAGTGGCGATTTTTGCAGCGTGAGTAGATTTGGGATTAAAATAAAAGTTGGGGATTGGAAAAACCCAAATATGAAATACATGGAGTCCGCATATATTGAAATAGTACGTGAGAAAAGAAAAGAAAAAATTAATTAGTTATTTGGCCTATGCAATGTTATTTCAGAGAACTTTTATATGTAATAAAATACTAAAATTGAGAGAAAATAATGAAAATCTTCCAAGGAAATACTTCGTAGGAAATGCTGGAGAATCTTTTGGAATTTCCATAGTTGTTAATTCTTAGCATTAAAAATCATCAAAACTAACGTTTTCGAACAAATGTCATGGCAGGGATGGAGCGTGCCTTGTTGACCCAACTCAAAATTTTATATTTTTCCATATTGTCCTATTACAAATTTTACTTGCAAAAAATGTATATTTGCTCTCTTTGTAAACTTCGACCTCCACTAAATTTTCGGAATTACAAATTCGACTTCATGAGAATATGAAAAGACCAACAAGCGACACCAAAGAAAGCCCATAATTCATGAAATTTTTCAAGTGTTTTCAAGGAAAGATAAAAGATAAAAACTCTTATTTGGAATTGGAATGCATTCTTGCAATTTTCCCCTTTCTATTGTTCCCAACAAATCACAGATTTTTCAAATGATACAGCATGGGCACTCAAGCTATTAAGAAAGATAAAGAATTCAATTGCACAACATAAATCTTAGAGGATCAAATTGCACGAATCCAAAATGTCAGAGCATTCGATTGAATAAAATAAAAAGTTAGAGGATCCCAAGCGCCGGACCTTGAAAGACCACACCTGTGCTTAGCCCAAAAAAGAAAAGAAAAATCCAAGTTGGTGAATCTTCTTCCTTCAGGAGCCAACTGGTGCATGTGTCCATGGGCCTTTTCGGCACTAAAGACCATCCCAACGTAGCGGCCGGACGGTCCTAAGATCTAACGCCAAATCTGGTTAGCATCTGATACATGTAAATTCGACATATATATATATTGGTTAGTATATTAATTTCCATACCTACTTTGGAGAAACATGTGGTGTGCTGGGTTGCGCTTTTGCATGTGGGACCGATCGCCGCCCCCAATCCGCCACCGCGTTGGGAGGGCCGTTTCGTGATGCAGCCTCCCGGTGGGCCAAATCTTGCGATTAATTTCCCAACCGCCCCCTATCTCCTCTCCCCCCCCCCCAAAAAAAAAAACCAAAAACCTAATTATTTCCAATTTTTAGTTTTACCTGTCTATGCGCAGTGTAAAAAGACTAATTTCTACTTGCAATATTTTCGAGGTTATACTCATGCGTGTCGTTAAAAGAAAAATAATCATGTCGTATGCATGACAAATGTTGCACGTTTGCTTTGTGAAGTCCATTTGTGAACACGGTTTGTGAATGTTGAACATTCGACCCACGTCAAATGAATCAATCGCCGGTCTCCAAAATCCCTGTTAATCTCACTAATCGAGGAAGACACGAGTCAAATATGGAAAAGTCTACATCCAATAATGGGCCTAATTCCCTTGTAAACACTTTAAGTCCAATTATGCCCCTAAACTTTTTTTAAAAAGAAAAATTCACCAATTCTCACTCTAGCATCAAATCTATCTTGCATCCAAAAATCGCCATCTTTTTTCAACTTTATTAATATCAAGAGGCTATTTTTGTTCCATAAAAAGGTGAGAGTGTTGGTGAAAATGCAAGTCATGATAATAAATCTCTAATTAATTGTGATGTTGATAATTTTGAAGAAACTAGTAGTGATTTTTGGATACGGCGCATTTGGGGACTATAGAGAAAGTTTGTGAATTTCTTTTTATACAAAAGAAAAGTTTGGGATAAAACTAAGATCGAACCTAAACTTAAGGGGTTGTTTTTAGGAATTAAGCCTTTAATCATGTCATGATCAAACTCGTGTCGCCCGCATAGTTCACAACACGAATCCATGTCTTGATTGTCGAGTCAATCCCGTGGGGGGTGAGAGTAGGTGGTAATGAGTATTCTCTCTTTAGATGCAAAGGTTAAAAAAGGCGTTGAGATAAGATTATGAAGTTGATGACACTTTTTCGATTATCGGATGATGGAAAAAAGTCGACCCATTTCCTATGCTCCTTTTTAACATAAGCCTTTTCGAGTTACTTTATCGTTTTTTTTTTTTCTCCTTTTTATTTTTTTTTTTTTGGTGGTGTTTTTACAGAGGAGGTTAGACCTATAAAAGTTGCTAAGAATGATTCGGAGCTGTACCTCGATATCTAGCTCCATCTCGACTCCCATGAAAAGTGAAAAAATAATCATAGAAACACCCCCCAAAAAAAGAAAGAAAAAAACTAAAAATAATTAAAATAAAGAAAAAAGAAGGGGTAGGAGGGAGTTGGACAAAGGTTAGTGTCTGAAAAGGGCCTTTTAGGTCTCTCACACGGACTCTAAGGTTGCGAAAAGAAAGGGCCGAAAAGGGAGATGATTGAGGAATCCCAGACCAAGAGAGATGAGGGGTGGTGGTGGGGACATTATCTTTCCGGGAATAAAAAGGTTATTTGGTCATGATGGCATATTTTAATCCTCAATTACTATCGAGATTTTTATTAATGATTACCCTCTAACACTTATTTATATATATATATTTTACTGCAAAATAGTTAACTATTTTGAAATTCTTATTGCACATGACACGAGAACGTTCCATGCATCGGTACAATTTGAAAATTTCTTTATTTAGTTACTTAATAAATACCACTAAATTATATTTAATATTATTATAATCATAGTTTGTCGAAAATATTCCATAAATGATCTTAATCACCCATGTACAGGCAAAATATGTTAAATTGAAAATCGCTATGTTTTTTATGGGACAAGTGCATTTTGGACATTCACGAGAAAAACCCAACAAGGAAGCTAGTGATTTTCATTGAATTAGTTTTCTACAAGATAAAGTTACCCAATTACTTTACAATGTGATGCTCTTTTAAAGGAAAATTACAAACATCATCCTCAATTTTGCACTTCATATTGAATGCCTATCTCAGGTATCAACACCTATGATACCATTCTGGCTCGCCATGTTTTGTTTTGGATTTCAAGTTGCACCTTTCATCCAAACATAATATACCGAGTTGCCGTTTTTGTTCTCAAATTATATGTAATCCAATTATATGTAATCCCCGATGTTGGATTTCATCTTTCCAGTATAAATTTGGGTGGGCATGAGCATAAAATTGGTCTTTTCAAGATGAGATGATGTAAATTTAGGTTTGGTAATACGAGGATGGTATCCAATACATAGAACAAAATTGATGATGAGTTTTGCAATTATCAATGAAGATGCTCGTTAGTATGAACCCTATAATTAAGTTTCAATTACATACTCAATCTACACTACAAGATTGCATTTTAGATCCTCCAAGCAAATATAAACTATAATTTCTTTTACTAGGGGCGTGAAGAAATAAATTAAAGACGTAACCGCACCGGTGCGATTTCTCTTCTCTTGTTTTCTAATGCAAAAGTGGGGGCGGGTGATAATGAGGGAAAGAATAGTGATAGAAAGAGAGAGAGAGAAAGAGGGCCTGTCACTATCTTGCGCACGAGGAGAGATGCACGAAAAGTGGATCTGCACACGTGCACTCCTTTGACAAATATCATAAAGTTCCCCCTTCTTGCTAAAGCGACGACTAATCTCTCTCCCACGCTTATATTAATATCGCCAGAGCTGGAAATTCCATTGACCGTTTTGCCCTCGCGTTTTGGCTGGAATTGCGGGGACCTTGTGCAGGGAATCTTTCTCTGTTCGGGTTGACGGGTTTTGCTTTTGGGGAAAAGCCATCTTTTATTTATTTATTTGTTTATTTATTTTTGTTGCTGTTGCGTGAGATAGTTGCTAAAATTAATCAATTATCATTTCAAAATCAAATATATATATTCTTACGGCTAAGTTCATCCTATGCTCAATAAAAGAACAGCATGAGCGGGGGTGGTACGTTATCAATCGATTGTGTGCAATGTGCAGATTGAAAAAGAAATTCAAGAAAAAAAAAGTCTCCATCTTTTCTTTTTTAAAAATTCTCTTCACATGGTTGAATTAAAAAAAGGGATGTACTTCATACTAGTTCGATTTCAAAGATCAATGGAACTCCATTTGATTAGTCAAATCAAGCTTTTTTTACCATAGTAAATATATATTTTTCTTTTGGTCAAAAAAAGAGAAAAATGTTTTCAATCGTAAAGAATCATGTCTCAATCATGTCTCATAGAGAAGCCAATCAAACCAATCGCATGATGCAAATTCCTCTTGTGCGGCCGAATAAAAACAAAACACATGATTTGTGCAACAATCAACGCATTTATTGATTTCTCAAAATGGACCAATTTGGATGCACCATCCTTCATCCAATACACGATGGGTTTTCGCAATTGGGCGATACTATGGGTACATCTCACGGTCATTATTACAAATCATGACTTTTAATTGTAGACTTGTTGATTAATAATCCAATTGGGTCCAATCCTTAATCCAACTCAAATTACAAAAGTGACAAGTGCAATAGTCACCTGTGCAACCCATGCATCCACTTTCGAGTTTTTTGAATTTTCATTTTGCTTTGACAATTATGTTGAAGTTGTCCCAATTCAGTAATGGAATGGATTGGTATTCATTTTATAAGTGTGGGAAAGTCTTACTCTTTAAATTAGCTTTTGAAATAAGAGAGACTCCAATATCACCCCACAAATTAGGTATAGATTCCTCTAAAAATTGCTCCTCACCCCATGACACTATTTTCTAGATAGAATGAAGCAAAGTCAGGATTAAGATCTAAATGTATCAAGATACAAGTTTTATCTATCTCACTCACGGGTCTAAGGTGAAGATCTAATTAGACCTATACTAAACCATCACATAATGTCGAATTCATCTCAAAATTCTTTTGTCCACGCATAATGTCGAATTCATAATGAAACCCTTTTGTCAAAATTTGCAGTCGCGATATATTCGGTCCATGCCTTTCATTCGATAGAAGGCAATCAATGTGTTGGGATGTCTCGAGTGAATTGTGTGTTTGGTGGGGGACTTCTTCACATCCCATGAAATTCAAGAAGCAATTTTCTACGAGATGCCATCAATGCTGTGACCGTTGCTGGCCCATGCGGGTGTTTCCTCGGTCGAGCACGGGGACATGTTCACGGGAGTCGCATGTAGTAGGTGGTGGCTGTGGCCTCCTGAGTAAATATTTATTCCCCCCGCCACCCCGGACGCATCGGTAAATAAGGACGCGACCCAGGGGCAGTCCCGTCAATTCGACCGGGGGCCATTACTTCTTTCCCGCAGCCCCTCTCTCTCATCAAATCATTGGTGGGCGGATTGAATAAGAATGGAGTTGAATGAATCCCACGGGAGCCCAACAAAGGGCCAAAATTATGCACAAATCTTTGTTACTCCATTGGGCGTTTGACCCTTAAGAGATAATCATTTCTAAATCACAAGCAAATAATTAAGTTAGTCAGCAAAAAGTAAAATAATATAAAACAAATATAAAAATAACACAGCTGGCTGGTGTCCAACTCTTATCCTCAAGTGGGGTCCTTTTTCTTCTTCTTCTTCTTTTTCCCTTTCTTTTTAAATTTATTTCCAGTTAAATAAAATGGGAGAAAAATCAAAAAAGATTGCATTATTCTGTGACCCCCTTGGCATAGCTCTAGGGGGGGAAAATCAATAAAATAATTGCTCATCTGTCCCACTACCCTAAGTTGTTTATTGCAAAGTAGACGGCCCTTTTGTTCTTATCAATAGCCGGGCTCCATTCTTTGTATTTCCTCGTATTTTATTACGCGTAGGAAGCTTTCCAACTACCGTCTCCACAGAGAAATGAGAAAGGAAAATGGAAAAAAATAAATATATATATGTACGTTATTATTAAATGCGGTCACATGTTTTATCTGAGAATTAATGATTTGAATATTGCAATTTGGTGCTTGCTTAGCTCAGCTTTGTCCGTTCACTGTATCTCTCTCGGAAAATATATTGCAATTATTTTAATAGAAAAAACAGTGCACTCACGGTTGAATTGGACATATGACTTACGATGAAATGTACATGTGTCGTGATTATAAAGTTTTGTAAATAAAATAAAAAGTCATTATCACGAAACGCTCAAAAATATAAATTAGTTATTGTGACACAAATAAATTTCATCCGTGTGTGTTACGGTGAATATGATTTGAAATTTTTTGTGATATTTATCTTAAAATGAATTATTTTTGATCTTGTGATAAATTTTTACTTATTTCCTTGTGGGGGAATTAACCAGAGAGAGGGGGTTAGTTGACTGTTGGGTCTTGTGATTAGATTAGAGATTTGGAGATTAATTATTTCGTATATTTATATTATATAAATAAATATTGGGGGGGAAGTATTCAACAGGGACCGAGAGTAATTATTCTTGCTCCCTTGGGTCTGCACATTCTCTGTGCGAGCGTCCATTTCCAGATCGAAACCCAACAACACTTCTTCTTCCTCCTCCTTCTTGATGTTCGGACAGCCTCTCTGCTTTTCCACAAAATGAGAGGCGCTCACCACCACGGCCACGGCCACAGCCACGGCCACGGCCACGGCCACAGCCACGGCCACGGCCACCGCAGCAACGGCGGCGGCGGCAGCATCAACAGCAGTAACAACAACAGCATCGACACTGTCAACGCCGCCGCTACTGCGATCGTCGCCGCCGAGGCCCGCGCCCCGCCCGCCGCCGTTCAGGTACGTCTCTTTCCGAGCTGCTCGCGCGGCTTGCTTGCTTGCTTACGTGTACCGCGTATCCGCGGGCGGTGGGTTGATTTGGATTTCGCGTGTTTTTTTTTTCTCCTTTGATTTTGAGGTCGAGGTTGGTCTAGGAGAGGAGTGGAGACGTGATTTGTGGATTTCTACCCATTCACGGCCTTGCGTTTGCTTGTTTAAGTTGCGTTTTCTTCTTGATTTATGAGCTTCCAGATGGTGTCGAACGCCTGATCACGTGAATCAACTTAGTGTGTGTGCCTTGATTGTCTTGCTTTGTGAGTTTTCTTTTCTTTTCTTTTTTACTTTTTTTTTTGGGACGAGTTGTGGTTAGAGATTTAATGTCTGTTTAGATTGGAGCTACGAGGTTGTGAATCGGGAAAGTGAATGGAGGCAGTATTGTGATCTGTCAACAGCAAAGGGAGAATCTTTCTTCTTTCTTAGGGTCCTGTTTTGTCGCTGAGAAGATTGATCTAGATTTGTGATTTTTAGTTGTGCGTAATTGTTATGCTTATGGCCTGTGATACGATGACTGCTTTGAGAGCAGTGATATAAGGAGATCTTGTATATTGTTTACGAATAGTTGAATCTGCTAAGATGGAATTTGCTCTTCTTTGTTTTCATGATGATTTCGCTACACATTGCATGAATTTTCATTACTTTATTTCATGCTTCTAAACCAAGAAAAAAGAAGTTCAAACACATATTTTCAAACACATATAGTTCCTCTAATATCCGTGATCATTGAAAATGAAAGTGATTACTGCATTAAGCTGATGACCAGAAAGCACTCCAAAGATGGAAGACGTGGTAGACAGAGTTTGGGAGCTCATGATTTGGGCTTTTCTTTAATATGGGTGCCAGAGTGTTTATTCACTTCCAGTAAAGTTGCAGGAAAGGGTCTTAGACTGAGGAACTTAGTGGTGATTTTTAATATCCAAAGCTCTGTACCTTTTTCATAGCATTGTTTGTCTAAGTATGGTCCAGGAAGTGCCTCAGTTTCCCCCATTTGCATGCTTCTGGCGGATTTCTGCTTATAGTTAGGACCTCGTACTTGAAGTGACTCTATTCTTACTGTTAGAGCATTTTCATACTAAAGCACCTATTCTTTTAACAGCTTATGCTATTAAAGCAATTGGTCGTGCTCCTACAAGAGGATTTGACTTCAAATCAATCGGGATCTTATTTATCTCCCTCATTATATATTTCCACACTTTTGTCTTAGGCCAAATTCCAGCCTATCCGTGACGATGTAGAAAGTTTTAATATTTAACCACTCCAGGTTGTGGTCTCACATAATTTCACGCTTGCATAGTAATCTTTTTTGATTTGGTGCAAGGTGATTGATTATTATTCAGATATAAGCTGTTTATAACTTTTGTTCCTATTAGTGTAAAGCTCTTCCTGGTCAGTTTATTGGTCGTGATTCACATCAGGTAGTGGAGCCTATAGATTGTCACGTTAATGAATCAAGATAGTGTAGATTCTCTTACAAAACTCATCTCATGGATTAGTTTGTGAGCAACCAAAATGATTTCTTAAAAGAGGTTAAGGTGAACTTTTCTTTTACACGCCTGATTTTTCTTGAAACAAATGCTTGTTGGTCGATTTTTGATTCCATTGTTATTTTATTAATATTATTAAAATGAGACTTTAATGCTTACTAATTTTTAGTTTTTTTTTTTTATCCAATGCAAATGCAGAGAAGAAGATGGGGGAGCTGCTGGAGCCTGTACTGGTGCTTTGGACATCAGAAGAACAACAAACGAATTGGTCATGCCGTCCTTCTCCCTGAACCAGTGGCTCCGGGTAATACAGCTCCTGCAGCAGAGAACCAGGCCACATCAACTGCTATTGTGTTGCCGTTTAATGCTCCTCCCTCATCTCCTGCATCATTCCTCCCTTCTGATCCTCCATCCGTGACCCAATCACCTGCTGGATTACTTTCCCTTACTTCTCTTTCCATCAATGCTTATTCTCCCAGAGGGCCCGCATCCATCTTTGCTGTTGGACCTTATGCCTATGAGACCCAGCTTGTTTCGCCACCTGTATTTTCCACTTTCACCACTGAACCATCCACTGCTCCTTTTACTCCTCCTCCGGAATCAGTGCAGTTGACAACACCTTCTTCTCCTGAAGTTCCCTTTGCTCAACTACTCACATCTTCGCTCGAACGCACGCAAAGGGGTGGTGGGACCAACCATAAGTTTTCACTATCCAATTGTGAATTCCTTCCTAATCAATCATATCCGGGAAGCCCAGGTGGCAACCTGAGATCACCAGGTTCAGCAGTCTCATATTCGGGAACCACTTCGCCATTCCCTGGGAAACATCCGTTTGTTGAGTTAAGAATGGGGGAAGCTCCCAAGTTATGGGGCTTTGAAAATTTTTCCACTCGAAAGTGGGGTTCAAGAATAGGTTCTGGGTCTATAACACCAGATGGTGCAGGACTACGGTCCAGACTTGGTTCTGGATCTTTAACACCCGATGGCATGGGAGTGGGATCGAGGTTGGGTTCTGGATGCTTGACTCCTGATGGTACTGGCCCTATGTCCCATGATGGCTTTCTTCCTTTTGGCAATCAAATCAGCGTAAGGGCATCGGTTCCAAGATTGGATGATGGAGCTAAACATGAAGAGACAATAGTAGATCACAGAGTATCGTTTGAATTAACTGGCGAAGATGTTGCGCGTTGTCTTGCAAATAAAGCCGTGACCTCTTTCGGAACTTTATCAAAATGTCCTGAGGATGAAGCAGCTGAAGTCCCTGCTGAAAGAGGTGGGACTATGGGAGTTGATGATGATTCTGATGAACAATGTACTGAAAAAGGTACAGATGATAAACTTGTCAAGGGGTCAGGTCCCGTGGAGAAGGACCATAGCTATCAAAAGCAACGTTCCATCACACTTGGGTCCACCAAAGAGTTCAACTTCGACAACAGAAATGGAGGTATATCTAGTAAGCCCAATATCAACTCAGAGTGGTGGGCAAATGACAAGGTTGCTGGGAAAGATATGAAGTCTGGTAGCAGTTGGTCATTCTTCCCACTGCTGCAGCCTGAAGTCAGCTGAGGGCAACTTTATCCTCCTCAGCTTCATCTATGTGTACAACAGCCCGCAATTGCACTTCTAGAAGTTAGATCTACTAATCGACTAACCCCATTCAAAGCATATCCGGAGGTGATAACCATATGTAGATTAGACACAGCATTGCTTTCTTGGGTTTGGATGACTGCTGATAGTTGGATTGCATGTGACTTGTGAATGTGAAGTGAGGGTTTTGGTAGGAGTGCTGGTATTGATAGGGCATTCTTTCTAGTTCTTTTACCATAGCTTTTACATGTAGCAAGTATAGTTAGCACAATGTGCATTATTCATTATGTCGTCTGCAATAAATGGTAGAGACTATCAATAGATGTAGTTATTGTATATGTCTTTTTAGCCGACTTCACCATGTTGATTTCAAGGGTATCTGTTTCTCTATCTGATTCCATTAAGATGATAGATTGAGTGAGCTCAAGCTCTACTTCCTCATCTCCCCTATCATGAGGGAAAAATGAAAGGGATCTTATGTTAAATAAAAATCGGCCACATTCACTTAAATTTCCTGAGAGACGATTTCTGCATGATCATCACCTCTGTGACGTGACCGGTGAATTTGGCATTAGTTATGTGGTCGCGAGAGAATTTCTTGTGCTGGGCTCTAGTCTGGTGATTGCACGAAAAAGTCCTGTCCATGTTAAGAACACAAAAAAGCTTAAGACTGCTCCTCTTTTGTATATTTAGTGCTAAGCAGCACATGGATATAATCTGATCTTGCTACCAAATACCGATGCCAGCTTTTGTTGTACTGTGTGTGGATAAGCCTGAAGGGCCATTTTTTTAAGGTAAAGGCCAAACAGCATGTTCTGCTCATTTCGACCTTTTACGTCCAGACACAGAACATAGACTAGAAAAGAGAACGGCCTGGGATTTCTCCATGTGAGTTCTTGCATATGATTTTGTCCGTACCAAATTAAATTAACCAAATCAATAGTTGTTAAATAGGCATCCAGACTCTTCTTGTCATGAAGTGGATAAAACCCAAGTTCGGAATCTCTTCTTGCGCTCGGTAGTGATGGAAACTCAAGTCTGCGCGAGACATGCCACCAACTTCAGAGGAGATGACACAACTCCCTAGAAAGAGTTCCTCCCCAAATTTCTGTTGCCTTAAATGGTTATGTGTCATTCAAATGGGACATTACCCTGTTGTCATATTCAGGTCAAGCTTACTCATTGATGATAATGTCGGCATCACCCACACGAAGTTCCTTCTGATCAATGTTTATTCACTTCATCGTCATTAAAGAAACAACCTAAGCTGCGTGAGACATGCCACCAACTTCAGCGTCGTCATTATGTTATCTGTTTGGTACTATGATTGAGAACATTATTTGTCTGTGGGCCCGTCCCACGCGTTGTGGACTCGAAGAAAATTCATGCTAAGCAGATGGATAACTGCTGTTTCCAAGGAGCTGAAAGGTGTTCTTATCCTTAAACCTTAATCAGATGCAAAGGTCTCTTCTTCTTGCTTGCCCGGTTCCTGCCTTCGCAAGAGCAAAACTGATCAAGTTTTCCCAGATCATCTTTTAAGAATCAATCAATTATGGGCTAAAGAATTAAATGCCCGACGGGGACATCATTGGCCGAATCCCAAACTGTATTTCCACATTTGACAGCAAAAATGAAGTGATAAATTAAGCTAATGCACCAAAACTTATTTATATCTCTCAGCTCTCAACATCCGAATCCGAATCGTCATTTAGACATATTTTCTTGTAATTTCCCGATGTGCATGGAAGAAAAGGCTGGATAGAAATTAGTCGGGTGTTCAGAAAATCCGGGCCTTTGGAGGAAAAAAGGTCACTGCGAGCTCATGACAAATCATGTGACATATAAGACATGAAGAAGTGCCCAAAATAAAATTTCAGAAGGGCGATGCATAGCAAGTGGATAAGAACCGTTGATCCTGAATCCGGATGCTTCTGGGTAATCGTTGGAGGCCACTCAACATCAATGTTTCGTACTCTGATCAGCGCTTGATTTCTTGGTGAGAGACTGAGACTCCAATTGCTTCATGAGTTTTATTGATTTCGTCACTCGAATTATGCAATCCGCACGTAGAGCGTGCTCGAAATGGCCACTCTCGTTCGTGGGTTTGTCTTCGATCGCTCGCTCGCTCGCTCATCATGATTCATGCACTCTGGCGAATCTTTACTGTTTCTTTTGAGGTCGTCCTCTGTGACTTTGACTGTGACATTCTTGTTCTGTGTAATGAGAAGGATGTGTGTTTCGGTTTTGGGATATGATATAGCTTGACCTTTGGATTTTCATTGAACTGAAAAAATCGCTGTGGCTATCAGTTTTCCCTCTGTTGCATATGAATACGAATACTGTTGCATATGAATAGCGATTGCAGAGATTGATCTGGCTCTTTCTATTTCGATCTCGACCTGACTGAACTGAGACTCTGCGTGAGTGGATCCAAAATTGGACGGGTGTACTTGTTTCGATTTAGCACTCTTCTTTGACTGAGAATCATGCCTTGTTTAGTCCCTTGTCTTTTATTAATGAAGAAAGCTAGTATTTGACATGTTTGAAACTTCAGGGACCTTTTGCAGTTATAGACTCTGGTCTCGGGTTCGTGGTTTAAAACCCCAGACAGCTTTCGAAGCTAAAGCTACATCTCCTCAAGTGCTGATAAGTTTCAATCACGGAGACTGTTTTTGCTCTTGGAGAGACCGAGCTGATCATGACAATATCTAGTGGAAAAAGACTCAGTCAAGGTGAGTTGAACTGATTATTTGGTTAATTCAGGGCATCTTAAGGCACTTTCCTAATTACTTTGGTCTCCTTTGAGCAGCCTAGAGCATGAGTGTTGCCAGGTGATTATTTTCTTTGGAGTCTATATTTGTTTTTCGCTATGTTCTAATGGGGAACCTTGCTCATAGAAGCGATTTTGTAACGGCTGTGAAGTTCTGGTAGTAGGTGTTTTTTCAGTCCATCGAGTTTGAGTGCTAACTCTCATCAATCGGCCAAAAAAGGAAATGGCAATGGCTTCATCAGTGAAAGTGGTTCTCGGATCTATTGCCTTTGCAGTCTTCTGGGTATTGGCGGTTTTCCCAGCTGTCCCAGTTCTGCCGATCGGGAGGACTGCTGGCTCCCTTCTGGGGGCGATGCTTATGGTCATTTTTAGGGTTATAACTCCCGATGAAGCTTATGCGGCGATCGATCTTCCAATCCTCGGTCTCCTATTTGGGACGATGGTTGTTAGTGTGTATCTTGAAAAGGCGGACATGTTTAAGTACTTGGGCAAGTTGCTCTTGTGGAAAAGCTGGGGAGCCCGGGACTTGCTTTGCCGTATCTGCATAATATCCGCCATATCCAGCGCCCTATTCACCAACGACACCTCCTGTGTCGTCTTGACTGAGTTTGTCTTGAAAATAGCCAGGCAACATAATCTTCCCCCTCATCCGTTTCTACTTGCTCTTGCCTCCAGTGCAAATATTGGGTCTTCGGCGACTCCAATTGGCAATCCTCAAAACCTGGTTATTGCAGTTCAGAGCAAGATTTCATTTGGAAGATTTCTTTTTGGCCTTCTTCCTGCGATGTTGGTGGGGGTTTTTGTCAATGCTTTGATTCTACTGTGCATGTACTGGAGGCTATTATCCATTCAAAAGGATGAAGAAGATGCTACTACCGAAGTGGTTGCCGAGCAGGACGTGAATTCTCATCGCTTTTCCCCTGCAACGATGTCGCATCTTTCGTCCTTAAATTCTCAAGAATGGAACTCTAGGTTGGAGTCCATGAATATGCAAGGCTCTCCCATCGTGAATGGTAATACCCCAGGTCAAATTGAGACACTCAGAAGCCGCTTGGCTCCAAATGAAAATGAAATCCATAGGGTCCTGAGTGGCTCACTTGACTCAGCAAGAATTTCAAATGCATCAAAGGAAGCAACTACCGACTCTTCTTCGCAGAAAAGAAATGAGAATGCTTCTTTACAGAGGGTGCTCTCAGTGGACAGGTTAAGTGATGTACTCTCGATGAAGTACTCACAGGGGAAGGAAACCTTGGCTACTAGATGGAAAAGAATGTTATGGAAATCAGGTGTTTACCTGATCACCTTAGGAATGTTGGTGTCGATGTTAATCGGTCTGAACATGTCTTGGACTGCCATTACAGCAGCACTCGCTCTTGTCGTCCTCGATTTTAGGGATGCACGACCATGCCTAGAGAAGGTAGGCCAAGCCATTACACTCTCATATCAATTCGCTTTGACTTACTCAGTGCCCATTGATAGTACTGCCATATACTCTCTGGTCATTCTTAATTATATTCTGTTTTTTTTTTTACCAGGTATCTTACTCTCTTTTGATCTTCTTTTGTGGAATGTTCATTACGGTCAATGGATTCAATAAAACTGGAATTCCAAGCAGTCTCTGGGACCTCATGGAACCCTATTCCAAGATTGATCGTGCTAGTGGGACAGCGGTTCTGGCTGCCGTCATACTGGTTCTCTCGAACTTGGCTTCGAATGTGCCAACAGGTAGAGTGATCTAGTTGATTTTTTTGCTGTTTTCTTCTTCTACTATCCTTTTGCAGCACATTTTGGTAATCTTTGTGCATTTTTCTAGCTTTGCAAGGAACATCAACCTTACAAAGCATGCTAATGGTTCTAAACTATTACAATGCAGCTGTTTTACCAGGAATGCTAGTGTAAGGACTAAACGTTCGTGTATAACACCCTCCGCTCTTAGACTCGTAAAGAGTATTTGACAATAGAATACGAGCAAATACAGGTCATCGATTTTCATTAAGAACACGTAGGCTAAGGAAAGAAAACATGCACAAGTCCTGTGGTTCTTACTGTTAGAACATATGGCTCTCTCTCTCTCTATACGATGTCCTTGTATTTCAATCAACCCTGATGGTTCATTCTAATCAAAGCATCTGCACTACATAAGTACTTGAGACTAATCGAAGATGCGATACCTGCGCAATTGCTTTAATGTATATGAATTTGTTCTGTTCCTTTGCCAATCCTTATGATGACATTTAGAACCTGACTCTGAGCTGATCCCACTTGTTATCTGATCTGATGTGAATCTCCTGAACAGCTCTGCAATCAACACAACCTGTGAGTGTGAATAGAAGTTTAACCACAGGGTACTGATTCTAGTGATATGTTTTGCCACACAGTTCTCTTGCTTGGAGGACGGGTCACAGCATCTGCAGCTGCAATCTCTGCAGCCGAAGAAAAGAAGTCGTGGCTCATCCTGGCTTGGGTCAGCACAGTGGCTGGGAATCTCTCGCTGTTGGGATCGGCTGCCAACTTGATCGTGTGCGAGCAAGCACGGCGCACCCCGCACCTGGGGTACACTCTATCCTTCTGGAGCCACCTCAAGTTCGGGGTTCCTTCCACCATTGTAGTGACTGCCATTGGGTTGATTCTCATAAGATGATATGATTATACCAACGCGTCCTGTAAAGTTCAACTTTTGCAGGAAAACGTTTTATGGCTACTGGCTATAAGTGTGCTCCGTTTGGTAATTCATTCAAGAGGCGAGACTGTACATTTTCTTGTCCTGCCCTGGCCTTCTTATTGACCCATAATGTTGCATATTTCTGTTCTTTCCTTTTGAGGAAGGAATATAAAATTTCCCCTCACTAAATTGCCAGAAATGTTTGAAAACTTACCTAAAACTAATTTTTGTGTCATGGACAACCCCAAAATGATTAATCTCTGCCACATTTATTCTCTATAGACTAGTGCTACATTTACAAAAAAAAAAATTCACCACAATTTGGAGTAAAAGTGGCAAGTATATACTAATTTGAGATAAATGTGACACGTATTTACTAGTTTGAGGATTTTTACCACACAAAATTAGTTTGACGTAAATGTGGTATATGTATATCAGTTTGGGAGTTTTTATGACCCAAAAATTAATTCAGGATAAAGATAATACAATCAATGCCATTTTGAGATTTTTGGTGATATTAATGTTGAATATAAAATGTATTTTTATTTTTTTCTTTTTAGTTATTTATTTTAACTTTGATAAAACGTAACGACTATGAGTCAGTGTCGATGTCGCAAATGATAGGGTTCGACAGAGGTATGTACGTCCTTTTCATGAGCATCCATTACCAGTTTGGGCCACGGCCATGGATACAATACTTGCAATTCTCAGGCCCAGGCTCTGACAATTGGATTTGAGAATAGTTGCCAGCTTTGATAAACATAATTGAATAGATGTCTGTTTGTTTAAGTAGAAGTATTTTCTGAACATGAATTTTCTCGACCTTCACCCATTTGATTTTACGAAAATGCTTAGTCAATAGAAATTTTTTTCCGATTGATAAAAATATTCATATATAAAATTATGAAAGCGAACTTCTAAATCTAAAAAGGTGAAAATACTTTATAGAATTGTTTTTTCTCTCGAGTTGACTCGAAACTCACTCGTCGTTCTCTCTTCTCTTTTTGTCTCTTCTTGTAAGTGCCTTTACCAACCACCTCTTTAATCTTCACGCTCCTCGTTTTATATTTTTGACTCCATATAAAGGCAATAGATCTCTCGCTCTCCTCTTTGGAACTTGATCTTTATGGAACTCTCGTGATCTGCCTATGATTTGGACCTCTACTTGTAGCTCCATCGTGGCTGAGCTGAGAGGATCAAATGAGATTGAAATGTTATTTATAAAATTGAAATCATTTTCCAAATAAAATCCAAATATCATAAGATGTTTTCGACATATATCACCGCATGAAGGAAAACTAACCATATTATCAAAAAGCATTTTCCTTTATTATAGAGTTTTCTCTCAAACAAATGCACCCTAAATCAAAGATAAAACAAAAGGATCTTCGAGTGTCATATGACAATTAGGTTTTGCTTATTTGTAAAAGATAACTTTTATGAAGAAGTTTTCTCAATTTTCACTATCGGTACATGAAAAACAGATTCATCAAGGAAAATATTTTCAATCAATGGAAAAAGCACCTCCAAAACAAGGGAAAAACATCCTCTTTTCAAATGAAGGAAATCATTTTCTCTCCTCTTTCTCTCACCCAACCTAACATGAGACCTAACAGGACACCTGACACGTTCTCCTCCTCCGTCTCGTGCACTTCCTCTTCCTGCTCGTTCACATTTCTCTTCTTCGCCTTCTCATCTCGTCCCCTCCAGAGCCTAGGTCCAAGTATCCATTACCAACAATAATTTACCCATAAACTTTCTCATAAATGATGAATATATCTTTCATTCATATAATTTGATAATAGACTTATTTATAAAAAAAAATATTTTTTAAAGCATGAATTTTTCTCGAACTAAAGGGACCCTAAGTGACTTATCAATGGTTACTTAGCTACGTAGAGGTTGGTGAGCCATCCAAAACCCAATTAGAAATACTACTGTGTGTGGATCGGGAATCCAATAATCTGACCCTAGTCATGTTCCCTAGCTCCACAGTACCCTCGCGGCGGACGTAGCGAGCGAGAGAACATTAGATAACCACAACGCACGGCTTCATCTGCTCCACGACGGCTGTGGAGCCCCAGGAAGGTGAAGCAATGGCATTGGTGGCGATCTGTAGCGATCTGTCCGTCCTCCTTTACGAACGAGAAGTATCTGTTGGTCTCTCGTGTTTCCGTGGAGAATATCGATCATCTACATCTCCATCAAGGACAATCTCCTCGGACCATCTATCTAAGTACGTAATCGCACAACATTTCCAAATATCATGATATTATTACATGTGCGAAGCGAACCTAATCTTGCTCGATAGTCTGCGGTGTTTAAAAAGCATATGGGACATGGCGACAGCCGTTAGGTGTGGTAGATGTACATGCATATGATAAATGGGTATCTAGAGATCACCTAACTCTTTGATTGCAGAAAGGCACTTTGACCTTGGTTATATCCATCTCGAGTAGAAGATGGTTCTGTAATTGTTTCCGCTCAAAGAAATGAAATGATTGATTATATCTATCGCGAGTATGGAGACCACCACAAAAGAGCCTGCGACATTCCCGTACATTACTAGTAGCGTAGTTATCATATTCTTTTCACTTGTAAGCATGAAGAAACATAATATGACCGAGACAACCCAAGACAAATAACACAAGCACGCGAAACTAGATGAACGACAGTTTCATTTCATTCTTTTGTTCCATCATCTTATTTACAAAACATAAGTAGCAGGGTCGGCTACACTGGGGAGCTCCAAAAACGGTACTCCTGACGGTAGCCATTATCCACCTCGACCCTAGTGTATCCATCGCTACCCATCCTGATCTCAATCTCCAAAAGCTGCATTCATCCCTTCTCAAAAACTCTGGCGTCTTCTACGTCCGCCTTACATGACGGTGTTGCTGCTGCCTCCTGGTCCATCTTCGTCATCGTACAGAGGGAGGGCTCCCCTCTACCCAATATTATGTTCGTGATTGCGTCTAGATTTTTTGGATAATTCCTTTTGCTTGTTCACAAAAAAAATACAATGAGTTTGTTAGGATTGGAATTCCTAATGCTGTTTCTTCACCTGCGTGGTCGTGTAATTTTAAAACATTCCCACCAAAGATTCAGACGGAATCTCAAACGCTTTGATTTTGTTAAATTTCTTTCATAAATTATTCCTCATAAGAGGTACAATTTATAGATTTCATGCAACCAAGGAATTTTATTATAAAAGGAAATACTAATAATGCAAATTGACCCAGCTATAATGATATTTGATCAAGAGAATTAAGGCTCTATTTGGTAATTTGCTTATTTCTTTGTTTTTCTATTCTTTTGTTCCTCGAAATAGAAAAAGAACAGAAATTCGTTTGGTAACGCTAATTAACTTTTCTATTCCCCGGAATAAAAAATTATTCCCATAAATATATTTGGAATAGAAATAAGAAGTAGAAAAAAGTTGTCACATTACTCATGACCGACCGTTGTCTGACGACCATTGCTCGTCGACCTCTGCTTGCCGGCCGTCGGCCACTGTCGCCCTTTGCCATGTCTTTTTGCCCTGATTAAGATAGATAACCAAGTATATCAACACCATGTCTCTACTTGAGGGCTCTCTCTCTCTCTCTCTCTCTCTCTCTCTCTCTCTCTCTCTCTCTCTCTCCCTCTCCCCGCTCTATACATGTCTTGGTACATTCAAGTCAAAACTAGCTTTCTATGAGGGGATAGTCCTGCCAAACAGTCATCAGTTGTTTCCCATCCGTCTGCACATACAAGTTATCTTCTCTCCAAGATTTGCTCGATGTATGGCCCAAGAAAAAACTCATTTTGCTTATTTTCGTCCACCCACATTTGTGTGTCTATATATATATTATCTCTCTCCATTGCATATGACCCAAGAAAAAAAATGAAAAAATCACCAAAAAAAAGTCTTAAACTTAATGCAATTATGCCAAATCAGTCTTAAACTTTGTTTTTTTTTTAATTGTAGTTGCAAAATTGCAATAAGTGAAGATTTCTTTTGGTAATTCTCCTAGAAAAAAACACAAGCTCTGGCTTCAACCAAAAGAACTCTTGATTCAATATTGAACAGGGGACTTGAACTTCCGTATTAGAGCGAGAGAGAGAAGGAAGTCAAGCTTGGAGTCGTTATCATCTGTATACTGTGGGTGAATAATCACATGAAAGCTGTCAATTACATGCATACATTACTTACAAGCTGAGCAGTATTAATATACAGTAATAAGATATACTGTCTGAGTAAAAACAAAAAAAAACAAAAATGTCCGTAAGATGTCTTATCTATCTTTAATTTGAGGGTTGTAACGATCCACTCTCTCATTATCGTAAAATTGTAAAATCATAGAGCTGCTTGTATACGGCTCTAATTAGTGGGTGAGTTAGTCACTATCCCTTTTTGTTTATTTTATTCATACATGGAGGTACACATATTACCCATATTTAAAATTAACTAGATATTTCCGGACATTATTGATATATTAAAAACTGTTGCTCAATCATTTTTTCTTCATTTATCAATTATTTTAGGTCATGTTGAAATGGAAACGTGATTTTCTTGTAAAAGGACTTGGCTTTTCAGCTCAAACCTAGATTGAAAGTTTTTCAGGATCCACAAGCTTATGACTATCTTTGTCGTCCCCTACAAAGATTCTGAGTTCTACCTTAGATGACAATCATATATGCCAGGGAAGGGGTACTCCATCATGGTAGTCTGTGTCAGCACTATAGTTCAATTGCTCCTTATTCGTGGCTGCCGTAGAGCTCCAGGACCACCCAATATATGCTTTTTGTCTCTGCGGATCTATCGTATCAACTGTGCCCGTACACTGGAAACGACAAAATGTGGAAGGGTCAATCCTTGCACGGATCCAACTTCCCAGATACAGGAAAAAATTATGGAATGAAAAGGCAAAAGTGAAAGAATATCCAATCTCATGTGAATTCCTGGTCCCCTATTACCACGTGAATTCCTGGTCAACTATACATCTATGAAGAAATTTATAAACATTTTGTCAATAAGATATACAATAATAAGATGTATAGTTGACTCACCAATCAGTAGCGCCAAAAAAAGGGTTGCAGAGAAAATACTAACCTCATTCCCGTTTGAAGGTCTGTCGAGAGTCGAGGGCACTATTGGTCACGAGTATATGCCAGGACTAATTCCCAAAGTTGATTTTAAAGTGGTGTGTCAAAATCTTTACGATTCTTGAAGACAAGCTGATTTACTCTCTTTATCTTTTAAATCCCCCTCCCCCCCTCCATTGTCTTCGTCTTTTCACGCTCTATCTACACGCATTTTATGGGGTAAAATCTCTATCTCTCAAACCATGATTGTCTTTTTGTCATTCTTTGGCATAAAACTCCCAGCTTCACTCCCAAAGTTAGAATAGTACACACAAAGACAGGGCCTTTATTCTGAACTTGTGAAGAGCCTGAAATTTTCTATCCATTTGGCTCCAAAAAAATGATGATACCTTTGCTCAGAGTGATTCTGGGCTCAATAGCCTTTGCAGTCTTCTGGGTCCTGGCGGTTTTTCCGGCTGTTCCATTTCTTCCCATCGGACGAACTGCGGGTTCTCTTCTTGGAGCTCTATTAATGGTGGTCTTTCAAATTCTAGACCCGGTTGATGCTTATGACGCAATAGACCTACAAATACTTGCTCTACTCTTCGGAACTATGGTGGTGAGTGTGTACCTTGAAAGAGCAGACATGTTCAAATACTTGGGAGAGTTTCTCTCATGGAAGAGCATTGGCGTGAAGGACTTGATGTGCCGGATCTGCGTGGTTTCAGCAGTTTCGAGCGCACTCTTTACGAACGACACTTCATGCATGGTCTTGACCGAGTTTGTGCTCGAGATTGCTAAGCAAAAGAACATCCCACCCCATCCACTTTTGCTAGCACTCGCTTCGAGTGCGAATGTTGGGTCGTCAGCGACTCCGGTGGGGAACCCTCAAAATTTGGTGATTGCCATCGAGAGCGGGTTGTTCAGCTTTGGGAGCTTCACGAAAGGCATGCTTCCGGCAATGCTTGTAGGGCTCGTGTTGAATACACTCATCCTCTTGGCTATGTATTGGAAAGTGTTATCCATTCAAAACAACGACGAGGAAGATGTGAATCGCCATGGGCTTTTGCCCGCCACCACGTCGCATGGACCCTCGAACCTGAACAACAATAGGAATGTGGGACACGCAGACACACAGGATCTCGAGAGCCGAGTGTCCTCGGACGAGCATGAAACGACGCATCTAATTGTCCATGAGATCTCAGAGCATAACGTGGTAGCAAACACATCAACGAAATGGAGGATTTTGTGGAAGACCTGTGTATATTTGGTCATGGTAGGAATGTTAGTTTCTCTATTGATGGGTGTTAGTATGTCCTGGACGGCGACCGGCGCAGCTCTTGCCCTAATCGTTCTTGGTTTCGAGGACGCTGGACCATCCCTAGAGAAGGTGAAGTTTCCTCGTGAAAAGTGTGTTTCCTTTTTAAGCAAATAATGCGCATGTTTTAAACACAAGTAACTGTCATGGGTGCCTAGTGATGGAGTAAGAACTTCTGTACGATGTGTGACGATTTGATGAATAGCGATTCTGCAAATGAAGAAGACGACGGTTCCAGAGGGTTTTCCGTTTCCATGTGCTTCTGGTGGCAGAAAAAGCGAGCCACGAGATTAGGAAGTTGCAGCTCCTTCTCTTGTTCTCTTACCTTATGAGGGAAAAACAGAACAGAAATCCCAAATCCATTGATTTGACGTGTGTTAGCAGTTACATATATTCTCATTTAAGCGAAACAGTTGACTTCTTTATTTGCAAACATTTGGTTTGATTTAGGTTTCATATTCCCTCCTGGTGTTCTTTTGCGGGATGTTCATCACTGTTGAAGGGTTCGAGAGAACTGGGATGCCGTCGTTGCTTTGGGATTACACGGAGAGATATGCTCAGGTCACGAACGCAAAAGGCATCGCTGTTCTTGCCCTTGTCATCCTTGTTCTCTCCAATTCGCTCTCAAATGTCCCAACCGGTATGTCATTTCAAATGCGAGGAACTATCTTATGCATCTTCGGTACACTATTGATAAGTTGAATTATGCCCATTATCAATACTTGATGCACAAAAGGAAACGATATTAGATACTCAAATATACCCATTCATTGGTCCGAGATCCACGTTAAAACATGTTGATTTTTATCTTCAAATGGGTGGAGTTGACATAGAGCAGACCAGTATTCCCAAGGAATATTAAGACCTAGGTAGATTGATAAGTCAATCGAATGCAGATTATTTACCCTTTACTTTGACTGTATTGTAAACTCCTGCTTTTCGGAATTTAAACGTAGAAAAGATGCTAGAGACATATAATTTTGCTCCATGACCAAAAGCATAAGTATTCATAGGAGCGGAGCAGTCTTTACTTCTAAACGGGCCTTTTTGCATCATGCTTATGAACCCTAGGTTTTCACCTTTGAAAGGGAGAGACTAATCATGTTTAAACCAATGCCATTAGGGAAGGGGAACTTCTGCAGCAAAGCTACGGTGGATATATACAACAAGAAGACATTAGATCTTGGTCGAGTAAAATTTATGGCTATAGTTCACGTGAAACAAGTTGCTCCGGAACTCCCTCCTCCCAAAAGAAAAAAAAAACATATATAAGATGGCAATTAACAAATAGAGGGAAAGAAAGGAAAAAAAACTAGCTAGCAACATTACCTACAGGCGACACTCAGGCCCAGCAAGAATTGAAATGAATGCTGAGCTAGTGCCTTTTCAATTAACGTACTATATGCAGATGCTGTGCCCTACATGCGGAATCATTTACCACTTTTGGTGGCTGTTGTTCAATATACACCTGCGCCTGCATTTATTATATGTGAAGACACCGCTGCAACCACTATTTCTCTTGTCTAGGATTTCGCAAAAGCACCACTATGCCAGAATTGTGTACGTGTGGCCAAAGTCTTTCCCAGTTTTTTTCTCCTGTAAGAAGAGGGAGGGAGGCTTTGGTTTACAGACGGGGTTTCTTGCAAAAATGGCTAAGTAGCTAGCTATGCTTGGGTGGGTTAGATTGCATTCCTCGTTCTTGTAACGTGCGAGTCTATCATGGGAAGAGCATCTAGTATCTTGACACGGTCTTTTGTTGGTAGTGTTGTAAATGCAGATTTAGTCCAATAGACGTCTTGATATTGAGTGACTACTGTTTCACGAATTGCTAGAGGAAGAGAGATCTAAGTTTATAATAGCTGTTGAGGTAGGTCACGCAGCAAGTCGTAGAAAACAAGGGTTTCTGTAAGAGCGTCCCAAATCACTTGTATATGGAGTTTCCCTAGCCTCACCAACACGTTCTCTCTTATCATCTAATGGATTGTGAGCTCTTGAACATGCTATCTGAAGCCCCTTTTAATTAACGTGCCATGCGGATTTTGCTTTACCTTTGCTAGGAGAAGTTACTAATAGCATGCATTGCTTAAGTTTTGGGCAATATGTGAAATTTTACAAGATAATTCATCTTTCTTGCTTTTGGATATTGATGGGTAACTCTAAAATCCAAAGATTATGAAAATCAGGTCCACCAAATCCTTTCAACCTTTTAAATTCACCGATAGGTTTCAAGAAAACCGATTATGTAATGTTTATATCACGTGACATGTTGACGTGGTGTTACTTATTGAGTATATCATCTAGTGCAACTTTTATACATTTACAATTAAAAATAGATTACCGGCAAATACATTGTGATCAATACGTCACTTGATATGGGCATTGCATGATAGAATTTCATGTGGGTATGTTTTGGTGGTTAGAAAAAAGTAGTGGGATTTCAATTTCCCACGCTCTGGCAAAAAGGGAGAGTGAATGGGTAAGGTGGGGCATGTAGAATAAAGATACCATTGGGCCAAGCCCCGGTTCAACAAGGCACGACCGGTTCACTTTCAATTATAGTTGTAAGATTCCAGTGACGGCCATCAAACTATGAGAACGTCAATCTAACGACTGAATGTGTGATCTCTTGTTTAGTCCAACCCCATCCAAATGCAGGGATCATATCCATTTCGCTTTTAAGTTTTAAACTGGTCGTAACATATGTTGATCTCTTCTATAGCCTTCTAGCTTTGAATCATTGTAAAACATTTGCATTGCAGTCTTACTGCTAGGGGCAAGATTAGCAGATTCAACAGCTTCCATGTCACGGGACGACCTCAAGAAGGCATGGCTGATTCTGGCTTGGGTCAGTACCGTATCTGGAAACCTCACGCTCCTGGGCTCGGCTGCCAACTTGATCGTGTGTGAGCAGGCCCGCCGCTCGCCTCATCTCCCTTACCACTTAAGCTTTTGGAGGCACCTCAAGTTCGGAGTCCCTTCCACGATCGTAGTGACGGCCGTCGGTTTAACACTTATTAGTTAAATGATCACGGGCGTGATCACCCAGCAGACTGCAAATTTTGCTGATGATAAAACTTCAGATGATGAAAGTATGTTGAAGTGACTTCGATAAGGGAGCACTCGCGTGGAGTGAAAGGGCAAAGCTTTAATTTGGTTTCTGTGGTCAGCTAGCTACTCTATATTTGGTGAAGGTCTTGTATTATATGGTACTTCTAGAGATGTAGAGATTCCCATAAATAAAGTAGCATATAAATTCCATCTCTACTTCATATGGATTTCCCCAGAGAGATTTCCCCAGTTCAATGAGTTGTCACGATTCCACATAAGAAATATCACAGATAGATGAGGGAATCATAACTTCACTTCAAACAGAACTAAACATACATAAGTTGTGCTGGAATTTAATTAACGAAAAGTCTAAAAACATTCAGATGCAAAGCTGGAATTTAATCGACGACAAGGCACCCAAAAATTATAGCAAAGACATATGCTGGAACTTAGTGGATGACATGAATATGGAAATTCCAATTAAGAAACATGTCAGAATTTAATCAACGACACTATCTAAAAACTATTATATGATGGTTATATCATGTGACATGTTGATGTAGCGTTATTTTTGGAGCATATCATTGGTTGTAACTTTCATATATTTACTATTAAAAAAAAATCGACAGGATACGCTTTGTGATCACTACGTAGAATTTCTTGTGGATATATTTGGTGCTAAAAAAAGCCGTGGGATTCCAATGTCCGACGCTGAGGCAAAATACCCCAGGAAACTAGTCAATGGTGAGGTGGGGGCGTGTCAGATGAGATGCCATTTGGGCCAAGCCCGGTCCAATAAGGCACGACCACTTCACTTTCAATTATAGTTGTAAGATTCCTGTGACGGACATCCAACTAAGACAATGTCAATCCAGCAAGTAAATTTGCGGTCTCTTCTCCAGTCCAACTTCATCCAAATGCAGAGATCATATCCATTTCACTTTTAAGGCCCAATATAGTCACAGCACATGATGACTTCCTATTGCAAACTAGCCTTGATTCATTGCAAAGGGGGAAAGATTTGCCGATTCCACAGCTTTCATGTTGCGAGACTACATCAAGAAGGCATGGCTGCATTTGCCTTAGGCCAGTACCGCTGGTGGAACCTTCTGCTCCTGGGCTCAGCCACCAATTTGATTGTTTGCAAGAAGGTTCGTGATTACCTCATCTCGCTTACAACTTAAGCTTGTGGAGGCATCTAAAGTTCGGAGTTCCGTCGACAATCATAATGATTGTTGTCGGTTTAACACTGTCTAATTAGACAACATGTGCATGATGACACATTTCCTTGACCTCAAATTTCGTCGAAAGTAGAACTTTGGAGGATGTCGTTGTGGTGAATTTGGCTAAGGGGGCACTTGCGTGGTGGGAAAGGGGGCAAAGTTCTAACTTGATGCTTATGAGCAGTTATATGTATTTGGTGAGGTTTTGTATTCCTATGATACTTGTAGAGATATACAAATTTGATCAATGAAGTAGCAAATAATTTAAATCCCTAATTTGTATTAACCTCTATAGTCAATAAGTCGCTGGTGGTCGAGCAGGACCAAAGTCACCAAACTTCCACCAGTCCCTTCATGGAAGGGTTGCCAATTAGTAGACAACGGGTGGGTCGGGTCGGGTTTGGGTCGGGTCATAAATGGTCCGACCCAAATTGACCTATTAACCCGTTTATGACCCATTTAAGCATAGTATAAAATTTTTGACCCATACCCAACCCAACCCATACCCGACCCACACCCGACCCAACACATATTATTAAAACACTTCCCTATCTAACTAAACTTAGAAAAACTTATTCTTATAATCTTTTTTAAAAATTATATTCCTTTAATATTGTTTATTTTTTTAAAAATCGAATTATTAATATTTTTTATTTTTGAAAAATCACACACATTTGGAGGAATGAAACTCACCCGGGTTTTGACGACCAATCAAGCCAGACAAAGCGGGATGGCTAGGGTTGTGCGAGCGCGAGCGAGAAGTCGGAGATCAAGAGAGGTCCGACGATGACAGTATCAAACTCTCTCTCTCTGACAAAAAAGAAGAAGTTATCTCTCTCAAAGATTATCTTCCTTTTATTTACTCCTCATTGTTTTTTTAGTTTTTTTAGCTATCGTAAACCCATGAAAACCTCTAATCGAACTCTCTTGACAAAAAAAAAAAACTATTTTGATTATCTTCCTTTTATTTAAATTTTTTTTGACCATATTTTTGAAATTGAAAAAAATTTCCATATTTTATGTTGATTAATAAATGCATGAGTTGTTTATGTTTTAGGTACTATTTGCTTAGTGGGATTATTTTTAAGAAGAGGCATAAAGATTCTAATTGACTTGGAGAATTTATGTGAAAGCATAAATAATCTTGGATTTGCCGAAGTATTAAGTCTACATGATCTTTACTTATTCATAACCTAAGGTCCTCTAGAAGAATAATCGAATATATCTAGTAACAACATATGTATCTATTGCGTGGATATGAGTAGCTTGATGTGTGAATATTAGCAACTTACTATGTAGATATGAGCAGCTTATTATGTGGATATAAGCATATTGATCCGTGGATTTGAGCAAAACAACTATGTGGATATAATTAGGTTACATCACCAAAGTACTGAAAGGCTGAATATGATCAAAGCACTTATTTAGGCTACGATGATAATTTATTTATAATCTTCAAGGTTATTATTTTTAGATATTTTATCTCTTCCCTCAACAACTAGTCATTTGTTTTATATTCTCATCTCATAAGATTACGGTCTTCTAAAATATCTTTGCATAAAACCTAATTATGCAAGATATTGTCAATGATCGACAATTTTCGTAAAGATAAGATCTTTCTTTGTTTGAAGCACTGCACATTTGGAAACCTAGATTTGATTGTATGGGCGACCAAATCAACTTCTGATTGACTGACTACATTATTTTCTCAACAATTATCCACTAGCTAGATTATAAATTGATCCTCTTGAAGATAGGCCAATGGGAATATTGGATAAGAGGAGTATAGAAAGGAAGAATAAGGAATCGAAGAAGGGGACTAGACATCAAGAATACAATTCCATATTTCGAGAAAGTGTCACACATTTACATTGTTTTTTGAGACCTTTTATGTTTAATCATTGAGAAGTGTTGACTAAAAAATAGATTTGTGCTTAGTTGTGAGATTGAGTTCTATTGCTTAAATATAAGTAGCACTTCAACTGTAATTACTTATTAATTATCTAGTGAAATCTAGTCAGTAAGATGTCAGTCAAGAGAGTGGATGTAATATTACATCAAGCCAAACCATTATATGCTCTATTTTCTATCCCTAATCATATTCATTGCTAAAATTGCTGGATATTGTTAATCTCTGGTATATTCAAATTTTAATCATCACGATCACATTCACACCACCCTTAACAATTTTATTTCCACATTATTTTGTAAAAATATGTAAAATCTCATATTCACCCCCTTTAAGTGAGATCACTAGTTATTTCAATTGTTGGCAAGTGTCGTTGGGCTCCATGTTAGTATCACATGTCTCTTTATGCCACGCACGTAATGCAACATAACCAATTTAAAAGTGTGTTGAAATTGCAATTTATCAAAGGGCTTGATTAAGCAATTTTTCATGACACGGAAGTTTGATTGATCAAGGCTGGAGCCCCCACCAAACTCATTAGGGCAGTGCTATGAGAATCGCCTGAACTAGGAATTACCGAACCAACTTGGATATGCGAATTGGGGCAATGGTCTAGTTCCAATTCTTATTCTTAGAATAGATGGCCAGTCAATCTAGTTCCCGATTTGAGAGTGGGAACCAGACTGACCAGACCGAAATGAATTGGACTGATTATGTATATTTTTTACATTTCTTAATTTCTTCATAAATCCTAATTTTTATAATTTCCCTCAATCATTCAATCCCTTCATCTCGTGTCTATGACTCTCTTCCTCTTGCCTATGGGTAAGGTGTGGCTCATTTGATTGATTTCGTATTTGGCTCGATTTTTTTTTAATGTGCAACTCTTTTTTGTTGTTTTATATGATGCATGACGATTTGGTTTGTCTTCAAAGGAGTGAAAGATAGGCAAGGGATGGGTTTTTTTAAGCTTTTGTTTTTTTTATGGCATATTTGTGCTTTGCGACAAAAGTCAAATAGAGATCGGCCCATTAAACCGGATTATTTAGTCAATTTGATTATCGTCCTAAGAACAAATCCCGATTTTGCCTTGGGATTGGACCGAATTGAGAACCGATCACTCTTAAAACTCATAAGGGGGAGTTATCGGCCGGAAAATCAACGCGAGAGGTTCGAACCAGATCCCGAACGATGAGCGAGCGCGCGAGCCAGGAGGAAGGGAGACAAAAAAAACCCTAACTGCCAACACGTGCAACGGTTGGCCCCCCGTGCTCTCTCTGATATGCGTCACGTGCGAGGGAGGGCGCGAGCAGCACCACCACCACCAGCCCCCCGCCCCCCGCCCCAGCAAACAAATCCGTAACAGCGCCCCCTGACGCCCCCGCCTCCCCTTCCCCAGCAGAAAATCTAGAGAGAGAAAATAAGGCTCTTAGAGAGAGAGGGCTCTCCTTCCCCCCCAATCCCCCACCGAAAACCCTAGCGCCCGCCTGCCGGAGATTGGTCGCGTCTCTCTCTCCTTCCTCCTCGCCATCTCTTCGACAGGTTCGACCTTGTCTCTATCCTCTCTCTTCCTCCCCACGCGCCGGTGTTCAGTTTTTTTTTCCCCTCATCGGGCGGGTGCATTGCGCGTCTGTGTTTTGCCCCGGCTCTCCAGCATGTTCAATTCGTCACTTGTTTCGTGAGATTCCGCCCTCCGACGGTCAATTAAGATCTGAATTGGTGTCGTTTCGATTGAGGTGTTGTGATTTGGTCATTGGGCGTTCTATTAGAAAAAAAGACACGTCTCTCAATTCGAGGATTCGGCTGAATTTTTTTTTTTCTCTCGTCTTCTTATACGGTTTGCTCTGTTGATGGTTTGGTTTACATGCCGTTAGCTTCTGTTTAGTGCCGGAGGATTGAGTGAGCCGATGGTTTTCTCTTTTCAGTACGAGGGTGCTTTTTGATTCAATCGCAGGGATGGATTCTCGTTGCTCAGCATTTGGCCGCACCGGGATATTATTAATGGAGGAAAAAAAAAAAAGACCTGTGAGATTAGGGTCCGTTTGTCTCATGAAAAAAAAATGAACGATTTGAAAAACATTTTCCTAAAATTGAGTAGTTAAGCAACGATTGATGCCTAAATATTTCCATGGATGATGATGTTCTTCGTTCATATGTTTCTGTAAGCAATACAAAAGACCAATTTTTTTTTAGCAAAATATTTTTCAAATTGCGGGTTTTCCACCAAACAAACGAACCCTTTGTGTGGATTGAAATGAAGTAAAGTAATTTTGTGGCAACATGGACTGAGTGGTGTGAAATTTTAGTTCCTGGATAGGTGGACGCTGGCCTTGGTGGACTCTTCACATTTGATGTGAATGTTTATATGTCCTAAGCTTGCATAACTCTGATTTGACATGCTTCTTCTTGTTTTGCTGTTATGTAAATATATTTTTCAAATATCTTGGTTATTTTTTCATGTTCTTAATTTCTTTCCCTTTGATTGTTGGAATAACAACTTGTGGTTTCTTCTCCCTTCTTTTTTGCTTTTTCCCAGCGACAGTATTCAAGGGAGCAGTGGTTAAGATGCAGAGAGACATGTCATGTGAAATGAGTATTTTGTTTTATTGGGAAGCATTGAAATCTATCTCTTTAACGCAGGCATCCATCTTTCTCACCATTACGAAACCTTCGTTTCTTCTATAAAACTCTCGACTTAGTTCATCCTTCTGAAGAAGTTGTAGCTGCTTAGTCTTCAAATGTCAGAAGGTGCCATGGCAGTTGCCAAGCCCGAGGTGCGTATCTTAAATGTTTATGGGAGAGGTTACTTTTGTTTCTTTTTTATTATTGGGCGAGTGTCTTGAAATGTCAAATTTGGCGACTTATTGATGGTTGATACCAATAACTTTCAGATATTATGTTGGATTATAATGAAGCAAATGAACCATATATGAGCCCAAATTTAAAGGAACTTTTAGAGGCATATTACATAGAATTTTATTTCTCCATCCTTATAGGCGCTATTTTTGTTGTTGCATCTTGGCTTTTGTAAAAACTCATTCCTTTTATTCTAATAAAGAATTTAAGTTCTGTCCCAATGTTTTTTACTAAGATATATTTCTTTTATATCAAGATGAAGTCATACATCTGGCTCCAAACTGCTGATGGTTCAATCCAACAAGTGGAAGAGGAGGTTGCCATGTTCTGCCCCATGATATGCCGAGAAGTAATTCAAACTGGAATGGGATCTTCAAAAAACTATGCTATAGTACTTCCACAACGGGTCAATCCTCCTATCTTGGGCTTAATTCTTGACTATTGTCGATTTCATCAAGTACCGGGGCGGTCAAATAAGGTCTGGTCTGATGTCAATGGAATTCATTCCTCATCTTTTGGTTATTGAAATTGATTTCACCTGTCTTCTTTTGAGGTTGACATGATACATGGTCATATCTCCCAGGGCAAGGCCACTTGGGAGATTGTTTTAGTGAAAAAAGAAAATTATCCCGTTCTGTTCTGATTTGACTTTTGTGTCTAGGAACGCAAAACATTTGATGAGAAATTTATCCGAATGGATACCAAAAAGCTCTGTGAATTGACATCGGCTGCCGACAGTCTGCAACTTAAGCCTTTGGTGGATCTAACCAGTCGTGCACTTGCTCGAATTATTGAAGGAAAAACTCCTGAGGAGATTCGGGAGACATTTCATTTGCCTGATGATCTCACCGAGGTGTTAATCAGTGATATTGATAAATGTTTTATTTGGGTTTTTGGGTCACATATGAAATAATATTTTGGGTTTTTTAGGAGGAGAAGTTGGAACCTCTAAGAAACATTACCGATGATCCGCGCATCCGACTGTTGAATAGATTATATGCAAGAAAAAGGAAAGAGTTGAAAGAGCGAGAGAAATTGAAGGTATGTGTTTAATTTCAGTGCTGCACTCAAGGATCCAATTTAAATTTGCATGTCTTGCTAATAGTGGGAATTGCACATTTTCCAGTCTGTGGAGGTTGAGGAGGAGCATGTTGATGAACGTTCAGTAGATGATCTCTTGTCATTTATAAATAGTGGAGGTATGTTATTGGATACTTGGTCATACAATGATAGTGAAACGGTATAACTTCAATATTCTTGGCCTCCCGGTTTTTAACTCAATTTGCCATTACTAGCTTTTAGCTATTATATTGTAAGAAAGGCAATATAATTCCCCATGTTGATTGGTTTCGAACTTATATCTACAAGTTATATGGGGGATGCATTGCTGATTTTGATTAGGATTCCGTCTCCATCATTTGATTCTGAACTTTTGCAATTGAGGTTTCTATGAGCAGGTATATATTAGAAAGTGCATATGATTGGTTATGGAGATTTGGATTTGAAACTACAGTGTTATTGTGTGTATTCTAGACTTCATTGAAGCCTTTGATTTTTTGGACTGTCAAAGTGATCTGCAAAGCCTACGTTTTTGTTTGCTTAGTCTGTCTGTGTTCCTGAGCTTTGCCTTAGTTAGAGCGGGAAGAACCTCTTTTAATATATATTGGCTGGCCATACAAGAGGTTTATGTGGATATATCCTTTTGTTTAATTGCATTGATGTTAATTTTTTGGAGCAACTGGGTTTAATTTGGAGTTCATGTATTCTGTCAATTTGTCAGATAACACTATCTAGAATATGGAGGTAGATTGAGATGACAACGTATGGTGCCCTTCTTCATACATGCTTTGATTCAGTGATATATGTTCTATCCTGTTTCTGCTTAAGATTTCATTCTTTATGATACTGTTTATTTGATTGTGGCCCATTGTAACGTACTCATTGAGTGGACAGAAAGTAGCTGCAAGTCTGGGCCGTTAATGCATATGTAGTTTTTGTCCATAATAGAAAATTAATATCATGTTGATGAACATTTTTCGATGGTATATGCCCTTGCATTCTTCTTGGGATTCTTTGTGCATTAGCGGTCCATCCCTTTTCCATATCTAATGCCATGCGCAATTATCAGATATTGCTATGGGTGTGGCCTTCTTTTCCATATCTACCAAATTTAAGACGTAACCATGTTCGTCTGCAGATGGCAAGGGAGTGAGAGCCAATAAAAGCAAAAAGAAAAATAGAAGGAGAAAAGACCCATCGAAAGATGCCTTGTCAAATAAGGTGAATGGTGATCATGAGGTTGGTGACAATTTTTCATGCAATATGCAAATCCGCTCTGTATTATATTTTGGAGACAAGGTGTAATATGTTGGTTTTTTTCGTCTATTTCAGGAACTGGAAGCTGTGCCCACTGCTTGCTTGCATGGTGAGGCTGAGGATCTTGAGGTGGCTACACCTCATAAAGCTTCTAAACTTCAAGATTCTCTTGTTGGCACCTTTTCCCCTAAGCTTGAGTTTGATGATGGTGATATGGATGATGATTTAGATCCTGCAATGAGGGCACAGCTTGATGAGTGAGTTGCAAAAAAGGATTTGTGCTTTAATTGTTAATTTCATAGAGTAGCTGCTGCTATTATAGCATAGCTTCGAGCAAGGATATGATTTTTAATGAAATCTGCGCTTGTTTTCTTTCTTGAGTGGCTTACCTTCCCTTACAACTTCATTTATGTGCACGAAAGACCAAGTTTATCGTGAAGATCTTTTTACTTTATGTGTTGAGCGTGATGGTATATCTCAACCCTTATGAAGGTGTAAAGAGGGGATCATTTTTAATGATTTGTGCATAGTGGGTGTTTTTTTTTCTTTTTTTAAAGGTGGGATGTTGCATTCCTGGCATGGCCTCTCATTTGGGTTGGCTTCTAATGTAGGGAGGTGGAGGAGTTTGCCCGTCGATTGAACTCAGATTGGCCTGAGAGGATGCAGGAGATTTTGTGTTCAGACCGCCAAGAAAGGAAACTTCTGCCAGTACATGTCAATGGTTCTAGTTCCAGTTGTGCATGCATAAGTATGTTTCTATCCTCGAGTATTTTGCCCCCTTCACTTTATGGATCTAGCTGCTTGTTATCATTTCAATTACTCTCATCTTTTCTGCTGTTATACATATGGGTTACTTATTTCTTATTTCTCTCTCAAAATGAATCCTCTTTCTAAGGTAGGGTGCGATTTAGGATTTACTTGTCCAGTCTCAACTTATTTAGAGTCTTCCGAAGTTAAGTGCTTGGGGACTAATGTAGGAAGCAAGTTTGTGTCTAGTTAGATTTTGCTGAATCCTCTTGTTTTTTCTACAAGGCTTCTTCCATAGAAAAGCATTTAATTATGTTCTTCATGGATATGAGCAGGCTTGGATCGAAGATAATTGGTGGAAGAGAGATGGTTGTTTTTCAGTAATCAGAATTGTCTCCACCTTTTCTTGTTTGAGCTACCTGCAAATGCAGGCTCTGTTGCTCTTGCAATAGAGAGAGTTCGAATACTCTGGGGTGGGTCGTGTGCCATCATACATACCTAGTTTGCCATCACCAGAGCCCCTTCATCGTCCTGTGGGCATAGTGGCTGTCAATGAAAAGAAGAAGATGAGAAACCGGGAAAGAAGAGGAAGTATTTCGAAGTTTTGACGTGCAGTTCAAGCAGACGTTGCTTATGTATCTTGTTTACTTCTCTGTTATTGGGTTGTTTGTAGTTTATACATGATCCTTGGCTGGATCATGTGCTTGCTAGGAATTGTCAATTCCAATAATGATCCCTTTTCTTTTCTCTTACACAATTTGGCCGAGCACACAGAGGGACAAGGCGTTCTTTTTGTTGGTGATATCATGATGTTTTCATATCAGATTTGCTTCTGTCATCGGCCCCTTATGGCTTTCTTCAACGACATTAGCCATGGAATTTACATTTTTCCAATAAAGTCATTATTCTTTTGCAAAATGTGGATGTGGCTTTAGACATTTTAGCATCCTTTTCTTCTCTTACTTTTGCAGTACTCTCTCCTTTATATTTTGTTTTTTGTTGTTTCAATTGTTATGTTATTGATATCGTGGCTGACTGGAGTGTTGCACCATTCGAGTGCTGGAGTGAGGGATTTTTGGGACTTCTGATTCGAAGTCGAAGATAAAGATAACAGTCATCAAGATGACGATATCCGAGATGATTCACATAATGAATATATTTGCAAATTTGCCAATCAGCAGGCTCTGGAGGGTGCATCTGTTGAAACTCTTCCACGGTTTTAAGTAGTATAAACATAAAGTCCCATGTAGACCTGTCTTATCCAAATTGATTCATTTAACTCGTTTATGACTCATTTATTGTAATGCAAAATTTTTGACTCATGTCAGACCAAATGCATATCTGATCTATTTAATTAAACTTAAAAAAGCTTATTTCTTATAGATGTATTTTTAAAAAATTGTATTACTAAATCACTTTTATGCAATAAAAAGTTAGTGGACACTTTTTATAATTATTTTAAAAAATAAGTCTTCGTTTGTTTCTTGGAAAACATTTTCCAAGAAGTATTTTTTCATGAAAATCACAATATTTTAGGTTTTTACCTAAAATCTAAAAATAAATTAAAAAATATTTTTCATTGTTTAGTATAAAATTTTGATTAAATTTTCCTTCATCGATCCTTTTAATATTTATTTTTTCTTTCCTTTTTTTCTTCTTCCATCTTCCTCATTAGCTAGTGGTTGACAAGACAACAGCCAACGATCACCAGGTGAGGCTCAAGCTCACCGATCGATTGTCAACTCGCCCAACGTTGGTGAGCTCAAGTCTCACTAATCTAGTGAGGACTTGGCCTCGCCAACGTCTAGCAAGGCTAAGCCTCACCTGGCAAGACTCAAGCTCACCGACGTCAGCAAAGCCAAGTCTTTGCTAGATCAGCAAGACTCAAGCTCGTCGACATTGTGCGAGTTGATGACCAATCAACGAGTTGATGACCAATCAACGAGCTTGAGTCATGCTAGATTGGACGACGCCTTGGTCTCGTCGATCTCGTGAGACTCGAGCTCGCCGCGGTAGGACAAGTCGTCAACCGGTTAGTGAGCTTGTCGCGGTTGGGCGAAGGTCGGCCATCGGCTAATGAGGAAGGTAGAATGAGAAAGAAAAGAAAAGGGAAATATAAAAATAATTATAATTTCGAATTTTATAAAAATATTTTTATAAAGTTAAAAAGAGAAAGAAAAAGTGTGAGCATTGATTTGGAAATGAGTTTTAACTAGATTAATTTATTTTAAACTTTCAATTTTTAAACTCAATTAAAAAAGCTATTTAAGATTTAAATAACCTATTTTAGACTTATTTTGACAGGTCTAATCCCATGTAGTATCAATTAAGGAAAGATTGGAATATGGATTAAGATGTAGAAAGTGCTATATGAGTAAGGATAATCTCTCCGGAGCTCGTGGATACTTAAAATAAATATATATATTTTGAAAAAATATTTTGGTAATCAATTTAATAAACCGATTTCGATACATGGCATTTTTCCCATCGGACAAATGCATGAATTGTCAAACTCAAGGCCACAGATGATTCAAAAATTGGATATTCTATTGTAGAAGGACCACTATTTTGTTGCTTTGAATTTAATGGGTATAAGGAATTAGAAAGATTATATCAAGAAAGGCTCAACTAGCGATCTCCTCCCACTACTAACCCGAGAACTAGAGGCGGGAAGTGAAATGAAAGGCATGAATGTAGAAATGTACACCTCATTAAAAAAAATAAACTTTTTCTTCTTAATTAATTCTTTATAATTCAAGTGAATCTTATATCTTTCTATAGGTCAAATAGAAAATCAAGCACTGGAAAGCTTAAATCCAAAGTGCCACACGGTAACGAAGGTGTCAGCTCGTAACTAAGGGACCGTGCATGATTGAAAAAGATCACCCTAACCCGCCCAAAGTATCCCCAAGAGCTTCTGGAATGTTTTTAGGGACGAGCAAGAGTATGATTGTGCCAAGGGTACCATCGATTGATCAATAGAGAGGTGCAAGATGATTAGCAGGTTGAGAGATGTGATCTCATTTGTCAAATGGTTATAATCCAATGGCTTCAAATATAAAAAGCGGTGTTCTCCCTCTCATTATAACTATCCAATCATTCGGTATTCTAAATTCCCCTTCTCTTTTCCAAAGCTTCTCTAAAAGCTCTTTCTAGAAACTCTCTCTACAATATGGGTAAACGAGGGAGCGATCAATCCCTACAAATGATCAAAGAAAGCTAAGTCGCCATGGTTTAGGCGCTTCAACTATCCCAAACAATCAAAGGGAGCGTAAGTTGCCGCATGATCCTAAACAATTGGCCCATGATGCTAGTGTCATGGAGTAGAGGTTTCCATGGTCAATGGGGCGTTCGTGATCGAGGAAGAACGACCAAAACGCCCCTCGAAGGATAAGCACTTTCAAAACATTTTTAGGGACAGGCGATCCTGTAATTGCATCGTGGTCTAGAATTTTCTTGTCATAAATGTCGGTAGATGGTAGGTGGGGTGGTACGATTTCGTTTGCCGGATTGAAACTCGATCAATGATTGTAATATGAGGCCTCAAATATAAGAAGGGGTGCCCTTCCCCTCATTTATATCCAACCAACTATTAGCAATCTAAGTTCATTTATTTCGCTCAGAGCTTCTCTCTAGTTTCTCTCTATGATCCCCTCTCTAGTTTCTCTCTCTACAATCCGGGTGAGTGAGTGATTGGTCGATCCGAAAAAGGCTTAGCTTAGGCCCAATGATCCTAGCGATCCAAAATAGCTAAGTCACCACACGGTCGCGATCCCAAATGATCGGCCCGTGACGCTAGCATATGAAATGAAATTTAGTTTGCTTTCCAAAATAAATCACACCAATAATAGTGAGGTGGGTTATCTTTGCAGTCTAGCAAATACACAAAAATACACCATGACTAGGATATATCTTCGTTTCCCTTACATCTCGAATCATAATCGCATGAGTACATGACACATTACATATCACACAAGAAGTTCCGGACATATAGACCCTGTTTTGAGGCAACATTTATTGCCAATGGAAGATTTATCTTGCCCACAAGGAATGGTCGGTGGACCCTACTTTATTGACAGCATCTTCTTCACCTACAGTAGTGACATGAATAGACAAAATTTGTAGAATCAGTTTCTGTTTTATTAATCTTTCCATCTCCGATTCAATATGTCATATTTAGCACAAGGACATATACCTGCTTGGCTGACAGTCCGAGACTCCCTAAATCGTCAAGCTGAAATCAAATATAAAAGTTATTATCACTCATTAAATCACTTTGAATTACAAGAGACAATGATTGGCCAAATCAAAGAAATGATTCAATTGAGCATCAAAATAAATATACAGATGACATACGAGCACAAATTTTTGAATGAGCTCTTGCAACAATAAAAACTACTTACACTCTTGAATGGCTCCGGTGATTCTTCCCGAAGTTGAAGAATGTGGGTAGCTCTCTTCTCTCCGATTCCCTGAATTAACAAGTTTACTTCACGTAACTTACTTGAAAAAGTTTTGAATAATCATTTTATGTAGAATAATCTCCTTACCCTTAGTCCCTTCAACTCTTCCCTGACAAAATCAAAGAAATGGAGACAAGCATAAGTCCACGGTTCTAAAATGCAGTGTGCAAAAAAAAAATGTTCCCAATAGTTGAGAAATTGTGCATTTCTAGTTTCACAATTTGTCCGACTGTTTCCTGGCTCAAGTATTTACCATTAATATAGAGTTGTTTTCATTTCAAAAAAATAAATGTATGGTTAACTCACTTGCTAGCACTGTTGAAAATCCTTAGATATTCTTGAATGAGGGAATTCTGCAAGAAAATTTTTAGAAGGTGAATTAGCAAAACAAAAATTCAGTATTTGAAAAGTGAGATACGCTCTTTTTCTTTATTAGAGAGAATTGATGTATGTGACCTTTGTTCCAGGATGACAAGTCCTAGAAGCTGGCCAAGGACTATTTATGCTAGCAATATCTTTTCTCTCATTTCCTTGGACATTTGAGTCCATTATTGGAGTTTTTGGCTCCAGAGCTTCCATGTTCTCATTTGACATCTTTACGCATGGAGTAGAGGAATACAATAGCTTCAAGCTGTTTGATAGCTCCTGCAATCTGGCACTTAATGGTGGCGATCCACTTTCATTGATGGAAAATTCGCAATTTTCCTTATCCATGCTACCTGCATGTTTTCAAAAAAGAACTATCAAAACATGGAAAATCATAAATGAATACTTCCAATTGAAGGAATGCATTTGTACCTCTATTAGGAAGTGGCAATGCTTCCTTGCTGCAACTGAGATTAGAGCTAACCTCCTCTTGATTTTGTTCACAGAGCTGAGAAACATCCTAAAATGCAAAAGGGAATGCATACATATATGTTGTTCTTCTAAGAATTTCTGAAAGACAATATGACATGTTATTTACTGCATTTGGTGGCAAAGTGCTTTCCAAGGAATGTTCCAACACTGCAGAGGACGTTTGCTGATGAAAAAGGAATTTATCATTACTTTTTTTAAAATAAAATCACATAAATAAATATGAGAATGAAAAAGCAAAAACTGAATTACCTTCTCTGATGAGACCATACTCTCGGTAACATTTAAGCTGGACTTTTCCTGAAAATATGAGGACATGAACCAAGTTATAAAACAACACGCTTTTAACCTCAAACCTTAAATGATTTGGGATTACTAACATCTCCATGCATCAAAGATTCAAAAGATGAAGTGGCAGCAGACATAGAAGTTTCCTGCAATATATGAAAATACTAGATAAGGAAACAATTGTGTCTCAAGAAATGTGGTTGTTAGAAATAACTAGAAAGAAGTAACCTCTTCTTGTGCTCCAGCTTCAACGGTTGAAGCAACAGCTGGGTCTGAGCTTGCCTGCAATAGGGGACATAAACTAAAGCTTATTGGCTAAAAGAAGTAGTTAAGTTGACTTCAATCCACATTCAAGACCCAAAATGCTCATTATAGAGGCAATTCTTAAACATTCTTGTCAATAAATAGATAGTGCCTCTTGCCATAAATGTAACCATTCTCGTTCCACTGCCAGTTTAGATAACAGTAACTAACTAATTCAGTATGAAAGAGGTGGTCAAATACCTTCACATCATTATTCAGGCCACTTGTCTCACCGAATAATTTCCTTCACAGCAAGAAGAAAAATAAAATGTATATGCAATGAATAAAAGCATCATAGATTATAGTCTTATAAGGATAAAAAAGGAAAACATCAACTTACTTTCCCTTCATGGCAGATTTACAACTGGTATTCTTTTGAAGAAGATGAACCGGCAATCTAATCTGCTTACCAGAAGCACTTTGTGAGATTCTAACCTTAGATGAGGATATCCCCACTGGTTTTTCCAATGTTTTGCTCTTCGTTGCAGATCTCATGGCAATCTGATGACTTCCTTGACAAGTCCGAGAAGCTAAACCAGCGATATAAATGGAATCTTGGCAAAACAATGGGTTCTGTTGTAGCAAATTAAGCAAAATTAGTTGACCATTGACTAGATATCATAAGTAAATAATGCAAATGAGACATGTAAACAGAGCAAAGAAGCAACCAGGCTCACCAAGCAAGCTATGACCGTGAGCCTATTATTTAACCCTCCAAGTGAATGTTGCAACAGGCGAGTAACTTTGCTTTCCCGGAAAGGAACATGGTTTTCATTAGCATTTAATGCATGAAGAACATTTTGTAGTGCATGCAATGACTTGTTGATTTTATTCTTCTCCACAAAGCTAAGGCCATCCTTACTTTTCCTGCGAGGGTCCTCATAACCTGATAAAAGACAAAGTCAAAGAGAAGCAGAGTTTGTACTTGCCAAAGAACATGGGATTTCACCAAAAGCATCACCCGAACCTGCTAAGTCAACAAAATTCAGTTTGCCAACAAGAGGCGCATCCGTGTTCTCAACAGGAGATGTGACATGAATAATTAAGCCCCTGTGGCTTCTTTTAGGAAGTTCATTAGCCATCTTGTTGACTGTTTTGTTGGAATTGCAACCACCAAAATAAAGCTTGCGAAATTCTGAGCTAGACTTTATGGGAACCTGAACATTACAGAACATGAATCAGGAAATGAAGTTGGCCAACATCAAGTCACTAATTCACAAAATCTCTTTAGAGTCCTTCAAGCCATTTCTCTAATTACAACGAGGACATGCCTGAGAAAGCCCTTTCAATTTGATTTTTCCTTGAGAATCTTCGAGTATTGTAACAGCTGCCCTTTCTGATTGCAGCAGATCATAGACCTGGTCTTGGTAAATCTCATAATAAGATATTGCAACAAATCTCTCCACTCTTTCGGCTATTTCAGTAATGTCTTCAATGGCTAGTGCAGCCAAACCTGGACACTCCCCCGAGCCCTTCAAGATTGACTTATCAGTAAACATAGCACATGCCAGAACTGACATTTGTGAATAATATCGCCAAAAAGATTAAAGCTATCAAATCTAACCTGAATTAAGCAAGTCTTTCCACTGCCTCTAGCCCCATAAGCAATGGTAGTGAAATTACAACCATCAAAAACTTCCGAAATAAAAGGCTTGATCTCCCTGTTGTATATCCTATCATTGTCTTCATTAGGCTCATAGCAGTATTGCACTTGATGGGATTCTTTTTTACTGCAAAATAAGGGCAATTCAGCCATCCAACTCCACATATTACCCAAAGAAAGTGAAATCAACAGGCTACTTTCAACACGCAAGACTTATCTTCTCAACACATGTTAAAGAGTTCACGGACATTAGACAGGATATGTAAACATTAATCTTCTCTCTCAAAAATTTCCCCTCTTCAAGACTTGGGAAAGCCTTTTCAACTTCTCATTGCCCCCATCACATCTAACCACCGGCACCAATTACTGCATTCTCAGGGAAGCTAAAAAAGAAGAAGCCTAATCTCAGGAGATAGAAATTGCCTTCTCTCGTTTTCCACTGAAAAGAACTGACTTATCCAGAAAAACACGAAAATGACGTCTGCTCTCCTCAGCAATTCAACAGGAGAAAATCAACATCATCAACAGGATCCCAACACCCAATCCGGACAGAGCAGTCGTGGAGTAAAGACGCCTAATCTTCCCTAAGCTTCCTTCCATCAACGCACGTACAGGAAACGTAAAAACCGCAACCAGAAAAAGGTAAAAAAAAAATCGGCACGCACGCACGCTCGGGGACAAGAGAGTAACCTAGCAGACGGAGCGTCGAAAGACAAGGCGACGGTCTCCGAGTCCTCTCCGTTAGGCCTGTGGACGGAGATCCAAGGTTTGGCCTCTCGATCCCCATGGCCTCCGATTCTCGCCACGACTCGGATCTTCAGAGAGGGTTTCGAGCTCATCTCCGTCTTCTCTCCTCCCTCTGCGGCCGCTGACGATCGGACAGGACCGGAACCTGAGAGAGCGCGCGCGATCGACGGCAGACGAAATCGAAGACCGAAGAGATGCAGAATTCAAGAGATTTGCAGGGGGTGGGGGTAATTTGAAGCGTTTGAGGAAGCGAAATCGGGAGAGCCGAAGACGCTCTGAGAATTCTTCAAGGCGAGGAGGAGTATGGATTAGGAAGTAGCCGTTTGTTTGAAAATGGGGGAGATAGAACTGGCTTACGACGCTCCCCCCTTTACCCGGAAATGCCCTCATCCTTTATGAATACTCCATGGGTATTTTCGTCTATTTCGAAAAAAGTTTCGATGAGTCCCGAGGAAGCTTGGGAGATTGAAAGAAAAGGAAATATATCCTTTTCTGTGAAATTAATATTTTTCCACTTTCTTTCCATGTCCCTCATTACTAGACCTGTTAAACGGATGGATTCGGGTCGGGTTTGGGTCGGGTTTGGATTCGGGTCCCAAATCGACCCATTAACCCGTTTATGGCCCCATTTAAGATAATATAAAATTTTTTACCCATACCCAACCTATACCCGACCCAACCCATATTGTTAAAACATTTATCTATCTAACTAAACTTATGAAAACTTATTCTTATAATCTTTTTTAAAGATTTTAAACTTATTCAAGTTCATTATAACCTATGTATTTTAGTCTTTTTAATTTTTAAACCCATTATAGATATCGTTCTGTTGTCCAAATGGGTTAGCTTTCTTTTAATATAACACATCTACGACCCATTTAAAAGTTAGTTTGATTCCATTTATGACCCATTTAAATATTAAATGGGTCATAAATGGATTATACACCCATTTTGACAGGATACTCATTACATTCATTTTTTAGGATTTTTCTTACCCGATAAAGGCATAATGATAATTTGCTAAATACCAAGGAAAATTTTTTAAAACTTTTGAATTTTTACTGATTTCTCTTCCTCTGTTTTTGAGTGACGTGATATTTGGATGAGCTAGCTCAAGTGATGTGACATCAAGGTTGCACGGTCTCAAACTAGACCATGTTGCTACAAGACACGCAAGTGTTCAATCAGAAAGATGGACCTCATAGGCATGAGATCACTTGACCAGAACTCGAAAGCACAATTTTATTGAGCTTCATATCATGGAATGACGGGGTCATGTGACCCTAGGCAAAAGCATACTGACAACATCAAGTGACCCCTGACGAAGCTTGCCGATATTTCATGATCCGCAGCAAACCTATATAGGCATACCATTGAACCTCCTCCCCGAAGCTTCAAAGTCTTGATGGGCCATAAGTTTCTCTCTTATCTATATTATAAAACGTCCACAGGATACAGGGAATCGAATCTAGCTGTGAGAAAAATGCTTGATTGAGAAATAAGTATTACATTTATTTTGTGCGACCCAAAAAAATTATTAATTTATCTCATACATATTAATAATGTAAAATCAAACTAATACTATTACATAATCGTATTGTCTTAGTATTTTCTTTCTGCTCACATGATATGTGTGTTATGTGGTGTTTTCATAAACATGCTCACATGATATGCGTGTTATGTGGTGTTTTCATAAACATACACAAATTTTCATACTTAGTAATGGCCAATAGGTGTCTTAAAAGTTAAAAATAGATTTCTTTGGAATCGAGTCTAATTCCCTAAATAATCTCAAATTTTATGTCTAATCCCATTTCTGTCCCAAACTTTTTTATTTAACAAAAAACTCTAAACTTTAGGTACAATACCAAATCTACCATGAATAATGTTTTGTCTAAAAAAAATCACTAATTTTCAATTTATCCTCAAATTTACTTTATGGTCCAATTCCAACTTGATCCACACTGCAAGATGACATGAAAAATTATCTCCAAAATGAAATCATTTTTAGATATTTGAATTAGAAATGACCAATGGAAATTTTTTTATAAAGGGTTATCAGAAGTAAATTTGAGACTAGAATAAAAATTAAGGATTTTTCTATCAAACAAAAAATTTTAAGGTAGATTTAGGGATTGCACTTAAAATTGGGGTTTTTGTGAGTTAGGGGCAGATTTGAATTAGATTTAAAGTTTGGGGTTTTCATTTATAAAAAATTCGGGATAGAATTGAGTATAAACCTAAAGGTGAGCTCTTTTTGTAAGGGTATTAAGCCAAGGTGCCTTTGGCAAAATCAACTTTCAATACGCAATGACGACTTTACCCTTCCTCCGTTCGGTCCCTACCCTTTTTGCGGATATATAAAAGTGACTCTCGACATCTAACCCTAGCTCTTCTTCTTCTTCAAGCCGACCGTCTTAGATCGTCAGGCCGCCCCAGAAGGTGAATCTCCTACGTGTTCTCCTCTGTGAACTCAGAAGATCGAAAGCTTGATAGCTTCATGCTGTTGTTCATGAGATTTGTTCTCTCTATTATTCAACGCATCAGTTTCGCGGATGTTTGATCTATCTCTGTGTTCTCACTCACCTAGCTCTGGTCATTGCGTATTTATCGGTTTCTTGCTGGAAATCTTTGCATTTGCTGCAATCTAAGTGAAGTCATCAGTCGTTTCCTTATGTCTCTTTATGGCAAAAGCTTCTCTTTACAAATCTTCGTTAGGGTTTTGCTATTTTCCCTTTCTTTGGTGCCTGTGTTCTTTTTTTTTTTTTTTTTGGCTTGTTGTGATTTCTATGGCTTTGGTTTTTTACATGGTACGTCACTGGCGTGCTGTTTGCACATTTTGGTTGTGGTTGATTCTACAAGCGCACGCTAATACATGGGTTCGTGTAAATGATGAGCAGGAAATGGCTCCGAAGCAGCCGAACACTGGCCTCTTCGTGGGCCTTAACAAGGGCCACATCGTGACCAAGAAGGAACTTGCCCCACGCCCCAGCGACCGGAAAGGGGTAAGTGCATCCTGCATTTATGCCAATTAACCAGTGCGTTGTATTCCCTTTCTGTTGTTTTGGTATCAAGGCATGTGCATTTCATCGATACAATTTGAAAGATGCGGTTTTTTGTGTCAGTATTGTCTCCTAGAAAGAGAATCTTAAGGCCTTGCCATTGATGGCAGGCATTTGTTGCCCCTTATAGTTGTCCTTTGTAATGTGGAAATTTGCTGATGATTGAGAGAGGTTTATCGAGACAAGATGCCTTAATATTTTGTATGAGGGTTTTTGTAGAGAGTATAAGGATGTAAGGAGGAAACTAGTTCCTCTTACTGGTTTAAGTTATGGCAGAAATTGTTTAATAGTCCAGTGCACTCACACAATTGGCTAAATCATGTAAACTGTCTCTAGCTTGTTGAAAATATGTTGTGCAGCTGGTCCCTGATACTGTAGGTGGATTGCAAAATATCACTATTGTCTTTCATTTACTATCAAAGATGCACATCTGTACAATAATCTGTGTTAAGGTCTCTACATCAATTAATTTACTCCACTTAAATTTCTATGGCAAAATCTTGGTTTCCTCTTCAAAATACAAATCGTTACATTCGAGCATACTGGTGGGGTCTCTTTTCTTCTCTCCCTTAAGTAGTATTAGCAAAAACAGAGGTCATAAGTTAGTTCTGTTGGCAATAATTGTGGGGTAGGATTAATTGAATTATCTGCTTCCTGTGTCAAGCATACTGGAGGGATTCTCTCCCTTAAGTAGTATTAGCGAAACAGAGGTCATGAGTTACATCTGTTGGGCAATAATTGTAGGGTAGGAATAATTGAATTATCCGCTTCCTATGTATGATTTGGTTCCTTTTATGTCCTTTAGAAAACCAGCAAGAGGGTCCATTTCGTTAGGAGCTTGATCAGGGAAGTTGCTGGGTTTGCACCATATGAGAAAAGGATCACTGAGCTTCTAAAAGTTGGAAAGGACAAGCGTGCCCTGAAGGTGGCTAAGAGAAAGCTGGGTACCCACAAGAGGGCAAAGAAGAAGCGTGAGGAGATGTCTAATGTCCTCCGCAAGATGAGGTAATCTAACACAAATGCATACTCTTCATGGTGCTTTATCATTGCTGGCAGATCTTTTTTCTCTTTTTAATGTGTTTCAGTGAGATAATCTCTTGCACCCTTTCTTGGATTTTGGTGCAGGTCTGCTGGTGGTGGTGAAAAGAAGAAATGAGGGATAGTTTGAAGCGACGAAGTCCTTTAAAGGGATTTTCTTGATCAATTACAATCCGAATAGTCCGCTAGCAGTTTAGAAATTTCCCTTGTTTTGGACTATTGAAACTGAGAAGACCTAAATTCTTGTACTTCCAAGAATGTCATTTTTGCCAAGACTATGTTTCTCTTATGTTACCTTTCTACTGGTGCATTTTTTTCTATTTACTTAATATACAATTTCGATGCTCTTGATGCTGCGGGCTGGCTGCTTCCCAACCACACGGTGATTGTCGGTTCAGCTTTATGCTCTTTGGCTAATATAATATTTGGCGCCTGCCAGATGGTTAGTGAAGTAAATGGATTCGCAAATTTTGCCTAGAGTTTCATCTATTCCATCGTAAATTGGAATCGAGTGCACTCATCCATACCCTTGGAATGCGTTTCACATGAGTTGAGGCGGCAGCCGTGCATAATGTGAAGTCGGATAAGCTTGGATCGGTTGTTTAGCATTCTTACTTTGTTCAGGAGTCGGGACCAAGCAAAGGGGAGTAGCAAAAAAGAACAGAAAACAAATCGGAGTAAAATAAAACCAGCAGAAAAATCATTCATAAAACCAGTAGAAATAACTGATGAACTAACGACTTACATACAGGTTTCCTCTAAACAACTGATGAAACCAGCAGAAATCATTTCCATCAATTCATTTGTTTGCCAGAATCGTTCAGATAGCATTAATCTATTCCTTATAGTGCTTACGGTTGAGCTCCCATAGTAAGAATTGCCCACAAAAAGGCCATAACAACTATCTAATTTAATTTGGTACAAGTGCTGACAGTTGATTTGGACTACATTGAAACTGGTCAGGCCTAAATTCTTGTGCTTCTTAGAATGTCATTATCGGCAAGACAATGTTTTTCATATTTTCCCTCTCTAGTAGTGCATTTTTGCTTTCAACTTGGCACATGGTTTCGATGCTCTCGATGCTGTTGGCTGGTTGCTTCCAAACCACAAGGGGATATCCAGGTTGAATTCACTGATCTGTACCCTCGGAATCAGCTGCCCATTATGGAGGCCGTCACCAGTAGCCATACATAATGTAAAGTCGGATAAGATCAGGTTAGTCGTTTCACAACCTTGGTATGGAGAATAAGTGAAGGACAAACGCTTTATGCCCATCGTTCAGGAGACTTAAAGATACGGTTAAATAAAAATAGAAAATAATGAATCTATGGCTGTGGGTGTAACCACTTTGCAAAAGTGGTTTGAAGAATGGCAAAATCCTTGAGGCGGTGCTACTTAAGAATGCACTCCACTGTAGCGTTCTGCAGGTGGTATGGCACTTGCGTTTGGTTTATGGGAAATAAGCTTTTGATGGCTCATAACAGAATAATGTGACATGGCACAGGCTTCTTTACCCCATAAGTAGAATTGCATATGTATCTAAACTCAAAGCAAATAAAACTGCGAGTACAAATAGTCACGGATCTTGTAATAATCTTCACAGAGAGGTCCCTCAATGACAATCTGCTGAGTGCCAGATAAACCACCCTACGAGATGAAAACGCATAAAATCAATGACCAGGTAATAAAAGAAAAGGTAGAAGGCATTCATATTTCTTTTCCTCAATAAATCGGACACAGGCAGATTCAATCATGAAAAACTATACGGCTCTGATCACTTTGTTCAGAGACGAAGGGGGCTGGCATGCACAGTGGTTAAAAGGCAGGACAAAGCAAGAGGGAAGTAGAAAAAAAGGAAAAGGACAAAACTGAGAATGAAAAATACTGACCTTCTGGCTTGCATCCCCAACTTTGCGTAGTGTTACATACTCACCGCATCTAAGAGCTCCACCTGCAAATTCAACCTGCAAACATTGAAAGTTCAACATCCGATTGTGTCAAGCACTGTCAGATTGTCAAGCTCATCGGGTAAAAAATCCATCATCACTACTTATGTTGGATGTACTCATGTTAACAAGCACAGAAATTTTACCTGAACACCCTTGCTGGCTAGGAACTGTTTAAAATCTGCCAACTTCAAATCACCAACAAGTACCGATTTATGTGGTGGTGCTGAAGTTGATAGCGGAAGCAAAGACAACATTTCATTCTCTGTCTTTCCAACTTCAGCATCGATCCAAGCTATTTCATGGTCTCCTAGCTATATAATGCATCAACATGAGACACTCCAAGTGGAAAATAACATGGCAATCAAGTTTTATGAAGATGAATGAAAACATGAGGAGCTCACCTTCTTAAAAAGCACATTGCTCATCAATTTCTCAGAAAGTTGCACCTAATTGTCACAAAACAAGATTCAGAGGACACATATTTGCAGCATCACAATGACTCAGATTACATAGCATTTCTTCTAGGTACCTTATAAGCACATAAATCGGACGTGACATCAATTGTGTCTTCGATTTGAGGAGCATAGACTTGAGGGCAGACATTTTTCGAACAATGTTGCTTCAAATGCTCCGTTGCCTCAGCTGATCCTCGCACCAAAACCTTCAAAAAGTGCAAAAAATGAGTTTATATTCAACAAATCATATAGTCATATTTTGCAATGCAATTAAGCTTAGTTGCAGAAGAACATCAACAGGATAACTATCATTTGACCAACCAAAAAAGTACTATAATCTTGTGAGTGATGAATTAGTCGTATCTTCTGATGAATGATAAGCAGCACCAGGTCGAAACCTCAGATTAGATGGAAAACAACAATGAAAACTACTCCTTATTTCAGCAGGCATGACATATGCCTGCATAAATACTACTAAGATGATATCGGATTCTTAATCATGAGTGCCTTCAAAGCATAATAACACAATTTGAGCATGGTACAGAGACCCAACAGTCTCTGGTCATCCTCCAAACTATTTAAAGCAAAGATAACCTTACAAGCTTTAGGGGAGCCACATGGGCGAGTATTGACTTAATTGCTCGGCTGTCCGCACGTCCCTCGAAGTCCATGTATATCAATGAGCATTTGACTTGCACCTGATATTTCAAATTACAACACATGAAGAAGGCAGGTTCATCAAACAATTAAATAATCAACGTATGAATTAAATTCACAAATGCAATGTAATTACTGCGCAAAGTACAAAAAAGAACAACATAATTTGTTCCCATATGTTCACGAAGTTCAAGTTTTTGCAGCCAAATTCAGAAGTAAAGAAAAGAAATTCTCACAGAGCAGTAGCAGGCCATATATATGCTGTCTTTTTTGAGGCTTCTAAAAATGTAAGTAATAAAATAAATGAAACAATAAAACAAAGAGGTGCCCCACAATTCAAGGTTAGATGAGAGTTTATTTCCCGTCCATATTGTCAATTGCCATCATGGGAGTGTACTCTTTTCAGGCGGCAATTTGAGATATGACTGTACTTTACTTCAGGAATAAAATGATGCATGGCATGCATCACTTGTGGCAGAACTCACTTACAGTTAGTTCAGTTGATACAACTTTTGAGGGCTTCATATCAAGTATCAAACTAGCAGGTCCTTCATCAAGTTTTCCATCCATGTTGTTCACAAACTGCAAAGCCACATATGCAATCCAATCAAATATCTCGTCACTTTAGCACCATAGGAGGTAAAAAAATGATGTATCAAAAGACTACAGTACTAAGATAACAGTGGAAGAGAAGACTAGATGAATTTCAACTGAAGAGTTTCATTAGGAAAGCTCACAGCATTGAAAGACCATTCTTTCGTTCAAGTCAACCAGGGGATCTATCTTCTCATTATAAAACCAGTACTGCTAGACTTAGTAATACTCTCTCAATATGATTCACATGCCACGGTATTAGCATAGGTTACAAAGGATAATCCAATATCATTCTTTGACATGAAATAAGCATTACAGGTTCAAAGCTCCAAACCCATACAAATTACATGCTTCAATATGATTAATTCACTTTACTTTGTTTTGTTCCTTTTTACCCTTCTTCCGGATCATTTAGCAGAAGTTCTTCATTTAGGTGACACTAGCGAAACGCAAACATTTACAAGAACCATGTACAAGATATAGCGTTAACAAACACTACACGATCTACATAGCTTCTTCAGGTTAAAAAATTCTAATGATAAAGCCGAGAATCGCTAATCTTGGCAAAAACTTCCAATATTTTTATGTTCTTTGTTTCATCATACTGGACTATGCACACCATATTCAAAGGTGACTGTCCCATGGTACCTAGAACAGCCGAAGAGACAAGCACAGAGGCTGAAAATTGCAATAGAATACTTACAGGCAAAGCTCCTTGATCCATGTCGTCATCTTTAATTACATAGTCATCAGGATTGATCACCTCGCCAAAATCATCCCACTCAGAGGCATTCTCATAGAAAGGAAACATAGGAGCAGCACAGTTGGGTGGTGGAACAAATCCATCAATAAAAATGTCACGGTATCTGCTACCATGTGAACCAGCTGCTGCCAGAAATAACAATAAACATTAAAATACAACAGAAATAATGTAGAGCCGGAAACTTGTGTACGCTGTTATTAGTCTTTCTTAACAGGCAAAGACTGATCAGGGCAAGAGCATCCAAGGTGAAGCTTCACCATGTTGTGAAAGTGAAGGAAGAAAGAGGAGAATTTGGTTTCCCAAAGAAAGTTACTCAACAGCGAAAATCTTTAGCAAAAGCTTCAATCATGAGGAATTGCCACCTTTTACTTGAATACAACTTAAGGTGGATTACTACCATCTTTGCCAGCTAATGAGAAAAAAATCGCTACTATATCAACTTCTTGAGAAATGATACCTTCTTGTGATGTCTGAGTGTTGCCAGCATCAATGACCATTGGATCAACCACATTATCAGATGCACGCACTGCTTTTGATTCCTCTTCTTTAATAATACTAGCTTTCAGAGCTTCTTCCTTCTTTATTCGGTTTTGCTCTTCTTCATAAGCAAGTAGCTCCTCACCAACCAAAGGAACTCTTTTAGACATGGTAACTTTTACGGCTTTTGGGGGTGGATCTGCCTGAAGCATGCGGGCTAAGGTTGCAAACTACAAGTTCATTGGTAACTGTCAGCAAATAAATATGATAAGGAAAGGAAACATCTGTGCAGCAAATCAACTTGGAAATCACGTCTGCAAAAAATTATTTTTGGAAGTTCCTTTCACTGAAAAAAACAACAGATTTTTCATCAACAATGGTGCCTTTCATCTTATATGCAATTTGCTTCTAAACAACTGAGGAAACTAGATCATAAAACCAGCAGAAATCAGTTCCATCAATCGTTTGTTTGCCAGAACTATTCAAACAGCAAAAATTTATTCCTTATAAGGCTGACAATTCAGCTTCCATTAAAACATTGCACAGAAAAAGGTAATATTACAACTATCTAGATAAGTTTGTCTGCCTTTTTGGAAAATAATCTTCACCACTAACGATGTTTTTCTCTAATGCTAAAATTCTAAGAGCCACTGAAATCAGTAATTAGGAGGGCACTGATTTCCAGAACGTAAATATACACCCATGTATGCTAGATTAATATTTACTCCAATTGTTGATGAATCCATTGCAGATTTTATATTCTGAAATATACAAATAATTCCACAGATTCATTCAGGAAAATACTCCCAAGTGTAGCTAAATCAAGAAGATGCCTAACAAGTCCAAGATTTTTCTCATCAATTCAGCCCAAAAAAGCAGTTTGCATTGGTTCACACAGTTAAACAGCAGATGACTTCAGTCGTGCAAATTCACAACCAATTAAGTAGCACCCACATTAGAAGTCGTATTACCTGGCCTCTTTCAGTAAAAAGTACAAGATTCTTGGTATCAGTTGCCCATTCCACAAATATATCGTGAGCAAAGCCTGCTTCTAAGCTGGCCATGGATGCTAGAACAACCTAAATAACTTGAAATAGTTAGCAACAAAAAGAATAAAGAAGCATACAATAATGAATAAATGAAAAGAGATTTAACCTTTGGACCAGCGGGAGCATTATCAAGATCATTCTTGTTAATTAGGAGTGAGACATGCCTGTAAGTGGTAAGCATAATGTAAAATAATTCAAAAATCTTTTACGAGGTAAGTTGTATCACTTCAAAGTGCAATCAGATGAAGCACAAAGAAAAGCCAAAGAACAAAAACTTTGAGCAGAAAAAATCACCTACTTCAGAAGAAAAGCATTGTCACGTGTATGCTCAAAAGACTTTGCTATATTGTCGCTCATCCACTCAAGGAAACTCTTGACATAATCAATTGTGCTTGAGGCGACATATGTGAGGAAATAGATTGGACAATTCAGAGGACTCTGCAGTCAGGATGTAAAATTAGCAAGATTTGTCTTTCATACACTAAAAGTAAATATCAGGCCTCGATTGCCTCACTGACCTCTTCCAGTATCAAAATAAGTTCCAGCACTCGTCCAGCAGTGTCAACAGGTATTAATACATTTCCTCCTGCTTCGACAGTCTTTTTTATAGCATCTTCATAAGAACAGAATATTAGTGTGTGAGCAGTTAAATCATACACATGAACAAGCAGATATGTAGGGGCCTATCAGTCAGGGCATAACAGTAAAATTGAACCCAGAAAGACAAACTTTGGTAAAATACAATTTGTACTTGCTGCTTTATTTATAGAATCTTCAAAGGAGAGGATAATACCTATAAATCCTCTCTCCCTTTGTTTAGTTGGGAGCTGATTGTTTAAAGCGTTGTACGCATCTGTAATCAAAACGGCAGGTCGGACAAAGGATTCAAGAACAGTTCCATTCAAATGCCTGACATAAACACATAATTATAATAAGTAATTTCTAGTGGTATAAATCAGCCAGCCAAGGCAGGTACTTGGTTGAAAATCTTACTTTTCTTTGCGATGGTTAAAATCCACTGCATATATAACATCCTCTCCATCCTTTGATATTTTCCAGATTGTACCTCCCAGGAGATGCCCAGCCACATGTGGAGAAATCACAATCCCCTCCCCTTTTCCTGATAAAGTCAATACACTAACAGCAATCAATGCAGAGATACAGGAAGATTACAGATGTATCCAGAATCAACACAAAGGAGATATAGAACTATTCAATCATGCTTAAAAAGGTTCAAGAAAGGGTTCGGTCTGAGCTACTGCAGTCAAATGACAGGATATATCATAATCAAACAAGTGTCGATCAAAATGATACAATTGTTCATAATGCCTACCGGAAAAATGATGGTTCTGAGAATATGTTAGCCTGGTGACATTTTGGAAAGCTGAATCAATATCATCCAATGTGAACAGATCAAACTCTGACACTTGCTGCAGAAGAAAGGCGAGAGACATTTTCATCATTATTTTTCATTGCTCAAAAAGCATATACTGCTGTAAGAGTAAATTGTGTTAACCAAAACAACAATGAAAATGACACAGCTGCAGGTGATGTGCCCATTAAAATCAGTTCTCCAGATTACAGGAGTTTTCAGGGATCAAAAGATGACATTAAAAGTCCCTTTGGTTAATCAAGCACTAGCAGCTGATATGATATAGGCAACACGGGGTGCTGAAGAATTAGTTGAACTAGTTCTTAATTGACACATATGGTACAGAAAGAAGAAGGAAAAATTATGACCTCGGCCTATTTCTTCGCCTGAACTAAGTCGAACTCATTTCACCCGCAAACTTACCTCTTATATTTGCGGTTTAAAGAATGTTCGCGTGGACAGGATAATCACCCCCATCCAAGCCAAGCCATGTTGAGGCAAGCAGGACATCAAATCACGTAATCGCACCAACCCAGCCGGGGAGGGAAAAAAAAAAAAAACCTGTCTTGGCACGAGCACTACTTACTTTCCGCGAGAGGTACTGATCGTACATTGTAAGAAGCCCCAATCTGTAAACCGGCTCGGTGGCGTAGACAGGAGCAGAAAGCCCGAGCTGCTTCATGGCATATGGCAGAGCTCCGAGGTGGAGAGTGTCCGGATGCGACAGCAACACCGCATCTATCGTCGAGGCCACTCTGCACACACAACGACGGAAAGAGCAGGCGGGATACCCCGCGCTCAATGACGAGCTCCCATTCCGCATCGTCGTCGATTGAAACGAAGAGAGAGGGCAGCGCGAAGCATCGGAATCGAAAGAGAGGGAGGGAGACGGACCTGGAGAGCGGGTGAAGGAGAGAGGGATCGAAGTGGTCGTTCCAGCCGCAGTCGACGAGGAAGTTGAAGCCGTCGATGGAGATCAAGTAGGAGAGAGGATTCTCGTTGTAGACGCCACAGAGGGGCGTCACCTGCACCGACGTCCCCATCTTCGATCCTCACTGCAAAACCTGCGAGAAGTTCTTCCGAGCTTCGAGTCCCGGCGACGCCTCTTTCTAGGGGTTTTGAGCTTATTGGAGGGAAAAGGGGGAAGACAACTGCAAGCAGAAGGGCTGGAGGAGGAGGAGGGACGCCGAGCAAACGTCGTCGTTTCGGCACGGCAGGTGTTTTACCCGCTTTTGAGAGGATTTTTCTTTTTTTCATTTCGTATTCATGAGGGTCGAGTTAAGGACAATTTAGTTTTAAGTGTGGATTTCAACTTCTACGCTAATAAGGAAACGAGACAAAAGTCTGAAAGTAAGAGTAGAGTATAATAGAAAAAAAAAACGACAAAATTACTTAAAATGTAAGTGTGAGTTTTGACTCACTCTAAGGATGAGAGTTAGAATAAATGTAGAGTAGGACTGATAAAAAAAAGAAAGACAAACATCACTTAAAATGTGAAGCCTCGTCAATGGCCAAACGAGCCTCCGTCATCAGACCTTGCTCTAGCCTGGTTGGAACAGCGATCGGCCACAAAAGGGAGAAGAAAAAGAGAAAAATAAAAAAGAGAAATATAATAAAAGTATTAAAGACAATTTCTGGGATAGAAATGCATTTAGTAAAACTTTAAAACTTATAGTTCAAAATATTTCCTTTAAATTCTTTAATAATTTAAATACATTTTTCTTTTCTTTTTCTCTTTATGTGCGAGGTTGAGCCTTGCCTAGCCACTGGCGAGGCTCACTGGCCTGTCGCCAGGTTAGCATTGACTTGGCTGGGCGATGTTGACTTGGCGGTGCACTAGCGAGGTCAAGCTTCGCCGTGGTTGGTCGAGGTCGACTTCGTCGGCAGGCCTTTAAATCAACGTTAGCTTGGTTGGGTGACGCCAACTTAGCAGTGGGCTGGCGAGGCAGGCCGGTGGCTAAGCAAGGTCGGCTTCCTTAGATTTAGGCAAGGTCGGCCTAGCCTAGCCACAACAAGGCTCAGGCTATGCTCAGCATTATCGGGGGCCAACAAGGGAGCCACCTCTGTTTAGCTTGTCGCTAGTCATGGCCAAGGCCCGCGATCGGCGAAAAGGAAAAAGAACCAAAAGGAAGAAGAAGAAAATGAAAGGAAAGAGAAGAGAGAAAAATGAAAAAAATTTGGTTTTGATTTTGAAATTGTTCCTAAGAACAAAGAAGCAATTTTTATTTATTATTTTTAATTTTGTTCCAAATTTATTCTTGAGAACAAAATTTTGCCAAATGGATTTATTTACCAAATCTATTACCGGAAATAAAAGAACAAAATCAAACACTGTTTGACCAGTTAACAAAGAGGTCTTTATTAGCCAAATAATGTTTGATTATATTCTTTTGTTCCCGGAAATAAATTTGGAATAGAAATTCGTTTGGTAAAATTTTTGTTCTCAGAAATAGATTTGGAATAGAATCAAGAATAAAAAAAAGGTCGATTCTTATTTCTGGGAACAATTCCAAGAATCACGTCTGAATTTTTTTCTCTTTCCTTTCTTCTTCTTCTTCCTCCCCCAGCCAATCACTCGGCCATTGCCGGCAAGTAGCTGGGCGAGGTTCGATGAGCTTGACGAAACCTTGCTAGGCTAGGGCAAGGTCCGACGAGCTCGCCGATGGCCAAGCTCTTGGCCACCAGTGAGCTCGGTCTCCTAGATCTGGGTGAGGCTGAGCCTTGCCAAGCCTAGCCACCGGCGAGGCTCGACCTCCCCTAAGCGGCATGAGGTTGGCCTTGCCCTAGCCTAGCAAGGTGGAGCCTCGCCAATTGACATGAGGTTAAGTCTCGCTAGGTTAGGACGAGGCCGACCTTGTGCCACTTGGATGAGGTGGAGCCTTGCTGGCAGCCAGGCGATGCACCAGTGAGTTTGCCAGACCTCACCCAGTCACTTGTCACCATCGACGATGGTGAGCGGCCACGAGAGGAAGAAGATAAAAGAAAAGGAAAAAAAATATAAGAAAAAATAAGAAAAGTATTAAAAAAAATGGAAGAAACAAAAAAAATTTAGAGTTTATCAAACACATTTCTATCTTGGGAATAAAATTTTTGGATAATTACTAAATGTTTTCAAATGCTCAAAAATAGTTCTCGAAAACATAAATTCATTATGGAAGGTATGATTATAAAAAAGGAAGGATTAGGAAAAATTTGAAGAATAAATAGATGCATTTGATAGAAATAAAAAAGAATAATTTTTGATTGTAAATTGTTTTTAGAAGCAAAATAATTACCATTTGTACCTTAGTATCTCAATTAGTAACGACGTGTACCCATAGTAAACAAATTTTATATATTTAAAAGCAAACTATTAGAATTGGTAAATTGCACCGCTTTAGATTTATGACATCATTATCCTCTTATTTTCTGAAAAAGATGCAAAATGATTATACTAATAGATGAATTTTGTGATTTAAGCCCCAGAATGCTGCTATTTAATAAATACCGGCCCAGTTAAGTTATTCTAATGCGAGCTTCACAAATTTTTCCTAAATGATTTTTCTTCATGTTTTCTAAGTCCAGGTTAAGAATAAATAGCCCGAGTTTGGCTAGGCCCATCAGGATTTAGAGCGCCATTTCTAATGGGCCTAGTTCGTCCGAAAATAATCTGTTAAACGACCTTATTAGGGCCGGGGTGGAAATTGGGCTAGACTACAATATGTTGGGATGAATTTTGGATAGCGAGGCATCTTAATTAGGCTCCTAGCCTCTCTCCCTCCCTCCCTCTCTGAACTTCAGCCTTTCTTCGCTTCTTCAAATCCTGTAAGAGAGAGATTTGACCTAAATCTCTCCCTCCCCTCCCTCTTTGGTCGCTTTTCCTTCCATTTTCTATTATTTTTTACTCTACTCTCCCTATTTAAATCTAGATCTAGGAGCTCTACTCCCTCAATCTTATATTTGGGACTTTCTCTCTTGATCTAGCTCTAAATATAGAATTTTTAATGAATAAGTACTCCGCCTACATTTTCAATGATATTAGTTTCGATGTCACATTTGTGTTCATTCAATATATTTTTGTTAAAAGTTTTGATGTCTCGCACTTGGTAAAGGACTCGCTCTCACATATGTCAAATCCTAGCTTGTTCAACATGTCTATGTTGTCTTCATGTGGTGATAATGTCGAAGATACCAAACTTAGGCGTGCACTGTTGAAAGGCAAAACCATAGCTACAGATGAAAATCTTGGTGGATGCTTATCACCGATGATGATGCGTAATTCGGTGATCGGCCGCCAATTCTTTTAATTAGTTATAGTCACAGATCTATTCTTGAAGAACAATCATGTACTTATCTTTATTTTGCAGCTTTAGAGGCTTGATTTATTGTGTTGATTTATGAAATTTTCTATAAATTCTTTCATGTACCATATTGATAATGAATGAAATTTTTTTGACAAAAAAAAAAGATCTACTAATATAATTGGGATATAATCAATCCGTTTTTTCCAGATATTATAATCGATGATGATTCTTATAACAAAGAAGGGTTTTCTTCGATGACTAGAGATTTAAAGTGCATGGTTTTTTGATTTACAGAATCAGATGATTTTCAGATTTAGTGCGGACTAAAGTAGAAATATCTGTGTTAATTGCCGAATCCCCGCTATGCTCGCATATGACCAATTACGGCTGACCAATGAGTCAATCAATTAGTGCCATTTTTTTACGTCACGTGCTAGTTCTCTATTGTGCACGAATTTTGCGTTCTCCTCGTTCCCTCTGGCGGGCCAACTTCAGCAGCACATTCCCAAAAAGTAAAGAAGTGAATTCAACATGCAAAAGTACACACCAGAAATACACGACGGGCAAATTTTTCACCTCCTGTTCCATCTCGTCACCATGTAATCTTTCCCGTTGCTTGTCTAACGCTTGCTCGAATTTAGAAATAGAGCACGTGCGCATGTGCCCTTTCAAGGAAGAACTTATGTAAATTGAGAAAATGACACAAATAATTTCTGAATTTTGACTCAATATATAATATGATCTATGAATTTTTAATTTGCTTAATGTGATTCATTAATTTTAGCATAATATATAATATCGTTTTTAAACTTTTGATATATGTTCAATCTAATATTGAACATTTTCATATAGTCTAGAAACTAATTCGAATATATACCAAAAGTCTAGGGACTGAATGATATTGTATATTAGGCTAAAGTTGAAGGACCATATTGAACAAATTAAAAATTTAGGGATCACATTGCACATTGGGTAAAAGTTCATGAATTATTTGTATCATTTATCTCTTGTAAATTCACAGTCTCCATATTTATAAAACAAACTCAAATTGTCTCCACCTTAAATTCAGGAAAGTTCATTCTCATTATTAAAAATGAATGATAGCGCACTTCCTTGACTTTCATCGTCATGCCTTGCCCTCACAAATGGAAAAAGTATCTTGTAGCCACATTGTAATTCAAATAATCATAGGTTGTAATAACTGGAAATTTCACTAAAGTTCGGTATCATAATAGGATGTGAATACATAAGTTACATTGGACACTCATGCAGCTGGGTTAATAGACCCTGCGTATGTCCCTTATTGCCAATGACAAGTACATCAGATTCCACGTTATTAACTGAATAAACATTATTATTCTTTAACCCTAGAGAAGTACTATTGCCGACTATCCTAAAGGGGTTTGACTATGAGAGGCAAGCCCTGGGAAGGTCTGAGAGAGAGCAAAATGGAAGGAGAGTGGCGGTAGTTTGGTGAAACAGAGAAGGAGAACTTGGAGAGAATTAGGGTTAAGACGATCCTGTACTCCATCATGGATAAATTCCTGCCGATGCACATTCTCCCTCCAAACCCAAATGGCAGAAACCCCATCTTGTGCTTGCACCCACCGTAGAGCGCGTCTTCCTTGAACCGCTCCGGCTTGAATTGGTTCACGTCATCCCCCCACAAAGCAAGGTCATGGTTCATCGACACCACGTCAATCCACATGTTTGTTCCCTTAGGGATTACCATGTTGCATACTTTAATATCCTCTAGGGCCTGTCTTTGCACATTCGGTGCTGGGCTATACAGCCGCAGGACTTCGTTCATCACCCATCCCATCTGCAATTAGTCACCAGTTAAGATAACTTTACTAACAGAAAATGACGTAATTAGATATAGATGTTACATTTTGGAAATCACCTTTAACTCATAAGGAGAAAATACACAAGACGTGCATGCACGCGCCATGTAATTAACTAGCATCGAGCGTATGAAAATTAACATTTGCACATGCTTGTAATGTGAGGACTACAAAAAGGGTTCATGGCAAGTGTCCCGAAACTCTTTTGGGCAATTATGGGTCTTGCATGGACCTATCAAGATGGACACGGACAGCTTCACTTGGCTTGTGGCTATATACTCTTCTAAAAGAAGCATGAAAGCGCAAACACATGGCGATAACATGAAGTTCTATTGTATGGCGGCCACACGCTTATCTCCGCATTTCCGTCCATGACTGATGGTGGATCAGCATTGACCACCTCCCTCAAAGTAAGCCAAAAAAAGGAAAGAAGAAGACCGCACTACCCGCACATGGACATATAAGCACTTTTACATGGAACTTGAGCAGGACAGTTGCCGAAAGGAATGTTGAAGTAAAAGGTTTGCATCTCATTTTGTTGTGGGAATGAAGCATCTTCAATTAACTACGCTTGATGCATAGCTAGGTTGTACGTTAATCTTCTGATTTTTTCCTTATTCTCTGGATTGCGGTTAAAGGCCATGCTTTCGCCAATTAAAGTACAGATGTATTAATTATTCACATGCGCAGTTTAATTGTAGGCTCATTTCTATCCCAAAACAAATCATGGTCTTGTTCCAATGATTATATATTTTTTACCCGAATCTATTCACCCATTACGGAATATGAAATTATGCCAACTTCAGGAACACAGACACAGACCTTTTTCCATATGAACTGTTGTCTAAGCAACATCAAGCAATTGAAAGGACATGCAGACAAGACTAGCTCTATGTACAAAAACGTGCATCATTTGCTTCTCATTCAGAATAGTGTTTGTACCTTCTTTAGTCCGGCAAGCATGGTTGCATCAATCTCTTTTTTATCACCAACCACTTGTTTGATCTCATCTCTGAGCTGATCTTGCCACTCAGGATGCATGGCCAAAAGCAGCAACGTCCACGACAGAGCCAACGCTGTCGTCTCATGACCCGCGAAAAAGAACGTCTTGCACTCGTCCACCAACTCTCTCGTTGTCAAACTCTTCCCCACTTTTCCATTTCCGGAGTTCCCTTCGAGCAACAATCCGAGCAAGTCCTTCTGGTTATTCGCCACTACACTGGTCTTGCGATCATTGATGATCGACAGTAGTAGGTTGTCGATTTCTTTTCCCAGTCTTTTTGCCTCTAGGGATTGTTTGGGGGCAATGAATTGGTTGAAAGGCACGCCCACGTAACGGTTTGTCTTGAAGAGAGCGACTTGCATGGCTCGCAGTTTCTCCAGAACTTTCTTGCCACCTTCGTGGCTAATGCCAAAGCTGGTCTTGGCTATGATCTCTCCCGCCGTCGATATGATCTCTCTCTCAACATCGATTTCTGGCTTTCCAGAGTTTATGAGAGCTGTCCACCTCTCCAGCATCTTGTTGGCCGATTCCACCATTAAGCTTGCCATTCCCTGTGGCACAAGCAAATTATGTACAAAATGAGTATGTGTGTGGATAATAGACCTCAAGATAATTGAGTCTTTTGTGCTGGAACGTAAACTCTAGCTAATCGCCTCCTTCGAATAATTAGAGATAAAAGATATACGTGCAAATGCCCTCCTCAATTCTTGCTAAAGATTTTGTGACATGCCATTTCCTTTTCAGGAAATAAATTTGACGTGTGCGAATCTTGCTGAGAGAGAGAGAGAGAGAGAGAGAGAGAGAGAGACCTTGAGGTTGGCAGGAGAGAGAGCTGGGGTGATGACATGCCTGTGATGGACCCATTCGTCGCCCTCCGTCATGACCAGTCCGTTCCCGAACATGGGTTCTCGGTCGTTCTTGAACACCCTGGGCTTTCCCCAGCTCTTCCCCATCACACCACCCGACATTTGCTTCAGAAACTCGGGCTCTGCAATATACAAGAATGGCTCCGTGCCTAGCCAATACGTGAACACCTTCCCTGAAATTAAAACTCAAATTATTATGAAAACCAACAAAAGTAATTGGCAACCCACTTCATGAAATGAACTGTTCTGTAACAGATTCGTTTTTCGGGCTTACCATGTGATTTTTGCCAGCGAGCATAGAAGGGGAAGACGGTGGAGTGTATGTCATGAGTGATTGTGTTCAAAGATTCATCGTTAAAATTCACAGAACGAAAGCCATCTTTTATGGCCTTTTTCATGTCCACGATATTCCCGAGAGGGAAAATCGGAGAAGGCCCTTCGAACCCATTTTTCTTGAGCTTCTGATAAGCTCTCGCAGGTGAAATCCAACACCTGAACGACACTCTCCACAAAACAAAGATCACAAAAGCAACCGAAGTTGCCAGAGCAAGATTGTATAACTGATGGAAGCATTCCATCTCTCTCTCTCTCTCTCTCTCTCTCAAGACGAAGAAAGGAATGTAGAGCAGGTAAAGACTAAACAAGAGGGGTCAAGATTATGTGTTGATGTTGGTTGAGAAGGGAGAGAATGGAACTGGGTATTTATAGGCGATGTCCAACTTTGACTCGGGAACGGCCCATTATCATGCCACGGCTTCTAATCTTTTTTGGTCTCGGTCTTCAATGTGGAACTTGGAAAGCAAAAATAACATAATTATCATGTTAATCTATTCAATAAATGATGTTGTGAACAATAATATAAAAAAATTATACAAGCATTTTTATATTTATGATCTCTAACATTGGGCTTATTTGTTTTTAAAATAATTTTACCTGCACCGAGATCGATTGTTAAAGTAACAAGGTTACTATTATTGTGGGTTAAAAATGACTTATTTATTCAAAATTCTCACTTGCAATTTGCCATATCAACTAAAGAAATGATTTTGTAAATTAATCTTATAACATGGATTACTATTATTATTATTATTATTTTTATCAATAATTTTCAATCCACCAAAATAACTTTTTAAATTTTGTTCTTTGAGGGATAATTGTCCAAAAAGTCCCAAACTAATTATACGGCCAATTTAGTTATAAACTTTTCAATTATACCAATTTGATTTTAAACATTTTTTTGTATCAATTTAGTCTTAAACCTTTTGGAGATTTGTCAATTTAGTCCTAAACCTGTTATCTAGATATTTCGTTGGAAAGACCATATTAACAAATCATTAAAATATTTAAATTTAAATTAGTAAAAAATTAAAATGATTATGACTAAATCGACAAAAAGATTTATGAATAAATTAATATAATTATAAAGTTTAGGATTAAATTAACTTCTATATAATAGATTTAAGACTATTTGGGCGATTTGCTCTTTTCTTTGACGGAAGTTTCAACCCCAAATATTTTTTTTATAACTTTTCTGTCGTCATTTGCTAACAAGGGCTAGAACGGACGACCATTTGCGGACAAGATGCAATCTTGGTGGGGAAGACGGCGCAATTGTATAGCTGGCTGAACATGTCTCTTCCCACGTCACCCCTTTGACTGACACGTACATGCTTTCAACGCGGAACGTGGAAAACTTGAGGGTGAAGTTCTGGCCATTGGCTCTTCTTTTCTTACGTGCGTCAAATCAAAAAAATATAAATTGCATGCGAGTGGGAAAACGTTACTGCGATTACCGTGAGCAATGATCTCATTACGCTTGCTTTCGAGTAAACTTCCGCCAACCACTTCAAGGTCGGAAAATGGGATTTCTCTCAACACATGCGACATGTAGAGACAAATGGGGTGTTAGGAATTTTGTCGTTTTCATAGAACGAGACACGTAATTTTGAATTGTTCTCTCGTAAGAACTAGACAAGAACCGTTTATAATAAAAATTTGGAAGATTTTGAATTTGCACATATTCAAGTCAAAGTTAGACTCCAACCGAGTACATGCTCGTGTTGCATTTTATATTATCGTAGTTGAAAAATCTTGGTGGGGCATTTGATCGGCTTTATATATATTATGTACTACTGCTGACTTACTTATAAAATACACTACATTTTGGCTTGTTTATCAGATGAATGAAATGTTGGTTACAAAGAAAACATCAATTCGTCCTTTCATATCTCAGACGGTGGTTTGTTCCCCTTGCCCTCCCTTTTTTTTGTTCGGGCATGCTGTGCCTCATTTAATTACTGACAAAGAATTGATTTCGAGAATTGAAGTCCGAATGCATACGGTTTGGTATGGGAAAAAGAAAGAGCCTCCGCGGTCGTCAAATAATCCAAAGCAAAAGTATTTTAAAAGAAGAAATATTCTGAAAAAGAAGAAAGGAAAACTTTTCCAAGAGGATATAGCCAAATCCTTATTTATTTTCCTCGCTTGCTTCCTTTGTGTTTAGTTAGCTTCTTGTCCTCATCTCTTAAGAAAGATTGTCTTTTAAGTGAAGAAGACATGAAGAAGCTTGTTTGGAAATTCAAACATCCGATTTTCTCCTTACGATTTTTCCTTTGAAATTGGATATATATATATATATCTTGAAAAGAATTATGAAAAATCACACGACTCTACTTATTTATTGCTACATCTTAAGAGGTTTTAAGTGTTTTGCGATGAATACAAGTCAAATCGAAGAGCTGAACAAAAAAAGATCAAGAGTCGAAGTCATCCTAAACAAACCCTACTATCTCAAGCTATTAATGAAATGCGTAGTTTAATAATTAAATATTTTATCATTCATCAATTGTGAATTGTTGATTGACGAAACACCACCGTTAAATTTAATTTTAGCGGGCGTTGTCAAAGGGACAAGAATTATCTTTTTCCACAAATTACAAACATTCATTGACAAGTTTTGTGAAGATTTCACTTTTGCAACTCAATTATTATCTTCTCTATAATGATATGTTGACTTTAGGAGGATATATTTTGTTTCTTTATCCCTCACAAATTGAGAGGTTCTCTATCTCAATTGTTAAAAAGAGACAATATCATAACTAGTTTGAAAAACAGTTTTGAGGGTATAGAAGAATTATATGATCGGCACAAATATATACTGTAATTTTTATATTATGCGTTGGTACGATTTCTAAAGTGGCTTACATTTCTAATTATTTTTGTCAAAATTTCAAATTTCTTATGAAAAATATCGTATCAATATATGATGAGTTAATTCTATTGTTTATATGCTTCTTCTTTTTAATGATTTTTATGTGTTACATTTAGTCAAGGTCAACTACAAGCGCAGATTAGTTTTATTCCCTAGATTATTGAAGATTGAAGTTGGGATGCTTATGGATTATCTGATTCGATCATTACTAGGTGTGAACACCATCCTTGGTACAACGATAAACCAAACCAAATCGGCCTGTTTTGGGTGGTTCTCGATTTCAAAATTTTGGAACTAGGAATAACTAGTCCAATTCTCAGTTATTTGCGCACAACTAGACCGATTAGGGATCAAATTGGTAGATAGAAGCGACGGAATTGACCTAGAGCGCTCTCTCTCTCATTTGCATTCCTCAATTAAAAAATCTCTTTCACTCGTGATTTCCAAAGCCACATGGTCAGTTCCCCATTCTAGGTTGGGACTAATCCACTTAGGAATCGATCACTTCTTTTTATTATCCGTTAAGGGGTACTAGTATATGGTACCGGTATGTTGAAACTCTTAGTAATTGCACTGATCTATAGAGGAAAATATCAAAAGTTAGGCCTTTCTTAAGCCTTTTGTGGACCATCTTGGCATGACAATCAGCACACACACATGGTCCTCTATCATTGCCATACTAGTATAAGGTACCGGTATGTTGAAACTCTTAGTAATGCACTGATCTATGGAGGAAAATATCAAAAGTTAGGCCTTTCTTAAGCCTTTTGTGGACTGTGTTGGCATGACAATCAGAACACACACATGGTCCTCTGTCATTGCCATCTTAAAAGACTTGCTTAGATTCGGATATCTATATGAATACCAAGTTAGAAATTTGTGACAAAAAGCTCTTTGGGTGAAGATAAGGTTGTTTTTAAATCTCAAAGGGCAACTTTGTCTATAGCTAATGCAAATGCATGCTTAGGATACTCTCAGGAAAAGTATCTAAAAAATCATAACCTTACTATACAATGGTCAAAAAATTCACATCGACAAATTATCAAGAATTAAAATAGCCAGATTGAAAAAATTTAAGATTAATTGACCGCCTTACACTAGATTTATAATTTTTTTTTAATAATTTTCCCGTTTTCCTCACTTCCACGAATTGTAAGGTGGACTAGCGTGGGTTTGTTGGATTTACTCCTAACCTGCCTAAATTTAGTGTCAAGGCTAGGATGACAATACTAAACAGCATGCCCACTCTACATAATTTGGCTTGGAAAAATTGAAGCCGGCATGTCAAGGCATCATCAGTTTCTCGAATGTGGCCACTCCAGACAGGTGTATCATGGAATAGGTGAATGTATCACATTTAACGAGCTAAAATGTTCTTTTGGATGGCGGTTCTCTTCTTTCCCTCAATGCTGTTGTGAAACATGTGAAGACTACTGTCAAAATTAGGATAGAATAATATGGGTACACACACACATACATATACATCACCCATTATTTTGATTTGGGAATATGAACGTTAAGGGTTAACTCTCTATAGAAAAAAAAAGATTTTTTTATTTATGTTTAACAATACATAAAATTCGGACTTAATCTCTAAAAGAAAACGGAAAAAAATCCATAAAGAAAAGCAGAAATAAAATTTGGGTGTGCATGATACAATTTCTATTTCTCTATTTTTTTATTATTGTAAACATGTTTGGAACAAAAATCTGTTTGATAACGCAATTTCATTTTTCTATTTTTGGAATAAATTTCTACTTCAGAAATAAATTTAGAATAGATATCAAAAGAATTTTTTTTTCTATTTCTAGAATAAAAGTGAGAAATAAAAAATCTTCTCATTATTTGCTTTCATCAACAGTTGCCAACCCACTCGCCTTCGTTGGTCGCCAGTTGCTGGTCGCCGGTTGCCTAGTGCCACTAGTAGTGAGCATGGTTCCAAGGTAAGACCTGGAATCTATGAACTACACTGGTAAGAGCTTGTAGGTTCTAGGTTCTAATGTATGCAAGGTAAGTTCTAGATTCTAAAATTTGGGAAACTTATTTTGACGGGTAGGTTCTAGGTTCTAGTTAGTGGAACTTGGAACTTGTAACCTAGAACCTAAAATAAGTTTTCGTGTATTTTTTAGTTTATGTTTTCACGTGATTCTAAGGTATTCCATGGTATTTGATGATGAGTGTCTAATCTGGAATCATTAGTCTGAACTTCCATTTTATGAATGGAAGTTTTATTTTGTTAATGTTTCATATTTTTCATATGTCTAAATATAAGTTATGGTAAGTGAATTATAGTAGTAAATGGTGATGATTAAATGTGATAATTTATTATAATCGTTCAATTAATAATATAGGTGGAACTTGGGTTAGACCCTCCCGTGACAAGGTAAGTTCCAAGTTTCATAGTATGCAAGGTAGATTCCAGGATTTACAAATAAGGAACCTGTTTTTCAAGTAGGTTCCAAATTCTAGGTGGCACTTATACGAAACCTAAAACTGCTTATCTCTATATGTGGCTTTTAAAAGATAGGGAAGAAAGATAAGAGATCTCACTCTTGAATGAAATCAAGATAGGGTTTATTTTGCAGTATGATATATTCATATCTTTGTGCCTAATGTGTTCTCGTAAATCATGAGACTAGTAGAAGCTCCAATTATTTCTTTAATGCAATTATATTTGGGTAACTGCTTTTTTAAATATCAATGATTTTGTATAACACAAGAGCAATCGGTACATAGACAACCACAAAATTTCCTTAATACTATTCAATAGTTGCATATGGACACTCGTCCGTAAACAATTGATAATAAAATTCTTGTTCATTTTTATTGTTTCGTTTATTTTTGTTTTGCTTAACTAAAGATAAAAAAAAAAAAGAACCTGTTAGAATCTGGAATTGACTCTAGAACGTATAAAAGGGTAGGTTTTGGGTTTCAATAAATAGGTTTCAAGTTTCAAAAAAATGAGGAAAATGTACTTGAGAGTATGTTTCAGATTTCAGGCGAAACTTGTAAAGAACATGGAACCGTGAAACTTGTAAAAAACTTTGAACTGTGAAACTTGTAAAAAACTTTGAACTACTCGCTCGTAGCTGTCACCCATCACCTGTCGTCGATCAATGGTTGCTACCGGCCCACCCCCATTGCCTGTCGTCGGTCGTTGATCGCCGTTGCAGGTCACTTGCCGCCGATCACCTCCGGCTACTACTTGGGAAGGAGAAATTTTATATTTTTATCAAACGAATTTCTATTTCAATAACATAAATTTTATGTCGTTATCAAATGTCTATTTTTTCTTAAAAAATCGTCTAGAAAATAGAAATAAAAAATAAATTTCTAGCCATAAATTGATTTTTGGAACAAAAATTGTATCATGCATGCCCTTAGCGCCCAATTATTTATTCCCTCAATCAAGGCAATGTAGCTAAAATCTTCAAATATATATTTGAAGTTGATTAATGAGTGTACCAAAGGCACTTATTAAGTAATTAATTAGAAAAATGGAAAAACCACAGAAAAAAAAAGAAAACTTCAAACTATACTTACTGTAACATATTTATTCTAGACTTTTTATTGTGACATAAAAAATCATAAACTTATACCTATGTAACCTATTTAACCTATTTAACCAAGATCATGTTAGATATTTTTTCAGTTAAAATAACATTATTTTTATTTCACTTAAGTCATGTGTACACCATATCAACATTTTTTGCTTTTTGGCATTCATGTAGGCAAATTTTAATAATTCTTATGTCAATGTGTTAATAAGTATAAATTTGAAATTTTTTGTGTCACTCATCCAATAAATGTGTTATACTGAGTATAAAGGATTATTTGGTGGCTTTTATCCTTAAAAAAATTGGTAGATGGTAAGTATATCGACTACTTTCGAGTTATACATAATCAGTACGTTAGAAATCATATTATTTCAAGTTAAATATTCTTAATAAGCAGTGCCCTCTGAACACCTGCAGGACCTCATTTATCTAGGAAAAGCTAGAGATATGATGGGCCCCTGTCGAGTGATCTAAGCATGGGTCATGATTCATCTGAATCCGCGTCCCCCACGTCCGGATTTTATCCCCACGAACCAAACCCACCGGGCGCCGGGTGGGGGGGAGAGAAAAGGACAAAATAAATCCGATTTGAAGGAGTCAAAAAGTCAAAATTTGCATTTCCGAGGTTTAAATTAATGAAAGTCAAAGCTCATTACATCATATAATATCAACGCAGTGCAGTGTGAACAGCTGCGCAGTCGAACGGCACGACAGGGTCACCAAATTCTTCGGTCTTGGATGGATTTCTCTAGCCTTAATTTCCTTTTTTCCGTCTATTATTTTACTTTAATCTGTCTTGACTTTCCTGTACATACAGCAATTAAAGCCTAATTTTCCTGCTTAAAGGGCAGACAGAATTATTAGCGCTGCATTAAAAGTGAACTCGGTTGGTTAATGTTGACGGTGCAGCAATATTAAATCCAACTTCAAAGCTGTGTGTTGAATCTATGTCTCTAGCAAAGTAATAAGAAAGGTTATTAAAGTCAACTTTAATCATGGTTGGGAACGAGAGCATTCTACAATTTTAATCCTTTTTATCTTATACATAACCTTACCAATAGAACTTCAAATTTTGAAAATTATTTTTCTTTTGCTACATATATGTAATGACCCGATTTGATGTGAGCGGTGAGTGATCACTAAGGCCAAAGAGCCTGGAAAAGGTTTCTAGGATGGTGCAAGGAATAAGAATGAACTAAATTGGACACAAAATAAAGGTAGAGTGTGCTTGAGATATTATTAACTAACGGATGTGCCTTTTGACATAACAACAATATTTAGTTTTAGAACTCTAAAGTTAAACATGGGAGCACTATCAAGATGTGTGACTTCATGGAAAAGGTGCCCACTTAAACACCAAAAGGTAAAATTGCCAAAACGGACAGTACTTTGAGACAATATGATATCAAAGTGGGACTCCCTTTAGTAGGTGTGGTTCAGGGATGAATCATGTGGAAATTGGTGGACTTGTAACGACCTAGTTCAATGAGGGTGGTGAGTGGTTGTTGGTCTAGAGGGCTTGGATAAATAGCAGCTCTTAGTAGGCTTTTGAGGTGGCAAATGAAGCAGGAATAAATCGAATTGCATGCTAAAGAGGGAGAGCGCGTGCTTGAGGAATATATGTGAAAATTAGAATTAACTGATGGATGTGCATTTTAATGTAAGGGCAATACTTAGCTTTAGAACTCTAGAGTTAAGTATGTTCAAGTGAGAATACCACTAGGATAGACAATTTCCCGAGAAAGTGTCCACTTGAACGCCAAGGACAGAATCCTGGGACCTCATAATATATATATACAATTGTTTTTTATTATAATGTCTCATTAATTTCTTTTCATAATTAATTATTCAAATATTTAGGGCGATTTTGCAAAGAAAAATAGATTTAAATGTCAATTTATTGTTGAGGACGCTCAGAGTGTGTGTGTCTTTGAATGTCAATCCCATCGTCAATCATCCGAAGTTAAAGAAAATGGGGGAAAAAGAAAGAGGAGGTTCTTAGTGCATAAACGCATACATTCATATTAGACCTGAGTAGGACTGTAGAAAGCTTGAGGGAGAAAAAAATGGGCAGGAGATCTACCCTAGGGTGAGAGATTTTGCAATGTCACCTTTCATATTCCCTAATTTTGGGGAAGAAAAATATTTATCTATCAATGAAGAGTATGAAGTGTGCGGATACTAACATATTAAAATAAGGAATGCAGTCTCGTTGGGTGCCTCGTTTGAGGACTATTATAGGCGGCTCTTACAAGTGGGCAATCACCCATGTCTAGAATGAGGTTACATATGAAACATGAACTTGTCATATACACACAAATTCACACATTTAGATGGTTGCTTGATATATGTTGCAGCATTATATATTTATTGTTGGTAAAACTATCCAATCATTTATAAACCTATTATACATATGTCAATTTCATTATAAAATTTATAATATTATCAATTTAGTGCTAAATATTTGTGCGAAATTCCAATATAATCATTCTAATCAATTTTCATCAAAGATTACTAAATTGGCTCTTTAGTCATCATTGACTATCTTATATTTCATGTCGACACTTCAGCAATTTCCATCGAAATTGAGCCATAAAGGCTACATTGGAATTTCACACAATAATTTTGAAATGAATTGACATCTATACAATAATTTTAAATCTAATTGGACAATTTTACCCTTTTTAAATATTTTATCTAAATCCTTTTCCATTAGATACTTTTGGACTTAGTTTCATATGCTAGTGATGTTACATGTGAAGCCTCGTTTCTAGAAGATCCCTTGTTTGTTTTCACACATGTAATTGCAAAGTGAAATGATATATCTTCTGTTAAGACGGTCAATATGATTAAAGAAAGAAAATAAAATAAAAAGAAGAAGAAGTGCATCTCAGTGGAATTTTGCGCATTGATTTTAGGCTGAATTGGTATCCATATAATAATTTTAAATTTGATTGGACCATTTCAAAGTTTTTTTTTTAATTATCTAAATCCTTTTTCATTAGATACTTCTAGCCTTAGTTTCATATGCTAGTGATGTTATACGTGAAGCCCCCATTTTTAGAAAGATCCCTTGTTTGTTTTCACACTTGTAATTGCTAAGTAAATGATATATCTCTTGTCAATCACAGTTGATATTATTAAAGAAATAAAAGAAATAAAAGGAAGAAGAAGTGCATGGCAGTGGGATTTTGCACGATGATTTTAGACTGAATGGGCATCCATACAATTATTTTAAATCCAATTAGACAATTCCACCATTTATTTTTATCTAAATTCTTTTTCATTAGATACTTCTGGCTTTAGTTTCATATGCTAGTAATGTTACATGTGAAGCCCCATTTTTTGAAGATCCCTTCTTTGTTTTCACACTTGTAATTGCAAAGCGAAAAGATATATTTCCTGTCAATCATAGTCAATATGATTGAAGAAAGAAAAAGGAAATGAAAAGAAGTGCATGGCAGTGGAACGAGCACCCAACCAATTCATAGCTAAAAAGGCACGATGAAAATATTAGCACCAAAATCTTTGTAGACCAAGTCCTATGTAGATCAGACCAAGTCCTATGTTGGTCTTGAGCTTGCCTCTGTTCCACTGAGTAATCATAGCGAGCGTCCTAGATTCTGGGACCTCATTGGTGATCGAGAGATGAGACCCTCCAAAATCACATATTTCTTGCGGGACATCTCGCTACATGGATATTGGGACATGACTATGGCAAAGCTTTTTGGGATTTAGGAGGCCGCAATGGCACTTTTCTTTTCGTCGACATTCAGTGTTTCTTGTACCTCCGAGATGAGATAAATCCCTCATAGTTAGTGAAGCGGCCTTAATCGGCATGCAACCTTTATGACTCTCCTTCTGAGGATGGCTCTGCTCATGCAACTGCGATCAAAAGACTATTTGAACACATAATCTCGGAGTCGGAACTCGTAATCACTTGAATAGCTACACCACGGTAGGTCAGCATTTTGATCTTAGGGGGAGTTGATGGAGAAATTATCGAGCTCATGTAGAAATAAGACACCGACCATCACTGTCCTTGCTTGGAGTGGAGAGAGAAGGCTCTGTTTTATTAGGGGAGTTCACCTGTTGCGGCCGCAATGTTGAAGTCAGTCTCACGTTCCAAATGTGGCCACCCACATGAAAACCTAAGTAATCGATCATATATGGGAAAAAGAGGATTGCTTCTCGATCTAACCTATGACTTGTTCCGCAGTAATTTCTTACTCAGAATTGGTCAATGTGTCTTAAAGCACAAAAGGGTGATACTTTTAGGTCACCATCCCACATTTCATAGCTAGTTTTGTTTCTTTTCGGCCGATGGATGTCAACCATTGTAGCTCTCAAAGGGTCTTTCGTCTTCGTGCTGGTGTTCAAGTTTCTATCGATACGCGTGAGGGTGAGATCACGCGTATCGATAGAGCACGTATTCTACAGCATAAAGAGGATTCGTTCTAGATGACATTGATTAATCTATTCAATGTCGGTTCAAGCTTTAACCGTTGGATCCTTGATTTGAATTCTGCATTGGAACTATGCTTTTAGAAGGTTTGATGATTATCAATAATTACAACAATCCTACATTATTCAAACTAAAATTTTAACCACTTAACCGACCTTTCGAAAATAACACATGCTAACTACAGTTTAAGATTCTGTATCATTCGTGCTGCTCTAGAAAGATTGAATGATGCTGAGTAATTCAATCTCTTAACAGAGTATCGACTAGACCTAATTAATGGATGACAATGCCTAATACTTATCGAGCCTGAAATCCTTACCTATGCTCACCAAGGATGAAAATAAAAATGTTGAATGCTCCGTGTGAAATTGACAAGGTCTAAGTGTGCGAGGCCGAGAAATGAATTACTTGCACTGACCCCTCCCATCCTATTTTTAATCTGATTTGACTTAGCGTGACAACATTTATGATAACCTCTGACATAAACGAGTTCTTAAAAGTAACACCTAATTTCCATCAACATGTATATATGTCAAACACGTTTGGCGCAATTTTCCTATACCAGTTGCGTTGCAATTTTTCTAAGCTCACGACATAAATATGTCAAACGTTTCGCCATTGTAGTATCTCCATAGCTGGAATAACTAGTAGCTTTAAAGAGAGAACTCATTCAACTTTGAGAGTGTTGCAACCTCAATGTATCTATTGTCAACTATATAAGTTACAACTCTTCATAACGTAGTCACAATCCATCGCAGTTACACACAACAAAACTACAAGTATACTAAATAGACATGTACGGATTTAAAATATTGGATTGTGGCATTGATACTACAAAACCCTAAGATTATGTTTGGTAATTAGAATAAAATTCATGATCAGATGAAATTTATCATATCCTCTGTTGGATACTTGTTCAAGACATGATAAAATCGGATATAAATAGGACATAATTCGGATAAAATTATTCAATGGGGGAAGTGGGGTAAAAGTGAAAAATATTGCTAATATCCATAATATAAAATTTATTTTTCTCAAATAACAAATTTCTTAAAATAAATAAAATTAAAATGATATTTGAATTCTAATATAAAAAAATTCAAAATAACAAAAATAAATAATAACAAATTTTTTTATATAGTATTATATTTATTACATAGTTTAGGTATATTAGTATATTTTAATATTTAATAAAAAAATTTAGAGAATGATGGAAGGAGAAAAAAGAAATAAAAAAAGAAGAAGAAGGGTTGATACCACGAAAGCTCTCAAATTAGTACACACATAACAAATTTTCCCAAGATTAATTTTTTGACCATAAAAAACTCCAAACTTATATACTTGTAACAAATTTACTTTCCATTAGTTTTTATTAAATTTTATCGTTAAATTACTAAGTTATATGATATGTGGTAGATTGGCAGTTGACAGGTGCGCCAGTTTGGAATTTTACCTTCCATCTGTCACATGTATATCAATTATGTGATTTTTCATGGTATTATTCTAATTTAATAGAATCTCATGAAAGGGATGTACCCATTTAGGGATTTTGATGGTAAAAAAAAATTGATTTGAAGTAAATTTATCGCAGGTGTATGAGTTGGGGTTTTTGGAGATCTAAAAATTAATTTATGGTAAATTTGTCATATACATACCGGTTTATGTTTTTTTCGTGGTATTAATCCAAAAAAGAAAATTTAAAAATTTAAAAAATAATCAAATAAAAATGAAGTAAGGAAAAATGTCATGAGAAATTATTACAACCCACTAAACGGTGAATATGATATAGAAAAATCTCTGAATTTCACATTTTGTTTTATCTTAATTAGAAATCAATCTAGATAAACAACGCGGTTTGAAAATTCCATATAAGATGAGAAGCTTATATGTCAAGGATCCACTAATATTTTCCCCAATTAAGTCTCTTGGAGAACTGACTCAAATTGATCGGGCTAGATCATAATAAACATGCCCCCGTGTATATCTTAACATACGAATTATTAAAGATCGAAGGCAAGTTCGATTGAAATGGAAACGAAACAAATGAAAGAGAGCCAAAGCATTGGTCGGTGCTTCGGGGAAGGGGGGTCATAGCCATACTGGAATCATAGCTTGTAACGTACCACTTCCCATCTTCCCGGGCGGTTGTCTTGTCAGCATCATCGCATCTTTATGAAAAACGTCATGAATATCAACTTTTCAACCGTGTGCTGCGTTGTGTTCTGTGAGAAAAACATTTCACCCGACTCAGAGAGAGAGAGAGAGAGAGAGAAAACCAATTTGACAACAATCATTTCACTTTGGTGGGTTTGCATGCGTTTGCTCTGTGCAGTGGGCGGTGTCGAACCTTCGTTCGATATACAATGGCTGGTGCACTTAAACCAAATCGAGCGACTTCACCTAGTTACTAATTTAGCGTTTTAATTAGTGGTTTCAGGTCTCAAGATGGCATTTTGTGTGTCGACACCCAAAAAACAACAATTTTAAAAATTTTCTAAATTTATTATTGCTTTTTTAGCTTTTTGTTTTTTCTTTTCTTTCTTTTCTTTTGTTTTTCCTCAATTGTGCATTGGCGAGGGTGCGGAGGCCCTTGCTTGTGGCCAATGAGGGCCACGATGCCCTCGCCCAAACCAGGCGAAGGGTCGTTGGCCCTTGCCTATGGTCAATGATAGTTGGCTTATTAGCTGGCAACCTTGTTGGCTAGAGTTGAAAAAAAAAAAAAAAAGAAAGGAAGAAAAGAAAAGAGTAAGGCTTTGTTTATTTTACGGAAAATAATTTCTAGAAAAATATTTTCCGAATTTTCCAATGTTCGTTTTATAGAAAATGAATTGGTTGGGGAAAACATTTTCTATCAAAGAAAAAAAGCCTTCTAAAATAGGGGAAAATGTTTTCACTTTTGAGAAAGGAGAAGACATTTTTCATAGATTCTTTCACCTTACTTTCTTTTACTAAACACTTTTCCTTTTTATTTTTTTAAAAATCGATATTTTAATTATTTTATTTTTCCTTTTCTCTTTTTTCATCTTCTTTTCGTTCGACCGATCATTAGCCACGATGGCCGCTGGCGACTGGTCCCAGTGAGCTAGAGCCTCGCCATAAACTAGCCAGGCTCGAGCTCTCTAGATTTCGGCGAGGTCAAGCTTGCCCAACATCGGTGAGCTCGGGTCTCGCTAGATTTGGCGACTTGAGCCTCACCCAAGGTTGCCAGAGGTTCGTCAACTTTTGGTGACCTCGGGCAAGGCCCGAGCTCACTAGGGTTGGGCGAGCTCAGCCTCGCCGACTTGGCGGTAAGGCTCCGGCTCGCCTATAGCCAATCACTAGCCAACATCATCGCTGCGACCGACCAAATGAAGAAGAAGATGAAAAAAAAAAGAAAAATAATTTGAAAAATGATTTTTTGAAAAATAAAAATAATTAAAAATCTATTTTAAAAAATAAAAAATAAATAAAATTGTTAAAAAAGAGCATATGAAGGAAAATATTTTCCTTATTAAATAGAGAACACTTCATTTTAAGGTTTCGGACGAACACCAAAAAATAATTATATTTTCTTGAAATATAACTTCCTAGAAAATATTTTCTAAAAACACTATATTTTACGTGAAACGAACAAAGCCTAAATATAAAATTTTAAAAAATTATTAAATATTATTTAAAATTGTCTACATCAATGCCACTTATGCCACTAGGATAACTGGTATCTACTATCTACATTAGCAATATGACTCAATTGGCACAAATACAAAAAGTTTAGGATCGAATTGGTCAAATTGAAAGATTTAAGATTGAATTAGCACAAATATAATAAATTTAAGACTTTTCGGTACTTTTCATGCAAATATTAATATGGGACTCATATAGAATTTTTCCAAAATTTCAACAAAAGAACAATTGATTGATTGATGAAATCTCTGTTAGCAATAGGTGATCATAAGTCAACAAACTAAAATTAGAACAAGAAATATCGACAATGGGGATGAACACAAATTTGAGTACAGTACCAAACTCACCATTGTTAATAGACACTCTCTATTCTTGACTATAGACTTGTTAAACGGATGGGTTGAGTTAAATGACCCGACCCAAATTGACCCATTAACCCATTTATAACTTATTTAAGCATAATATAAAATTTTTAACTTATAGCCGACCTAATCCATACACGACCCACACCTAACCCGATCAATATTGCTAACACTTCAATATTTAACTAGATTTAGGAAAATTTATTTTTAAGATTTTTTTAAAGATTATATTGCTAAAATATTTACAAATCTAGAAAATTTTGTTTCTTATGTTTCTTATAGGAGTTTTTTATAGAAAAATAATAATATTTTTAGGTGTTTACCTAAAGTTTGAAAATAAATTAAAAATTGAAAAAACTTATTTGATTTTCCTCCATGTATTTCTTTTAATATTTTTTAGTTTTAAATCAAAATTTTAATTATTTCTATTTTTAAAAAAATCAATTTTAATTATCTCTAACCATCCAATTGGTCATAGTCTGTCAAGAGGGCTTAAAAGCACCCAAGGATTTTCTGCCATAATCCTTCATTAAGTGCATGCCATTGTGCCATTTGAGCTCAACGTATTTATATATTTTTAATTATTTTTTTCTTTGTTTTTTTTTTTAAATTTTTCTTATTTTCTTCTTCTTCGACTGATCACCAGCCACGACGATGATTGGTGACCAGCCTCCGACGAGCTGGTGTTCGCTCGATTCTGACCTCGACCTTGCAGATCTAATGAGCTCGAACCTCGCTAGCCTCAAATGAGGCCTTAGCCTTGTCGATTGGCGAGCTTGAGTTCATCGGCCTGTTGGCGAGGCCTCGACCTCACAGACCGATGAGCTCGAGCTCGAGCTCACTTGAGGTCCTTGCCCGGCCGGCAACCGGTTGAAGAAGAAAGAAAGATAAAAGGAAAAAAAGAAAAAAAGAAAAGAAAAAGAAGAAGATTATAATTTCGATTTTTACAATAAATATTCTTATAAGGCTAAAAAGGAAAAGCGAAAGTGCAAGTTATTTAAATAGATTTAGAAATTGGCCTTAAATTTTATCCATATATGATCAATTTATTCTAAACTTTCAATCTTTAAACCTATTTAAGTAGCCTCTTTAAGATTTAACTGACCCATTTATGTTTTAAATAGGTTATAAATGGATTTAAGACCTATTTTAACACTAGCCTCCGACGAGCTGGTGTTCACTCGATTCCAGTGAGGCCTCGACCTTGCAGATCTGATGAGCTCGAGCCTCGCCAGCCTCAAGCGAGGCCTTAGCCTTGTCGATTGGCGAGCTTGAGTTCATCGGCTTGTCGATGAGGCCTTGACCTCACAGACTGATGAGCTCGAGCTCGAGCTCACTTGAGGCCCTTGCCCGGCCGGCAACCGGTTGAAGAAGAAAGAAAGATAAAAAGGAAAAAAAGAAAAAAATTATAATTTCGATTTTTACAATAAATATTCTTATAAGGCTAAAAAGGAAAAGCGAAAGTGCAAGTTATATAAATAGATTTAGAAATTGGCCTTAAATTTTACCCATATATGATCCATTTATTCTAAACTTTCAATCTTTAAACCTATTTAAGTAGCCTCTTTAAGATTTAACTGACCCATTTATGTTTTAAATGGGTTATAAATGGATTTAAGACCTATTTTGACACTTTTATCTAGTTAATAGGAATCTAAATTTAATCAGTTCCAATAGTCGCAAGGTGAGACCAAATTCCACATATATGGCATCCTAACAGCCAGTAACTGAACCGCTAATCAGGTTTTACAATTTTGAGCATGACCCGACCCACATAAACACAAAATAAATTCTTAGACAAAAAAGGAAATTCGATACGGTACAAATGTTTTTCTATCGCTTTCCTCGTTCATTAAGGTCTAGGTGGTGTTATTTCGACGAGGACTCGTACAAATGAAAGGCAAGGATACGAATTACCCATCTACATCAATTAGGTATTTCGACAAAAGCGATCAAGACGTGGACGGCTGGGAGTAGCAAATGAAAACAAAAGCCGAAGAAGAAGAAGAAGAAGACAAAGTCACGATAATACGGAGGAGCAGATAAGGGGAAGTGTCGGTTTAGAATCCAATTAAAAAAGGCAACAGTGACGCTCGAAAGACGGTGGGACGTGTCCAACGTGAACTCTCCGAGATGGCCGGAGAACTCATTTTTTCTTGGCGCTCGTTGCGGTTGGGACTTCTTCTACATCTGCGACCGCACCAAACAAAAAACTAACGTGCTTGGACTGGAAATCTCTGTTTTGCTTCCTTCTTTTCTAGCCCGCTCTTTTCTGTGGCGTAATAATTATGTATCATGCGCAGATGCGGCCGCAATAATTTACTAATCCAAGAGAGATGATGCTTAGAAATCTTTTTAGTATAAAAATTCACGATTTGAAGGAAAAGATGATGCTAGAAGAATAGTCTAGAAAGAAAGAGGCAGCATGCGTAGTCCTTGGTTCTCCGCTCCTGACCTCTTTTTGTATAGGAAAGGATATGTGATATGCACGTGTAAAAGGTTGCGACAGAATCAATGTTGAAGACATACTGCGCATTTGGTTTCTCTTTCTCTTAGGGATGAGCAATTCCAGATTACGTGCAAATTCTACCTAAAACCTACTTGTTGGAACATGTTCTTTAATTTTTGCAACCTAGAACTTACTTTATATATCTTGGAACCTGAAACTTATCTTGTCATAGGTTCCAAGATCAGTTTCAAGTTTTACCTAGGTTCCATATGTATTATTGAATGATTGCAATGAATCATCATCTTTAATAACCACTATTTGCTGTTATAATCTACTGACCATAACTTATATTTAGACACATGAGTAATACGAAACATTAACAAAGTGAAAGTCTCAATTATAAAATAAAAGCTCAAACTAGTGGTTCCAAATTATACACTCATTATCTAATGTTGGAGAATTGTGTGAAAAAACAGACCAAGAAAAATACAAAAACTTATTTAAGGTTCCAGATTCCACTTATCTCAAACTTAAAACCTTCCCATTGAAACAATTTCCCAATTTTTTGGAATCTAGAAGTTACGCTACTGGAATTGGATAGGTTCCACCGGTTTAGTTCTTTGATTCTAGGTTCTACTTGAAACCATGCTCATCCTCCGTTTCCTGATGATTCTTACCTTGCATGTCCATTACCAACTCATTTGCGAATAGAAATAGATGTTCACCTATAACTTCTACTACCATTGACATTGTAATAACAATTGCATAGTGATGCCATGTAAGAGTTATCGGGTTCCTATTAGGCCATTATGACCTACAAAAGATTAACACCACCAAAATTCTTTTACTATGTCCACTATGCGACACTCATACTCTTAACTTTTCTATTGTGTAAAAAAAAAAAGATCTTTAACTAATCCACTGTGACACTCAAAATTATTATGTCATCAAGACCCTAACTTATACCGGCGCGAGAAAAAAATCCTAATTTTTTTTTTCACATTGTTACAAGTTTCAGTATTGACCACATAAAAAAAAAGTTTTGCGTGGTCGTATTACAGTGGGCAATGAATATGATTTTTTCGTGGTAGACAAATTGTATGTTGTATCACATTGTACAAGTTTCGGGATTTTGATGACATAATTTTTTTTAAGGGTATTAGTGTCACAAGCACAATAGTTATAATTTAGAGGTTTTGGTCGTATTTTCCCTACATGAAATAAGGTATTTCCAAAATGACCTTCATTGTTTGCTACCTCTCCCTTTATCAATGGTGGGTTGATATTTATCATAATAAGCATTTATCGAAGAATTTAGAATTTACCTATCATATTAATTATTTAATATTTATTATATCATAACTTGATATTAGAATTCACTTATTGTATAAAATTAATGCATTTTGCACAAAGAGTATCTTCGGGAATTTAGTTAATCACTGTTAACCTTAATATAATTGCTATGATCATAGTAATATGATCTATGATAAAATTGCAAACAATCAATTTCAATTATTATATTATTGAACAGAGTGATAGGACATTCAAGCTAAACAATCCGATAGTTGTTTTTGTTGTCTTATTATAGTTTAGATAGTTGTGACATAATAGCCTTTTAGGCAGTAGAATAAATGACTATTTGAGCAATTAAACACCACACCTCTAATTTTCCTCGCGTGCATCAAGACTATTAAACACGTTTTATAATGGAAAACTGAAATAAGTGTTTGGAAAGAAAAATCTTCAATTTGATCTGAATGACTAGAAAAACTGAGAAATAGTCAGTACGTATCTTTGATTGAATAATGACCCATAATGGAACAAAGATATGGACTTCTTAAATGTTACATCGGGTGTGATTACTTGCCCACTAATTTAGAAAAGTGTCACGACACAAGTTAAATTCACATAAATTTTCTACATGATCTGAGTGACTAGAAAAACCGAGAAACGATCCATACATATCTTTGTCTGAATGATGACCCACAATGAAACAAAGGTATGGACTTCCTAAAGATTACGTTGGGTGTGATTTCTTGCCCGCTAATTTAGAAAAGTGTCACGACATAAGTCAAATTCACATTAGATGGCCCAACTTTAGATGGTCCAACTTTGATTATCTAAAGATACTTAGACCGAGCTATGCAATTACCACGCCCCCAAGGCATTCTTCAGTCAAATTGTCTTTAAAGTTCAAAACATGCTGAGATTCGGTATTACAAGTCCAGCCTCCATATGAATAGAAAAAGACTGGCCATTTCACCCATTCTCTCCGTTAATGGGGAACTATTGACCGTAGCCGCTCTTTCGCATTTCCAGAGGCAGCACCAAAAGTCTATTCCACACCTCAAGAAATAAACTTGACAAGCTCTACCGGTAATCCACGGGTTTTTGCCCTAGGGACGTTTTCCATGACAACTTCTGCGAGACACACATGTTTTTGCTCCATCTAGACTTGATTTCAAGGTTTCCCTATTGTACCTTGTGAAGATCGAAATGGCATGACGAAAATGCTGGAACTAAGCTAAACCATAAGAACTAGAGATGTACAAAGATGCTCTGCTTACATTCTTGCCCCAGAATGCAGGACGAAGAAACTCCCATGCCCTTTTAGAAATGATGCAGACCTATCAGTTTGCTTCAGTGTTTAACTCAGGAGCACTACCTTAATAGTTAGCAGCACGAACACAAAAGTTCCTGATGCAGTCAGCTCAATCTTTACTACCATGTTGAAAGAAACTTTCTTGTGGATCAAACCACCATTGCCTCAAAACTTATTACTCCTCCAAAACATCGTTAGTTATATTACAACCCTTCTTATTTCTCGATTTGGGCTGACCAAGAAAAGAAGCCATTAAGTACATGAATGAACGAATGGATGAATGGAACTGCCATATGTAACACCCGATCATGATATAATGAAAAAAAGCCAATGATGTATCTGGCGCTCCTCAGATCAATGTCTACACAATCAACTGGCTTAAGCATTGACATGCAGTCCAGATTCAGAAGTTGTGAAACAGCATGATAGCATCATCAAACTTCATTAGAGATGATTCCAGCAACAACCTCGCTGTTCTTAATCAGCTGTAACCTCTTCTCAAGCGGCCCACTTCTTTTCTCAGTCCGAAGTTTCGGAAGCTGGAAGAAAGAATGTCAAGTTCACTGAAAAATAACGCCTCTCATTTACTACACTATTACGCTGTTCCAAAATGTTATTCAAAAAGGAACCAAAACTCTCCATTTAGTTTTATATTTCCCTCTACATGTGACCAAAATGTAGCGTCGGTTATACCACGTAGGATGCCCACATTGACTGGACCACCACATCAGTGATCTCCGACCAAATTTGGCAAATTATTAAAATAATTAGGATAAAATTGGAAAATTGTTGAAATGTTTAGAACTAAACTAATACAATTGAAAGTTTTAGGATTGAATTGATAAATCATCAAAAACTTTATGACTAAATTAGTCAAATTGAAAGATTTATGACTAAATTGATGCAAGTGCACTAAGTTTAGGACTTTTTTTTTCCTGATAAGCACTCCATATGTATTGCATGGGATTGTTACTCTTATAATAGAAAAGAAGCAAAAGTAATCCTCTCCCATAAAAATTTAAGTGACGTACCTTGGGCTTGACAACTACCATGGCATTTGTGATGAAGGTTTACTGAAGACTAAACTAAACATCTCCAACATCTTCAGAAAGATGAACTAAGTCAAGAGTTTACTGAAGAAACGGAGGTTTTGTGAAGGAAAGAAAGATGGATGCTCCAAGTGAATGTGAGATAGATGTCGATGCTTCCCGATGCACACGTCTCTTTGCATTATTAACAGTCGCCCCCTGAAATATTATAGCTGAGAAAAGCTAGAAAGAAGAAGAGGCAATAAGAGACCATAATTTGTTATTTTGAAAATCAAAGAAAATAAAATCAAGAACATCAAATAATAACCTAGACCATTACGAAATATGTACGTGGCAGCAAAATGAGAAGATGAACGTCAAATTAGAGGTATGCAAGCTCAAGATAGATAAACTTGATAGACTTTTTAAATCAGTGTGAAGCATCCACCAAGGCCAATGTATACCCAGTCAAGAACAAAGGTTATTATTGGTGGTCAGGATAAAAGTCTTATGACTCTTACCTTATCCTGCATTTGATTGTTGTCTAAGATAGGATAAGACTAGATATAAAAAGATATGGCCCGAATAAAAATATTTTGTATGAAGGGTAGAATAATAGTAGATAGGATTTCTTCTTTTCCTTTGTAGCTTGTCCACATCCAAATTTTACAAATGGCAAAAGAGATAAAGCAATATACTTTTTCAATTTGCGAAGGTCCATGATTATGCTTCCTCTCGTCATATAACGATGTGAGTCTCTGATTTTACACTTCATCAATAAGCGTAAATGCACTTATGTTTTATTCGTGCTTTCTATCCGTTACTACATCTGGCATTCCCTGGCTCATCTATCTTGTCGAGGTTATTGTAACTTGTTTATATTTCTTGTCGTCGTCTATTCTGCGGCTCTGGAGTACTTGAATAATTTTCTTTACTGTTTAAAGTTTAGTTTTTTAAACTGTTGATGCCCACAAAAGGTCCTTACATGGGAAAACGGAACTTCAGAACAAAGAACTCTGGCAGGGATGACCATTACACTGTCCTAGGCCCGAAGTTCGTTCCTAGAGGCGGTAAGGGTGAGAACTGGGATGATTCAACTATTACCAGGGGAACTGCCATAAAGCAATTTTTTTCAAAGATGGATGGATCTGTAGCTAGAAACCTGAATCAACTCCAAACCTTGAAGGTAGAGGGAGAGTTCGAGAGAAGTTCATCAACTGAAGGAGAATAGTTCAGGTTTTGAACACTTTCTTGTAGAAATTATTAGGCTGGTTCTTGGACACTTCTGGCAGCTTTTTTTCTTTCTTTCTTTCTTCGTCTGATGCTGTTTGTCTGGATTGGTACATCTAATTAAAAAGGAATACGTACATGAGGTGACCCAGTTTGCTACATTTGGCCGAAATTCAAATTACTAACAAAAAAAAAAAAAATCAATGTGAGAGCAAGAGACAACTGATGAAACTATAAGGAAACTGTTGATTCTTACATGATTTTGATGACTGAAAAATTTATTATGGTTGCTAACATTTATTTCAATGTTACATTATTGATGATTTCATTCCGCTTACTGACCTTTCTAATGCTTTGCGTACTTTCTAAATTGTTGCCGACTTGATTTCAAATGATTTTGCTATTATCTCACTCGCTAGTCTGCTCTTGTTTGATGTTTCCATATTTTCCTCATTAATTAAGGATCAAATGATTTTGCTATTATCTCACCTTTTTGCTAGCAGAAATCTCAGTTAAGACCATTCAGAAGCTCATGCGTCTTTAAACCATGAAGAATGTGAGAATCATAATGTTGAGGCAACTAATGGTGCAAGTAAAAAGTTAACGCCATCATCATCATCTTCCAAGCCTTCAGGAAGAAAAAGGTCTAAAGCAAGTGATAAATTGGTGATGGGTTAGCTAAGATTACAAGCACTTTTGGCTCTTTTGATGTAAAAGCTAATGAGAGGATAGAGATGATTGCTAGTCGCATTGGACAAGCTAAATAATTGGACAATAGTGAGAAAATGAGCGATAAGATGTTACATATGAATTAATTTGGCTAAATCATGAGTTGATATACATCATCAAGGCTCGAGACCCCTAACAGTCATAGTGAAATCTTTTCAGATACAAGAATATCAATTCTATATTATAAATGCTATATATTGTTACTCTTCAACCTAAAGTAGGACTACCGCTGACCATCTTAAAGAGGTTTTACAATGAGAGGCAACCCTTGAGAAGGTCTAAGAGAGAGCAAAATCGAGGGAGAGTGGCGGTAGCTTGGGGAAACAGAAAAGGAGAACTTGGACAGAATGAGGGCTAAGACGATCTTGTACTCCGTCATGGTCAAGTTCCGACCAATGCACATTCTCCCTCCAAACCCAAATGGCAAAAACCCCATCTTGTGCTTGCACCCGCCGTAGAGTGGGTCCTCCTTGAACCGCTCCGGCTTGAACTGGTTCACATTGTCCCCCCACAGAGCAGGGTCATGACTCATCGACACCACGTCAATCCACATGTTTGTTCCCTTAGGGATCACCATGTCATATACTTTAATATCCTCTAACGCCTGTCTTTGCACATTTGGTGATGGACTATATAGTCGTAGAACTTCATTCATCACCCATCCCATCTGCAATTAATCACAAGTCAAAATAATATTACTAACTGAAAAGTCATAATGTGATGTCATGATACTCAAATTATGTAAATTGACAAATGATCTTACTCATATTTTTACATGTGTGGATGCAAAGGCCATATAAAATAACTAGCATTTAGCGTATGAAAACTAATATGTTTGCATGCTGTAATTTGAAAAATATAAAAGCGGTCTATTGGTGGGGTATGAGCACAGGTCAAACCATCGGGGATTATGGCAATTGTCCTGAAGTTATTGTGCAAATACAGGTCTTGCGTAGGCCTATCAAGATAGGTACTGATCAATTCACTCGGCTCGCAGATATATATTTTAAACATGGAGATGCAGACACGTGGCAATTGGCAGTGCCAGAAGTTCTTCTGTGTGGTCGTCACAATGCTTATCTCATCTCAACGTTTCCGTCCACGAATATGGCAACGTTGACTACCTCCCCCGAATTGAGCCTCAAAAAGGACGGAAGAAGAAGAGCGTCTTTTCTTGAAAAAGAAAGGTGACTTACTAACCGTACACGGAAATTTGAGAACTTTTATATGAAATTTTTTTTTGGTAAGGAACTTTTATATGAAATTTGTACAGGAGTTTTTAAAGAAATGTTAAAGCATAAAGCTTGCATCATTCTGTTTCGTGAATAAATCATCTTCGGAAACCTACATATTTTGCATAGCTAGTATCTACAGCAACTTTCTATCCAAAATAAATCATGTTCATGGTCCAATGATTAGATATTTTCTTTTCCAATCTATTCGCCCCTTATGAAACATGAAGTTATACTAATTCCGGGAACACAGACACAGACCTTTTCCAAGTGAATTATCATCTAAGCAACATCAAGCAATTGACAACACCAGCAAACGAAACTAGCTCTTATGTATAAAAGAAACGTGCATCATTTGCTTCTCATTTCGAATAGTGTTTTTACCTTCTTTAGTCCGGCAAGCATGGTTGCATCAATCTCTTTTTTATCGCCAACCACCTGTTTGATCTCATCTCTGAGCTGATCTTGCCACTCGGGATGCATGGCCAATAGCAGCAACGTCCACGACAGAGCCAACGCCGTCGTCTCATGACCCCCGAAAAAGAAGGTCTTGCACTCGTCCACCAACTCTCTTGTCGTCAAACTCTTCCCTACTTTTCCATTTCCGAAGCTCCCTTCGAGTAACAACCCGAGCAAGTCCTTCTGGTTATTTGCCATGATGCCAGTCTTGCGAGCTTCAATGATGGACATTAGTAGGTCGTCTATTTCTTTTCCCAGCCTTTTTGCCTCTAGAGACTTTTTGGGGGCGATGAATTGGTTGAAAGGCACGCCCACGAAACGGTTTGTCTTGAAGAGAGTGACCTGCATGGTTCGCAGTTTCTCCAAAACTTTCTTACCATCTTCGTCGCTAATGCCAAAGCTGGTCTTGGCTATGATCTCCCCTGCCGTCGATATGATCTCTCTCTCGACATCAATTTCCAGCTTTCCAGAGTTTACGAGAGCTGTCCACTTTTCCAGCATCTTGTTGGCTGATTCCACCATTAAGCTTGCCATTCCCTGTGGTACAAGCAAATTATGCACAAAGTGAGTATATGTGTGGATAAAAGGCCTTAAGATAATTGAGTCTTTTGTGCTGAAACGTAAACTCTAACTAATCACCTCCTTTGAATAATTAGAGATAATTAGATATACCGACCAAAAAAAATACAGATAAACGATGTACGTGTACATGCAGTCCTCAATTCTTGCGAAAGATTTTGTGACTCAATTTTTTTTTTCAAGAAATAAGTTTGACGTGTACGAATCTTGCTGTGTGTGTGTGTGTGTGTGTGTGTGAGAGAGAGAGAGAGAGAGGGGAGATACCTTGAGGTTGGCAGGAGAGAAGGCTGGGGTGATGACATGCCTGTGATGGACCCATTCGTCACCCTCGGTCATGACCAGTCCGTTCCCGAACATGGGTTCTCGGTCGTTCTTGAACACCCTGGGCTTTCCCCAGCTCTTCCCCAATACACCACTCGACATTTGCTTCAGAAACTCAGGCTCTGCAATATACAAGAATGGCTCCGTGCCCAGCCAATACATGAACACTTTCCCTGAAATTAAAACACGGAAATCATTAATGAAAACCAACAAAAGCAACTGGCAACCCAACTTCATGCCAATAACTTTTCTGTAACAGAATCGTTATGGGGCTTACCATGTGATTTTTGCCAGCGAGCGAAATAAGGGAAGACCGTGGAGTGTATGTCATGAGTGATGGTGTTCAAAGATTCACTATCAGAAGTCACAGAATGAGAGCCCTCTTCTATGGCCTTTTTCATGTCCAGGATATTCCCGAGAGGGAAAATCGGGGAAGGCCCTTTGAACCCATTTCTCTTGAGCTTCTGATAAGCTCTCGCAGGTGAAATCCAACACCTGAACGACACTCTCCACAAAACAAAGAGCACAAAAGCAACTGAAGTTGCTAGAGCAAGATTGTATAACTGAAGGAAGTATTCCATCTCTCTCTCTCTCAAGACGAAGAAAGGAATGTAGAGCAGGTGAAGACTAAACAAGAGGGGTCAAGATTATGTGTTGATGTTGGTTGAGAAGGGAGAGAATGGAACTGGGTATTTATAGGCAACGATGTCGAACTTTGACTGGAAAACTGCCCGTTGTCATGCCGCGGCTTTGAATATTTTTTTGTCCCGGTCTTCAATGTAGAACTTGGAAAGCAAAATTGGTTTTTGTTTTTTTATTTTCGGCGTGGCCCACTCGTTCGCTTTTCACGGGTTTGGTGGATGTCGAAATCTTTCACTGTGGTTTAAAATATTCTCAACGTCACCAAAAATAACATAATTATCATGTTAATCTATTTTGTAAATGATATTGCAAACAATAATATAACAAAACTATACGAGCATTTTTATATTTGTGGTCTCTAACATCGGTCCTATTCGTTTTTAAAATAATTTTACTTACATCGAGATTGATTTTGAAAGTAACAAGGTCACTCTTATTAAGTGTTAAAAACAACTTATTTATTGAAAATTCTCATTTGCAATTTGCCATATCAACTAATGAAATGATTTTCTAAATTTATCTTATAACGTGGATTACTATTATTATTATTTGTTTATCACTAATGTTCAATCCACCAAAATATCTTTTGAAAATATGTTCTTTATCCAAAAAGTCCTAAACCTATTATAAGACAATTAATGTAGTTCTAAACTTTTCAATTATGTCAATTTGATTTTAACATTTTAATTTTTGTATCAAAAATTTAATCTTAAACATTTTAAAGATTTGCTAATTTAGTCCTAAACCTATTATCTGAATATTTAACTAGAAAGATCACATTAACAAATTATCAAAATATTTAGGACTAAATTGTTAAATTATTAAAAGGTTTAAGACTAAATTGATAAATTATCAAAATATTTATGACTGAATTGATATAATTGAAATATTTGGGATTGAAATGACCTCTATATAATAGGTTTAGGAATTTTTGGACGATTTGCTCTTTTCTTTGATGAAAGTTTCAACCCTCAATTTATTTTTTATAACTTTTCTGTCTTAATTTGCTAATAAGGGCTAAAACGGACGACCATTTGTGGACAAGATGCAACCTTGGTGTGGAAGACGCGGCAATCCTATGGCCGGCTCAACCAATGGTCTCTTTCCACGTCATCCCATTTGACTGACGCGTACATGCTTTCAACACGCGGATCGTGGAAAACTTGAGGGCGAAGTTCTTGCCATTGGCTATTTTTTTCTTACGTGCGTCAAATAAAAAAATCGTAAATTGCATGCTCATGGAAAAATGTTATTGCGATTACCGTGAGCAATGATATCATTACTCTTACTTTCGAGTAAACTTCTGCCGACCCCTTTATGGTCGGAAAATGGGAATTTCTCTCAAGACGTGCGACATGCAGAGAAAAATTGGGGGTAAGGTAATTTGTCGTTTTCATGGAATGACATGCGTAATTTCGAATCATTCTTTCATGAGAATTAAATGGGAATCGTTTACAATAAAAATTTGTAAGATTTTGAATTTGCACGTGTTCAAGTCAAACATTAGACTCCAAGCGAGTACATGCTCGTGTTGCATTTTATACTATCGTAGTTGAAAAATCTTGGGTGGGACATTTGATTGGCTCTTTCTTTAATTTATTTTTTATGTACTACTGCTAACTAGCTTATAAAATACACTACATGCTGGCTTGTTTATCAAACAAATGGAATGTTGACTACAAAGAAAACGTCAATTCGTCCTTTTCATACCTCAGACCGCGGTTTGTTCTCTTCCCCTCCTTTCTTTTTTTCGGTTCGGGCATACTGTGCCTCATCTAATTATTGACAAAGAATTGATTTCGAGAATTGAAGTCTAAAGCATACGGTTTGTTATGGGAAAAAGAAAGAGCCTCCGCGGTTGTCAAATAATCCAAATTGTTAATTTTGATTGTAGTGGGCGTTGTCAAAGGGACAAGAATTATCTTTTTCCACAAATTACAAACATTCATTGGTAAGTTTTGTGAAAATTCCACTTTTGCAACTCAATTATTATCTTCTCTATAATGATATGTTGACGTTCGAAGGATATATTTTGTTTCTTTATTTCTCACAAATTGAGAGATTCTCTATCTCAAATGTTAAAGAGAGACAATATCACGACTAGTTTGAAAAACAGTTTTGAGGGTATAGAAGGATTATATGATCTGCACGAATATATACTGCAATTGTTATATTATGCTCCGATGCGATTTCCAAAGCAGCTTCCATGCATACATGAGACTAAGAAGGCAAATCGAAACACCATTTCTAATTTTTTTTGTCAAATTTCAAATTTCTTATGAAAAATATTGTATAAATATACGGTGAGTTAATTTCTTTTGTTTATGTACTTTTTTTTTAATGATTTTATGTGTTACATTTAGTCAAGGTCTACTATAAGTGCATATTGGTTTTATCACTTGAAAGATTATTCAAATTCAGACTTTAATCTCTAAAAGCGAAAGAAAGCAATCCATAAAGAAAAGTAGTGATAAAATTAGCACCCAATTAATTCGTCCCTCCATTGCAATCAAGGCCATGTAGCTAAAAGCGTCAAGTATTTAGGGTGTACCAAAGACACTTATTAAGTAACTAATTAAAAAGGGGAAAATCACCCAAAAAAACTTCCAATTATGCCTAATGTAACACTTTATCCTAAACTTTGATTGTGATATAAAAAATTCCAATATTATACTTAGGTGACACATTTAATCTCTATCAATGTACCGTTAGATGATTTTTTAGTCAAAACAATGTTGCTTTTATTTCATTTAAGCCACATGAGTGCCATCTCAACACCGTTTGCTTTATGGCATTTATGTATATGGATTTTTAATAATTCTTATTAACAAAACCTTGACTGAGAGTAAATGTGTCAATAGGTATAAATTTGTGATTTTTTGCATTATTTTTTTTTCGATAAATGTATCATACTAGGTAAAATTTAGGGTGTTTGGTAGCTTTTTACCCTAGAAAAAATTTCATAGTCTGTAAGTATATCGGCTATTCTCAAGTTACACATAATTAATACCTTAAAAATCATATTAATTCATGTTAAATATTCTTAATAAGTAGTGCTCTCTGAACAATTGCAGGACATCGTTTATCTATGAAAAGCTAGGGATATGATTAGGCCCCCGTAGAGTGATCTAAGCATGAACCATGATGCATCTGAATCCGCGTCCAACTCGTCCGGATTTTATTGCTACGACCCCGGCCGGAGAAAAAGACAAAATAAATCCGATTCGAAGCAGTGAGACAGTCAAAATTTCCATTTCCGAGGTTTAAATCAACAAAAGTCAAAGCTTGTTACATCATGTATATCAAAACAGAGCAATGTGAACAGTTGCGCAGTCGTACGGGGACCACGATGTCGTCAAATACTTCGGTCTTGGATGGATTTCTCTAGCCTTAATTTCGTTTTTTCCGTCCATTAGTTTATATCAATCTGTCTTCACTTTTTCCTGTACATACAGCAATTAAAGCCTAATCTGCCTGCTCAAAGGGCAGACAGAATTATTAGCGCTGCAGTAAAAGCAAACTCGGTTGTTTAATGTTGACGATGCAGCAATATAAAATCTAATCTCAAAGCTGTGTGTCTAATCTATGTCCCTAGCAAAGTAGTCAGAAACGTTATTATTATAGTCAACTTTAATCATGGTTGGGAACGAGAGCATTCTACATTTTTTTGAATTTTTTTTTATCTTATTGATAACCTTACCAATATAAAATTTTTTTTGGGTCAAATTACCAATAGAAGTTCAAATTTTGAAAATATTTTTCCTTTGCTACATATATGTAACGATTTGGTTCGACAAGAGCGAAGAGTGATTACTGAGGCAAGAAGGCTTGGATAAGAAGTGCCTTTTAACATAACAACAATGCTTAACTTTAAATTAAGCGTGCTTAGATGAGAGCACTACCAGAATAGGTGATCTCATGGGAAAAGTGTCTATTTATATGCCAAAAGGCAAAACCGTGATACTTGGTATGGTATAGGCCAAAGTGGACAATATTTAATCCATGGATCTTATAATATGGTTTTAGAGCTAGACCCCCTCTCAATAAGTGTGTGATTCGAGGATAAACTATGTGGAAGCCGGTGGACATGTTATGACCCGATTTGATGAGGGCAGTGAGTGGTCGTTGGGTTTAGAGGGCTAGTGGCTCATAGTAGGCTTATAGGATGGCGAAGGGAACGGAAATAAATCAAAGTGTGCACCGAAAAGATGGAGAGCGTGTCTAAGGTATATATATGAAAATTGGGATTAACTAATGGAGGTGTATTTTGATGTAATGACAATATTTAACTTTGGAACTCCAAAGTTAAGCATGTTCAAGTGAGAGCACCACCGAGATAAACGACTTCTGGGGAAAGTGTTCACCTCTATGCCAAGGATAGAATCTAGGGCCACATAATATATGCATACAATTTTTTTTTTTATATTGTCTCAATAATTTCTTTTCATAATTAATTATTCAAATATTTTGAGATAAAGGCGATTTTGCAAAAAAAAGAAGAAGATTTAAATGTCAATTTATTGTTGAAGACACTCAAAGTGTGTGTGCAACTTTGAATGTCAATCCCATTGTCAACAAACCCAAAGTTCAAGAAAATGGGGGAAAGAGAAAGAGAAGGTTATCAGTTCATATACACATATGTCCACACATTTAGATAGTCACTCGATATGTGTTGCGGCGTTATATATTTATTGTTGATAAAACTATCCAATCAGTCATAAGTCTATTATACTGATATCAATTTAATTATAAACTTCCAAATATTATCAATTTAGCGTTAAATTTTGCGCGAGATTCTAATATAGTTATTCTAATCAATTTTCACCGGAAATTACTAACATGGCTCTTCAATCATTACTGACTATCCTATATTAATGCTGACACATCAACAATTTCTAGTGAAATTTAGTCGGAAGGGCTATATTGAAATTTCACCTAATGATTATGGATTGAATTACCGTATAATAATTTTAAATATGATTGGACAATTTCACTGTTTACTTTTACCTAAAGCCATTTTCATTGTATACTTTTGGCCTTAGTTTCATATGCTAGTGATGTTACATGTGAAGGCCCATTTTTAGAAGATCCCTCATCTGTTTTCACACTTGTAATTACAAAGTGAAATGATATACCTCTTGTCAATCACAATAGATTTGATTGAAGAGAGAAAAAGGAGATAAAAAGAAGAAGAAGTGCATGGCACTGGAAATTTCCCGTAATAATTTTAAATTTGATTAGACAATTTAAGTATTTATATTTTTTTATCTAAATCCTTTTTTATTAGATACTTGCGGCCTTAGTTTCATATGCTATTGATGTTACGTGTGAGGCCCCATTTCTAGAAAATTCCTCGTTTGTTTTCACACTTGTAATTGTAAAATGAAAGGATATATCTCATGTCAATCACAGTCAATATGATTGAGGAAAGAAAAGGGAAATGAAAAGAAGTAGTGCATGGCTGTGGAATGAGCACCCAACCTATTCATAGCTAAAAAGGCACGATGAAAACTACTAGCACCAAAATCTGTATAGACCAAGTCCTATGTTGATCTTGAGCTTCCCTCTGTTCCACTGAGGAATCATAGCGAGCGCCCTAGATTCTTGGACCTCATTCATGCACGAGAGAAGTGACCGTTTAATATCACATATTTCTTGTGGGACATCTCACCGCGTGGATATTGGGAGATGACTATGGTGAAACTTTTTGGGATCTAAAAGGCCCCCCGGGACACTTCTTTTTTCGTCGACATTCAGTGTTCCACGTACCTCCAGGATGGGGTAATTTCCTCAAAGTCAATAAAGCGGCCTTGTTCGGCATGCAACCTTCATGACTTTCCTTCCGAACACGGTTTTGCTCGTGTAACTGAGATCGAAAGAGAAGTTGTAATCACTTGAATAGCTACACCACGGTAGGTCAGCATTTTAATTTTAGGTGGAGTTGATGACGAAAATATCGAGCTCATGTAGAAATAGGACACCGACCAGCACTGTCCTTTGCTTGGAGTGGAGGGAGTAGGTTATGTTTTATTGGGGGAGTTCACCAATTGCGGCCGCAATGTTGAAGTCAGTCTCACGTTCCAAATGTGGTCACACACATGAAAACCTCAGTCATCGATCGTATATGGGAAAAAGAGGATTGCTTCTCGATCTAAATTTAGACTTGTTCCGCAGTAATTTCTTACCCAGAATTGGTCAATGTGTCTTAAGCACAAGAGGGCGATAATTTAGGTCACCATCCCACATTTCATCGCAAGTTTTGTTTCTTTTCGGCCAATGGATGTCAACCATCGTAGCTATCAAAGGGTCTTTCGGCTACACGCCGGTGTTAAGTTTCTATTGGTGAAAGGCAAATCCATTAAAGCCAGAGGCAGAGCAAGGTGATTCGGATACAAGTGATCCCCCAAATCTCGCTTGGTACTAAGTTTAGAACTTCACGATTGATTCGGTGTAACCGGTCTTTGACACGTATTGCATAAACATAAAGAGGATTCGTTCTTGATGACATTGATTAATCTATTCAATGTTGGTTCAAGCTTTAACTGTTGGATCCTTGATTTAAATTGGGCATTGGAACTATGCTTTTATAAGGTTCTACGATCGTCGATAATTACAATGAAGTCTACCTCATTCAAACTAAATTCTTAACCATTCAACTAACCTCTTGGAAATAACATATGCTAACTGCAGTGATATCTGTACCGTTCATGTTGCGCCTGTATATAGGAAGATTTAATGATGCTGAGTAATTCAAAATAATAACGGAGTATAGACCAGGCCTAATTAATGGATGACAATGCCTAATACTTAGCGAGCTTGAAATCTTACCCATGCTCACTAAGGATAAAAAGCAAATGTTGAACGATCCGTGTGAAATTGACTAGGTCAAAGTGTGCGAGGCCGAGGAGGAAATTGCTTGCACTAACCCCTCCCATTCTACTTTTAATCTGATTTGACCTAGCGTGACAACATTCATGATAACCTCTAACATAAACAAAACAAGTTCTTAAAAAGAACACCTAATTTCCATCAACATGTATATATGTCAAACACGTTTGGCACAATATTCGTATATCAATTGTGTTGCAGTTTTTCTAAGCTCACCACATAAATATGTCAAACATTTCGCCATTGCAGTATCGCCATAGTTGGAATAACTAGTAGCTTCAAAGAGAGAACTCATTCAACTTGTATCTATTGTCAAATATATAAGTTACAACATTGCATAACATAGTAACAATCCATCGCAGTAACACATAACAGAACTACAACTATATAGACATATCTTGATTTAAAATTTTAGATTGTGGCACTAATATTGTAAAACCCTAAAGCTATGTTTGGTAGTTTGAATAAAATACAAGATAGGATAAAATTTATCATATTCTGTATTTGGTGCTTACTCAAAACAAGATACAATCGGGTATAAGTGGGATATAACTTAGATAAAATCATCCAATGGGAGAGGTGTGATAAGTGGATAGCATTTCTAATATTAATAAGATAAAATTTATTTTTTTCCAATAATAAACTTCTTAAAATTAATAAAATTAAAATGATATTTGAATATAAATAATATTTGAATTTTAATTAAAAAATTTAAAATAACAACAATCTCGTTTTTGTATAATATTTATATTTAATACATATTTAAGGTATTTTAAGTATATAGTATAGTTTACTATTTAATTAAAAAATTTTAGAGAATAATGGAAGGGAAAAAAATAAATGAAAAAGAAAAGAATTGAAATAAGAAAAGGAAAAGTAAACAAAAAAAAGAAATAAAAATGAAGTAAGGAAGAGTATCGTAAGAGATTATTGCTATTCACCAATCAGTAAAAATGATATAAAAAAGAATTCTGAATTTCACATCTTATCATTTCCTAATTAGAAATCCAAACGACAAAATATAATCTAAAAGTTTCATATAAGATAAGTAGCTTGTATTTTAAGGACACACCAACATGTTCACCAGTTAAGCCTTTTCAAGGCCTGACTTAAATTAAATCGGGTTGGATAATTACAAACATGCCCACGCGTACATTGGTCGGTGCTCCGGGGAAGGGAGATCATAACCATACTAGGATTTCAACTTCCGATGAGTCCGTCAAGAAGATAACTTGTAACTTACCACTTCCCATCTTCCTGGGTGGTCGTCTCGTCAGCATCATCCTATCTTATATATAAAAAAAGTCACGAATATCAACTTTTCATGGCGGTGCTGCCTTGTGTTATGTGAGAAAATCATTTTCCCACAGAGAGAGAGAGAGAGAGAGAGAACCAATTTGATAACAATTGCTTCACTTTGGTGTGTTGCATGCGTTTGCTCTGTGCATGAAATGTTATACAATTATTATGATTTCTCCGCCCATTTTCTGCCCGCAGTGCAAAAAGGGTCAAAAGTTTACGAGGACTTGGGCAGCCGCGTACGTCCATAACTTTTTTCTCTTTTGTTGACTTGGTACTTGCTATGGATTATTACCCCGGAAAGGTGGTGCAGAGTGCCACGAGTATAAGGGACCACTTGGGCACTTCCTCCCCCATGATATTTCATCACCAAAGTATATGTGGAGTGTCAATTTTGAACATCTAAAACCTCTTAAGGATATGCAAATACTAACCACTACTAGGACAAATCCCGATGTCGACCATTTCTATATGAAAAGAGAGAAATGAGGGATTGGAATCCCCATCTTCTCACCGGGAAGAGTTGGGATTTGGACGATTAGTTTTAAACATGAGTTTTAACTCCCATGTCTTGCAAAGATATAGGATAAGAGTTTGAGAGTGAGTTGAAAATTAGAATAGAACATACAAAAAAAAAAAAGGTATGCAAATACTAAGGAAAAGTACAAGAAAAGTTATAAACTTATTATATTAGTGTTAATTCAGTTTTAAACTTTATAATTTGACCAATTTAATTCTAGACATTTTACATTTGTATTAATTGAATTTATTCGGTCAATTTTGGCCGAAAATTGTTGATGTGGATGTCAGCCATCCTATATGGCACAATTGACACTAACGTGAACAATTTTTAAAATTTTCTAAATTATAACTTTTTTGGCTTTTTGTTTTTTTCTTTTCTTTCATTTCTTTTTTGTCCCCAACCGGGGGAGGGCGAGGGCACAGAGGCCCTTGCTCGTGGGTAGTGAGTGCCACAATGCCCTCACCCAAACCGGGTGAGGCTTGCCGGCCCTTGCCTATGCCCATTGATAGTCGGTGAAATCAAAGGCAAGGGTACGAATGACTCATCTACATCAATTGGGTAATTCGACAAAAGCGACCAGACGTGGACGGCTAGGGGTAGCAAATGAAAACAAAAGACGAAAAAGAAGAAGAAGAAGAGGACAAGGCCGTAATAATACGGAGTCGCAGATAAAAGGGAAGTATCGGTTTAGAATCCAATTCAAAAAGGCAACAGCGACGCTCGAAAGACGGTGGGACGCGTCCAACGCGACTCTCCGACATGGCCGGAGAACTAATAGTTTTTCGGCGCTTGTTGTGGCTGGGGTTTCTTCTACATCTGCGACCGCACCAAACTAAAAACTAACGTGTTTGGACTAAAAAATCTCTGTTTTGCTTCCTTCTTTTCTAGCCCCCTCTTTTCTGCGGCATAATAATTACGTAATGTGGGCGGATGCGGCCGCAGTAATTTACTAACCCAAGAGAGATGATGGTTAGAAATCTTTTTAGTATAAAAATTCACGATTTGAAGAAAAGATGATGCTAGAAGAATAGTCTGGAAAGAAAGAGGTAGCATGCGTAGTCCTTGGTTCTCCGCTCCTGACCTCTTTTTGTAGAAGAAAGGATATGTGATATGCACGTGTAAAAGGTTGGGACAGAATCGATGTTGAAAACATACCGCCGGTTTGGTTTCCCTTAGGATGAGTGGTTCTAGGTTTCATATAAGATTTATGTAGAACTTGGAACTTACTCGTTGAAACAGGTTCCTTATCTTTTGAAACCTAAAAATTACCCTGCATATTTGAACTCGGAACCTTCCTTATCACAAGTTCCGAGGTCAGTTATAAGTCCTACCCATGTTCCACCTATATCATTGAATAATTACAATAAATCATTTTAATGACCACCATTTGTTGCTACAATCTATTAATCACAACTTATATTTAGACATATGAACAATATGAAATATTAACAAAGTAAAAGTCTCAGTCATGAAATGAAAGCTCAGGTTAATAGTTCCAAATTATACACTTATAATTGGATATCATGGGATGTCGAAGGATCAAACAAAGATATAGACTAAGAACAACACAAAACTTGTTTCGAGTTCCAAGTTTAATTTTTCGGGAACTTGAAACATACCTATTGAAACAAGTTCTCTAATTTTTGAAACTTGAAACCTACTCTACATATCTTGGAACTTGGAATTGGACAGGTTCCTACCGGTCCGATTCTTCGGTTCCAGGTTTTACCTTGGAACAATGCTCACCATTAGTTTCCCTAATGATTCTTACCTTGCATGTCCATTACCAATTCATTTGTGAACAAAAATTGCTATTTTGCCTATAACTTCTACTACCATCGACACCATAAAAACAATTGCATAGCGATGTCATGTAAGAGTCATCGGGTTCCTATTATGACCTAAAGATAAAGGGTTAACACCACCAAAATTCTTTTATTATGTCTACTATGACACTAATACTCCAATTCTTTTACTGTGTCAATGAAAATCTTAAACTAATCCACTATAGCACTAATATTCCAAAATTTTTATTTCATCAAGACCCCCTAACTTGTACTAGTGCCAAAAAAATAAAATCCTAAGTTTTCATCACATTGTTACAACTTTTAGGCATCAATGACATAAAATAAAGTTTTGGGTGCTGGTATCACAGTAGGCAATGAATATGATTTTTTTGTGGTAAAAGAGTGTATATTCCATCACATTGTACAAGTTTAAGGATTTTGATGACATAAAATTTTTTTTTGAGTATTGGTGTCACAAGCACAATAAGTATAGTTTAGAGGTTTTGCTAGTATTTTCCCAATATGAAATAAGGTATTTCCAAAACAAACTTCATTGTTGCTGCCTCTACCTTTATCAATGGTGGGGTGATATTTATCATAATAAGCATTTAATGAGGAATTTAGAATTCGCCTATCGTATTAATTATTTAATATATATATATATATATATATATATCATAACTTGATATTAGTATGTAATCTAAATTTATAATTACATACTTAGTTGTAACTAATGATATCATACCATAACAATTGTTAAAATTATTAAATTAATGTATTCTAAACAAAGAGCTATCTTAGGGAATTTAGTTAATGATTGTTAACCTTAATATAATTGCTATGATCATAGTCACCATATAATATGATCTATGATAAAATTAGGGGTGATCGGTTTCCGGTTCCTAATTTTGGGAACTCTAGGAACTGGACTATTTGGTCATAGGATCAGGAATCGGACCGGACCGTTGGTTTTGGTCCGGTCCAATGAAACCAACCACTTTCTTTTCCCACTAAAGAGTGGTCGTGCACAACGAGAGAATGATGAATCTCAAGATATTGACGGAAGCGACAATGAGTAAAAAGTTATTGTGCTGTAGATTGTGGTACCATTGAACGAAATAATATTTAATTCTTGTTTTATTAACTTTTTTGAAGAAATAATAATAAAAAGTTATATGTAGTCTATTTAGTCCGGTCTAGCCCAGTTCCCTCTTGGAACCATGAACCGGACTGCCCAGACACCGATTCCACTTTTAGAAACTGGAAACCGGACCAACATTCCTAATAACCAGACCAAACCAACCGATCTAGTTTGGTACGGGTGGTTCCTGGTTTGGACGGTCCGTTTTGTACACCCCTAGATAAAATTGCAAACAATCAATTTAAATTATTATATTACAAGACAAAGTAGTAGGACATTCAAGCTAAACAATCCAATGGTTATCTTCGTTTTGTAGTTTTGATAGTTGTGACATAATAGCCTTTTATGTAGTAGAATACATGACTATTTGAAAAATTAAGCACCGAACCTCTAAATTTCCTCGCGTGCATCAGGACTATTAAACACCTTTTATAACGGAAAATTGAAATAAGTGTTTGAAAAGAAAAAATTTCAATATGATCTAAACAGCTACAACTTCTTCAGAAAGATTAACTAAGTCAAGAGTTTACTGAAGAAATGGAGGTTTGGTGATGGTAGGAACTAGGAAAGTTGGATGCTTGAAGTGAATATTAGATAGATATCAATGCTTCCCGATACACATCTCTGCATTATTAACTGTCGATCCCATAATACTATCGCTTAGAAAAGAAAAAAAAAAAAAAGAGGAGGGGATAAGAAACCATAAGTTGTTATTTTGATAATCAAAGAAACAAAAAGACCTATCAAATGGAAAAATGGGAGAATTTTGAATCCCGATTCGTAAACTAATAACCTAGACCGTTACGAAATATATACGTAACAGCACAATGGGAAGATGCATGTCAAATCAGAGGGACGCATGCTTAGGATAGATAAACTATTTTAATCAATGTGAAGCATTGACCAAGGCCAACATATATACCCATTCAAAATGAAGGTTATGTTTGATGGTCATGATAAAAATCTTATCCTATCTTGTATTTGATTGCTGTTCAAGATAGGATAAGACCAAATATAAAGGGATATAGCTCGGATAAAAATTATTTCATATAAAAGGTGAGATAATGGTAAATAAGATTTCTTCTTTTCTTCTATATCTTGTCTGAGTCCAAATTTCACAAAAATGGCAACAAAGTCGAAGTACCGTACCTTTTTAAATTTGCGGAGATCAATGATTATACTTCCTCTCGTTGTATAAAGATTTGAGTCCTCTAATTTTACGCATCATTGATCGGCGTGTATGTATCCATGTTTTATTCATGCTTTCTATTTGTCATTACATGTGGCATCCCCTGGCTTATTTATCTTGTCGAGGTCATTGTGACAATTTATATTTTTTGTCGTTGTCTATTCCGTGGTTTTGAATTACTTGAATAATTTTATTTACTGTTTAGAATTTGGTTTTTTAAATTGTTGATGCCAACAGAAAGGTCCTCACATTGGAAAACGGAACTTCAGAGCGAAGGACTCTGGCAGACATGACCATTACACTGCCCTAGGCCCGAAGTTTGTTCCTAGAGATTAGTAAGGGTGAGAACTGGGGTGATTCAACTATTACCAGGGGAATTGCCATAAAGCAGTTTTTCTTCTTAAAGGATGGATGGATCTATAGCTAGAAACCTTAAATCAGCTCCAAACCTTGAAAGGTAGAGGGAGATTTCGAAAGACGTTCGTCAACTGAAGGAGAGTAGTTCAGGTTTTGAACACTTTCTTGTAGAAATTATTAGCCTGGTTCTTGAACACTTTTGATAGCTTTCTTTCTTTCTTTCTTTCTTTCTTTCACGTCTAATGCCATTTGCCTGTACACATCTAATAAAAAAGCAATACATACATGAGGTGACCCAAGTTGCTACATCTGGCTAAAATTCGAATTACTAACAAAAAAAAATCAATGTGAGAGCAAGAGACAACCGATGAAACTATAAGGAATTGTTGATTCCCACATGATTTTGATGACTGAAAAATTTTACTATGGCTGCTAACATTGATTTCAATTGTACATTATTGATTATTTCATTCCTCTTACCAAACTTTCTAATGCTTTGTGTACTTTCTAAATTGTTGATTCCAACGTGATTTTACTTGATTTTACCATTATCTCACTTGCTAGTTTGTTCTTGTTTGATGTTTCCATTTTTTCCTCATTAGTTAAGGATCACAGTGATTTTGCTATTACCTCACCTTCTTACCAGCAGAAATCTTAGTGAAGACCCATCAAAAGTTCATGCGATTTTAAACCATTAAGAATGTGAGAATCATAATGTTGAAGCAACTAATGGTGCAACTTACCACCACCATCATCATCTTCTGAGCCTTTAGGAAGAAAAATGGCCAAAGCAATTGATCAATTTGTGATGGACTAGTTAAGATTGCTATCATTTTTGGCTCTTTTTATGTAAAAGCTAATGAGAGGATGGAGATGATTGCTAGTTGCATTGGATACGCTAAAGAATGGGACAATAACGAGAAAATGAGTGATAAGATGTTACATATGAATTCATTTGGCTAAATCATGAGTTGATATACATCATCAAGGCTCAAGACCCCTAACGGTCATAGTGAAATCTTTTCAGATACAAGAATATCAATTCTATATATAAATGCTATATATTGTTACTCTTCAACATAAAGTAGAACTACTGCTGACCATCTTAAAGAGGTTTTACGATGAGAGGCAACCCTTGAGAAGGTCTAAGAGAGAGCAAAATCGAAGGAGAGTGGCGGTAGCTTGGGGAAACAGAAAAGGAGAACTTGGACAGAATGAGGGCTAAGACGATCTTGTACTCTGTCATGGTCAAGTTCCGACCAATGCACATTCTCCCTCCAAACCCAAATGGCAAATACCCCATCTTGTGCTTACACCCTCCGTAGAGCGTGTCCTCCTTGAACCGCTCCGGCTTGAACTGGTTCACATCGTCCCCCCATAGAGCAGGGTCATGATTCATCGAAACCACATCAATCCACATGTTTGTTCCCTTAGGGATTACCATGTCGTATACTTTAATATCCTCTAGTGCCTGTCTTTGCACGTTCGGCGCCGGACTATATAGTCGCAGAACTTCATTCATCACCCATCCCATCTGCAATTAATCACAAGTCAAAATAACATTACTAATTGAAAAGTTATTATGGGATGTCATGTTACGTAAATTGACAAATGTTCTTACCCATATTTTAGAAAAGATCTATAGTTTCAATGAAGATTGTACACACGCCTGCATACAGATGCCATGCAAATAACTAGCTTTGAGCGTATGAAAATTATTATTTTTGAATGCTGTAATTTGAGAAATATAAAAGCGGTCCCGGGCCTTGCATGGACCTATCGAGATAGACACTGACTGCTTCACTCGGCTCGTGGATATATATATTTTAAGCATGGAGATGCAGACACGTGGCAATTGGCATTGCCATGAAGTTCTCCTGTGTGGTCGTCACAATGCTTGTCTCAACGTTTCCGTCCACGGGTACGGCGGATCAACGTTGACCACCCCCCTCGAATTGAGCCTCGAAAAGGACAGAAGAAGAACGTCTTCTCTTGAAAAATAAAGGTGACCCACTAACCGGACACGGACATTCAAGATCTTTTACATGGAATTTGTACAGGAGTTTTTAAAGAAATGCTAAAGTAAAAAGCTTGCATCATTCCGTTTTTTGTGAACGAATCATCTTCTGTTCCCTACATATTTTGTATAGGTTCTACGTCGACTTTCTATTCAAAATAAATCATGTTCGTGCTCCAATGATTAGATATTTTCTTTTCTAATCTATTCGCCCCTTACGAAACATGAAGTTATACTAATTCCGGGAACACAGACACAGACCTTTTCCAAGTGAATTATCATCTAAGCAACATCAAGCAATTGACAGCACCAGCAAACGAAACTAGCTCTTATGCATAAAAAAAACGTGCATCATTTGCTTCTCATTTCGAGTAGTGTTTTTACCTTCTTTAGTCCGGCAAGCATGGTTGCATCAATCTCTTTTTTATCGCCAACCACCTGTTTGATCTCATCTCTGAGTTGATCTTGCCAGTCGGGATGCATGGCCAATAGCAGCAACGTCCACGACAGAGCCAACGCCGTCGTCTCATGACCCCCGAAAAAGAAGGTCTTGCACTCGTCCACCAACTCTCTTGTCGTCAAACTCTTCCCTACTTTTCCATTTCCGAAGCTCCCTTCGAGTAACAACCCGAGCAAGTCCTTCTGGTTATTTGCCGTGATGCCGATCTTGCGAGCTTCGATGATTGACATTAGTAGGTCGTCTATTTCTTTTCCCAGCCTTTTTGCCTCTAGAGATTGTTTGGGGGCGATGAATTGGTTGAAAGGCACGCCCACGAAACGGTTTGTTTTGAAGAGAGTGACCTGCATGGCTCGCAGTTTCTCCAAAACTTTCTTACCATCTTCGTCGCTAATGCCGAAGCTGGTCTTGGCTATGATCTCCCCTGCCGTCGATATGATCTCTCTCTCGACATCAATTTCCGGCTTTCCAGAGTTTACGAGAGCTGTCCACTTTTCCAGCATCTTGTTGGCTGATTCCACCATTAAGCTTGCCATTCCCTGTGGTACAAGCAGATTATAAACAAAGTGAGCGTGAGTGTGGATGGAAGGAAATAGAGAATAGCGTTGTTAGATCGTGACTTGTTTAAAAGCCTTTAGATGTTTATATATGTGCACAGTCAAATGGTATTCAGAAAGATTTTGTGACACACGTTTTTTTACTGTTTAAAGTTTTGGACGTAAACTAATTACATAATTAGTGATAAACGATTTACGTGCACATGCACTCCTCAATTCTTGAGGAGGATTTTGTGACACCCGTTTCCTTTTCAACAAATTACTATGATGTGACTTCCATGAGTTGCCATTGCTCATTTTCAAAACCCCCGAAGACCAGTACATGTGTCTACTCTAAGACACAGAGAGAGAGAGAGAGAGAGAGAGAGATACCTTGAGGTTGGCAGGAGAGAAGGCTGGGGTGATGACATGCCTGTGACGGACCCATTCGTCACCCTCGGTCATGACCAGTCCGTTCCCGAACATGGGTTCTCGGTCGTTCTTGAACACCCTGGGCTTTCCCCAGCTCTTCCCCAATACACCACTAGACATTTGCTTCAGAAACTCAGGCTCTGCAATATACAAGAATGGCTCCGTGCCCAGCCAATACATGAACACTTTCCCTAAAATCAAAACACAGAAATCATTAATGAAAACCAACAAAAGCAACTGGCAACACAATTTCATGCCATGAACTTTTCTGTAATGGAATCGTTATGGGGCTTACCGTGTGATTTTTGCCAGCGAGCGAAGTAGGGGAAGACCGTGGAGTGAATGTCATGAGTGATGGTGTTCAAAGATTCACTGTCAGAAGTCACAGAATGGGAGCCCTCTTCTATGGCCTTTTTCATGTCCAGGATATTCCCGAGAGGGAAAATCGGGGAAGGCCCTTTGAACCCATTTCTCTTGAGCTTCTGATAAGCTCTCGCAGGTGAAATCCAACACCTGAACGACACTCTACACAAAACAAAGAGCACAAAAGCAACTGAAGTTGCTAGAGCAAGATTGTATAACTGAAGGAAGTATTCCATCTCTCTCTCTTCAAGACAACTCTCTCTCTCTCTCTCTCTCAAGACAAAGAAAGGAATGTAGAGCAGGTAAAGACTACGCAAGAGGGGTCAAGATTATGTGTTGATGTTGGTTGAGAAGGGGAAGATTGCAGCTGGGTATTTATAGCCGACGAAGGGCGGTCGTTCCCGAAGTCGGAACTTTGACCGGCCCATATCACGCCACGGCTTTGAACCTTTTTTATTTTTTTTCCCTAGTCCTGGTCATTAACGTGGAACTCGGAAAAAGGAAAAAGTCGATTTTTGTTATTTTATTATAGGCGCGGGCGCCGTCCTGTTTACTCTTCTCCGCCTCGGTTGTTGTCGAAATCTTTTCAACTTCGGTTATTTCCAGAAAATATCCTGATGCAACACAAAAAAGAAAAAAACATAATAATCATACTAGTTTATTGTACGAATGATTTCCTGAACATATCTAATTATAATATAAAGACATATAATTTACATTGTATATTTGCAATCATCTTCTGTTTCAGAATAAACTTTACGTATAAAAAAAGTAATAAGTCTAGTCCAATCGAATGTTAAATACTACATACTTATTCGTATTTTTCTCTTCAGAAATTGAGTTCTCCGATTGAATGGTCAACCCCGCAATTTTCTGCTTTTTCTGAGGCTGGCTCAACCAATGACCTCTTTCCACGTCATGTCCTTCGACCGACGCGTTCATGCGTGGAGTGGAGACCTGGAGAGAGTATCGAGCACGATGGGTTGAAGTTCCCGCAATTGGTTCTTTTTCTTACGTGCGTCAAATCAAATATAAATTGCATGCTCGGGGAAAAAGATTTTGCTATTATCACCGGGAGCAATGGTCTCATTACAATTACTTTTGAGTAAATTTCCGCAAAACTGGAAATTTTTCTTAAGACATTTGATATATGAAAAATAAATCGGTCTTGAGAATTTTCACAGGCGTCATTTTCCTAAAACAACAGGCATTGTTTGAATCGTTTTTTGTCAGAACTTATGAGTACTATTTTAATAATTTATTCAAGATGCCGAAGACCAAAGATTTGTGTGAAGCATATGTTGTACTATGCAAATTTGCATTTGCATGTCTTCCAGTCAAACATTAGACTCCAAGCGTGTAGGTGCCCGTGTTGCCTTCATGTGCTCGTGTAGTTGATGAATCTTGGATGAACATTTGATCGGCTATTTAATATAGTAAATGTTGACTATAAATATAAATCTGCCCTTTCCATACCTCATAGGACGGTTTGTTCTCTCTCTCTCTCTGTTTAGGCATGTTGTGCCTCTCAGTGTTGACGAAGAACTGATTTTGAGAATGAAACAGGATTTGGTAAAAATAAATAAATAAACAAAAGAGCCTTACTCGTCGTCAAATGATTCAAAGTAAAACTACCTCAAAATAAGAAATATTCAAACCAAAAAAAAGAAAAAAAGAGAAGCTCATCCTAAATGATATAGCCAAAAATAAAATTATGTCCGTGTTTAATTTTTCAGCCTATTACTTTAAAAAAACCTCCAATTTTAACTTTTGCCAAAAATAAAATTAAGGCCTTGCAAGACCTCGATGGCTGTTGGCAAGAATTGCGACTCTTGCCCAAGCCCTCGCCACCATTGCCCGTGACCAATCTTCAACCTTGGGGTGATTGATTCTCGATCAGGTTTGGTTCGATTCCAACTAGGAACTAGGAACAAGATCGGGAGGATAGGTTTCCATTTTTTGGGATCAGGGACTAGACTTGATGGTCCTAGGATCGAGAACCGATCCGATCCGGTCCAATTAGGGACTAGACTGGATGGTCACTAGAGTTATTACTATATTAGAGCTTATTGTTATTTTAAAGAAATTAAAAAATATACTAAAAAAATAGAGTTAATCCAGTTCAGTCCAATACCCCTCGGAATTGGGAACTAGATTGAAAATTATCGGTTCTGTTTTTATGGAACTGAGAACTAGATCGACACTCTCAAGAATTAGACCAAACTGGTTGATATGATCTAGGTGGTTCCCAGTTTGGTCGGTCCAATATGCTCACCCTTATTTTAACCATCACATGAGGCTAGCCATTGACAAAAAGGAATGAAAAAAAATAAAAATAAAAAGGAAAAAATTTAAAAATTTAAAAAACTGTTCAAGTCAACACTAATCGCACTACATAGGATAACTAACATTGACTGGACCATCACATTAGAATTTTTGGTCAAAATTGGATAGAATGACTACATTGGCAAATTGTCGAAAGATTTAAAACCGAATCGACATGAATATAATAGGTCTAGGACTTTTTTTTGGGTAATTTTCTCAAAATTGTGATAAGAGCTAGATAAGTTTTTGTTTTTTTTTATGTCTCAAGGTGGAATTTTATCTATTCTTAAACGCATGCTTGGCGATACTCTCAGGTGGACCACCATGGGCTTGTTTGGCTTCCCCCTAACTTGCCTCAATTTTCAGTCTCATGGCTAAGATGAGAAGCCAGAGAATAAAAATATAGCATTGAGTCGTGTAGCCGAATCCGCGTCACGCTCGTCCAGATTTTATTCCTACGACCAAAGTATTCTGAGTCAGAAAAGTCAAAGTTTTTCTCCTCGATGTTTAAACAAATAAATAAATAAAAGTCAAATCTATGAGTGTGGACAGATGCAAGTCGTACGGCCCCCAAAATTCCTCGGTCTCTCTCTCGTTTTAATCTCTTTTTTGCCGTCCATTAATTTACTTTAAACTGTCTCCACTTTTTCGCGTAAACACAGCAATCAAAGTCTAATCTGCCTGCCCAAAGGGCGGACAAAATTGAGAAAACCGTGATTACCACTTCCTCAAAAGTGAACTCGGTTGTTTAATGTTGACGTTGCGACAACGTTAGACCTGATGTCAAAATTGCTGTCTGATCTACGTCCCGACCAAGGGTAATTTCTCTTTTTTTGGTCAAATCGACCAAAGTAATTAGAAAGCCAATTTATTGTCTGATTTTTGTCCCTGGCAAAGTAATAAGAAATACAGACAAAAAAAAAAAAAAAAAGCTTATTAAAGGCACTTTCTTTTTATATGGTCGGGAAGGAGACAAAGTAAATTGCGTGTAAACAATCGATGAGATGTTTACATTGTTTCCTACTTCACATAATGTAAGATGAAAACAAATTTAACCATGATATCTTTGCCATGCAAAAGAAGAATTTTGTTGAAATACACATTGGAAGACACACGCGAAAGGGTGTCAGTACCACTTCACATATGATTCGATGAGGAGCAATAAATATATTTGATTAGCCTATAACAAGTGATTATTAAAAATCAATACAAGGATTGTCATTTGATCCCCTTAACTATGAAGCCAAGAATTTCTAATTGTGCGATTTAGATAAAGAATGAAAAGAGAAATTTTATGAGTACTTGTTGGCTAGCACCTTATCTATATTATCTAGGGAAAGTTGTCCACTCAATTTTAAAATTATTATACGAATGTCAATTAAGTTAAAAAAATTTCAGTTTTGTCAATTTAGTCTTAAATCTTTACTGGAAATTCTCAATGGAGTCATTCTGGCTAACTTTTATCAGAAATCATTGACATGGTGGTGCGCCACATGGAATGGATGGCAATGATTAGACTGCCATATCAACGATTCCCAATGAAAATTAATTGAAAGACTACATCGGAATTTTGTGCAAAAATTAACTAAATTTGCAAAATTTTAAAAAATTTTACTATTAAATTGACATACGTACAATAAATTTAGATCGATTGGGTAATCTTCCAATATTATCTATATTGATATATACAATAAAGAGGACATTTCATTTATGGGAAATCCAATCCTTTTTTTGTTTTCTCTTTTCCAAAACATTCCCTATCAAGTACTTTATAAATAATTTATCAGTGGGCGGATGCCTAAACAAATAATTCTATTTTATCTCTCGTACCTTCCAATTCTAAGTTTTCAATTTATTCTGTCTTATGAACCATACCAAAACAAGTTGAAAATTTTATATATTTTTCCTTTCCATGTGTGTGTGTGTATATATATACATATATGTATGTATAATTATTTTTCCATATTGTTTCAATAATTTCTTTAGAAGGAGACTTTGCAAAACTATTTAATATCAAATTTTTTTTTTTTTAGATGCGCTCAACACGTGTGCACTTTTCTAGTTAGTAGCTGTGACGTGCCAACGCCAAGGTCAACGATCCAAAGTCAAAGAAAACGCGGAAAAAAAGAAAGATAGAGGAGGTTCTGTAGGCTTTTTACCTAAATCCCTGCTTCGTCGGGTACATGTCACCATAGTTTCATCCGCTAGTGATGCTGCATGTGAAGCGCCGTTTTTTACAAGATCCCTCGTATGCGTCCACACTTGCAATTGCGAAGTGAAAAGATGCATCTCACCTGTCAATCATCGTAGATTCGACAGAAAACAGGAAAAAAGGAAAGCAAAAGAAGGAGAAGTGCATGGCAGTGGAACGAGCACCAATCTATTCACGGCTAAAAGATAGCACCGACAGACCAAGTCCTATGTAGATCGCAGACCGAGTCCTCTGTAGATCTTGAGCTTCCTTCTGTTCCACCGAGTAATCATGGCGAGCGTCCTAGATTCTTGGACCTCATTCATGAACGAGAGAAGTGACCCTTCAAAATCACATATTTCCGGTGGGACATGTCACTATATGGATATTGGGAGATGACTATGGTGGAACTATTGGGATTTAGAAAGCTCGACATGACGCTTCTCCTTCGGTCGACATCCAATGTTTCTCCCTCCCTCCCTTGCATGTTCTTATTTCCACACAAAAAAAAAAAGGAAAAAGAAAAAATGGGATTTAGAGAGTGGTTTTGTAGGTCCAGTATAATCAGATTGCTTGCTCGAGAAAATTTTGCAAATGGAATGACACGTCATGTTATGTCTAGCTTAGATATAATGATTGCATGAGTTACGGCATTATAGTCCAAAATTAGTTTTGAGAAATCAACTCTAGCAACAATAAATTTCAGTCCAACCCAACTATATCCTCCTATCACCATGAAAACTTTATTTTATTTTATTTTTAACATTCCTGTTTATTTCTTGCTAAAGTAAAAGAGTAGTAAGGCACGACTAGAGTAGCTATATTTTAGTGCCGTCATAAAATCTTCACACCAATTATAAAATTTTCAACCTAAAAAGAGAACTCTCTCCAAAGATGGTGTAAGCCCTCCACGGTCAATAAAGCAGCCTTAGTGCCATTACAAAAAGTACAAAATTTTTGATTATCAAAAAGATAATCCTCAGAGATAATGAAAATTCCTCATGTTCAATAGAGTGGCCTAAATTGGCATAAAAATTTTATGACTCTCTTCTACCTTCAAACATGGTTTCATCGGTGCAATTGCTATTTAAAGTAGATTCGAACATCTGTCCTGAAAGTCGAAAGTTGTAATCACTTGAGTAGCTACATCATCATGCTAGGTTGTATTCTAACTTTAGGGGAGTTGATAAAATTAAATATCGAGCTTGTGTAGAAATATATGACACCGACCGGCACTGTCCTCGCCTGGAGTGGAGAGAGTAGACTCTATTTTCTTATTAGGGAGTTCACCAGTTATGGTCCGCTATTTTATATTAAGTTTCACGTTCCAAATGTGACTACACACATGAATTGCTGCGCGATCTAACCTAAGACGTGTTCCGCGGTGATTACTTACTCGGAATTGGTCAACGTGTCTAAGCACAGAAGGGTCAGGTATAGCTCTATCACCCCACATTTCATCACAGGTTTTCGCTTTTTGGCTAATATGTGTCGACCACCGTAGCTCTCAAAAGGGTCTTTCGGCTACGTGCCAGGTGTCGAGGCTTCGTCGCTTTATAAGTTTCTGTCGACAAAGGTGAAGGTGAGGTAGAGCACGTATTGCATTAACATAAAGATGATTCCTTCTTGTTGAAATTACTTATGCTATTGAATATTGGTTATTCTTCAACTCCTGGACCATTGATAATTACCACTAAGTCTGCCATATTCTAATCAAACTCTTAATCACTCAGAAATCAAATCACACACACTAACCTTAGTATAAAATACTTTTATCATTTGTGTTGCTGGCATACATAGACGAATTAAACGATGTTGACTAATTCAATCTCATAAGAGAGTGTAAAGTAGATCTACCTAATGGATGGGCAAAGCCAAATACGTACCAAAACTCTATTAAGTGTTATAAGATGTGATTTCTTGTGGCACTTATATTGTAATACCCTAAAATTCTCGTATAAAGTGAAGAGCTTGTATTGTAAGAACCCACCGACATATTGACCAAGGGAGTCTTCTCGAGGCCAAACTCCAGTGATCAGGCTAGGCTGTTACAAAAACACGCCCGCGTGTACATCTTTGTATTATTAAGATCAAAATGGATTAGAAGAGAGCTAAGGTATTGGTCGGTGCTCCACTGAAGGAGATCATAACCATATTGGGATCTCAACTTCCTAGAAAAGACTTGGTCACAGGCCAACGTGGGACTTCCCATTTTTGTGGGTCATCATCCTCATCATCATCACCATATCTTTATAATAATATTTCCAACGTCAACTTTTCATGGCGATGCTGCGTTGTGCTATGTGGGGGAAAGCATTTTATGCGATTGAAAGAAGAGAACCAATTTGATAACACTCACTTTGGTGTTGAAAGTTGGGGTGAACACACATTAGATCACTCAAATTGGATATCACCCAAACTAGCCGGTTTGGTCCGATTTCCAGGGGTCATCCGATTCCCCATTCCATTAAAATGGAACCGGTGATTTTCCGTTAGGTTCCTGGTTTTAGGGGGAACTAGACCGGATCGGACCAATTATTTTTATTTTAAAAAATATTTTTTAATTTCTTAAAAAATTAAATAAACCCTAGAATAATAATAAGTCTAGTATTTTTTTATTTTTTTTGCTAAATGGTCGATTCTATTAGATCGGACAAACCGGTCAGTCCGGTCCAATTCCAGTCCTAGGCCATAGGGGTGAGCATGGTTCTAAGATAGAATTTGGAACCTAAGAACCACATAAGTGGGAACCTATAGGTTCTAGGTTCCAAGGTATATAAAGCAGGTTCTAGATTCCAAAATTTGAAAAACCTGTTTAGATGAGTAAGTTCTAGGTTCTAGATTAGTAGAACTTGGAACTTGAAACCTAGAACCTAGAATAAAGTTTTTGTGTTTTTCTTAGTCTATGTTTTTACGTAATCTTGAGGTATTCCATGGTGTTTGATGATAAATGTATAATCTAGAATCACTGGTCTAAACTTCAATTTTATGATTGAGAATTTTATTTTCATAAACTATGAGACTAGTGAAAGTGCCAATTGCTTTTTTGATGCAGTTATATTTAGGCTATTATTTTTTTCAAGATAGTGATTCCATATAATACAAGAGTAATCGGTACATTGAAAATCATAAAATTTCCTTAGTACTATTCAATAGGTGCATATGGACATTCGTTCTTAGGTAATCGATAATAAGATCCTTATTTATTTTTATTGTTATGTTTATTTTTGTTTGCTTAACTAAAGATAAAAAGAAAAAAAGAAAAAAAAGAGAACTTGGAACCAACTCTGGAACCTGTAACGGGATAGGTTCTAGGTTCTAGGTTTAGGTTTCAACGCATAAATTTCAAGTTCCAAAAAATGAAGAACCTATATTCGAGAGTAGATTCCAAGTTCCAGGCAAAATCTTTAATGAACCTGGAATTGCTTACCCTTACTAGGACCGTGCGGTCCGGTCCTCGGTCCCAAAATATGGGAACCGGTCCTCTCGGTCCAATTCACGATTCCACCTTGGAATCGAATCGAACCAGGAACCGATCACCCTAGTTGAAAGTAGTTAAGTGGGTCAACAATTTTTTTTTTTACATCGACATTTTTACTCGCTTCATTTGTTATTTTAATCTCTCTCCCTGAACTTTTTTAACAATCTGCTTGGCGTAATCTTGGATGCATGTTAATCAGAATTGTGGTTGTTTCATGCATTTGCTCTTTGCTATGGGCAGCGTCAACCTTTTCTCAATTTGCGGTGCTCTTAAACAAAATCGGGCTACTGCATATAGTTCTTAATTAGCATTTTTAATTAGTGGTCTCGGGGGCTCTCAATGCAACCTCTATTATATTCTATTGAGACGATATTTGGTGCGTTTTCAACCATAAAACTCTAATATTGTCAGCTGTCAAATAGTTGCACAAAAAGTACACGGTAGGTATGAAATTTTTACCAATAAAAATCATACTCCTATAATTTATGTTGGTGTAAAATTACTAAGGACTTTGCTCTGATTTCACAGTTGTCGGTCGAAAAATCACAGCGCATTCACTCACATCAGGCCTTGGACATGAAAATGTCGTACAAAACGCTTGCGAAACGAAAAACTAAACGTTAAATACAAATAAATGATTGTTGAGTACTGAGTACAAGATTGATTACCAATGTAATCAAAGAGACGTGGTTCTCTGCATAATGGGTATTTAATATAATTTATGATATTCTCTCTTTTTTTGTTGACTTTGTACTTAATATATATTAGTACCTAGGAAAGGTGGTCAGTAAATCCACATGTTTAAAGGACCAATTAGGCACCTATTCCACGTGATTTTCATCATCAAAGTCTATTTGCAGTAACTTTGTATTTTTCTTATTCTTTCTAAAATTTTCTTTGCTCATAATTTGGGTTTTCTTTGTCTTTGAACATCTAAAACCTCTACAAATATGCAAATATATTCCAAATTCCAACAAAAGAAAGAATTCATTGATTGATGATATCTCTGTCAACAATATGCGATCATAAGTCAACAAACTAAAATAAGGACATGAAATATCAATGCCAAACTCAACATTATCTAATAAATACTCCCCGTTCCAAATTAATGGGGATCTAAATTTAATCTGTTAGATACATCGTGAAGCGAGACTAAATTCCACACTGAAAAAACATTCGATTTGGCACGAATATCTTTGACCACTTTTTTGTATTCATTGAGGTCGAGATGAAACTACTTCGATGACAACTCGTAGGCAAACGATTAGCATGGTACAAATGCCTCGTCTACATCAATTGTGTAAAATATGACCGAAAAAAGAAAAGAAAGAGACAGGACATAGCCTGCCATTGGACGGCTAGGAGGAGCAACCCGAAGTTCGTATCCAATTCTCAGGCTTTAATAAAAAGTGTAGAAGCCCTTCTTTCTTTCATTCCCTTCTCTATCAAATGAAAATGAAAGCCGAAAAAGAAGAGAGAGAGAAAAAAAGGCCATGATGGTTCTGGAGTAGTAGATAAAAGGCAACAGCGACGCTTGGAAAGACGGTGGGACGCGTCCAACGCGACCGTCTCTGACTTGGCCGGAAAACCCATGTTTATTTGGGCTGAAACTACGTGTTTGGACTGAAAACTCTCTTTTCTGCCCCTCATTTTGCTGCCCGCATAATGCATATGGATCATGTGAGGATGTGGCCGCAATAATTTACGGAACCCTCCTTTTAATTTAAGTGAAGGGATGACGGGTATAAATTCTTTAGTATAAAAAATCACGATTTGAAGGGAAAAGATGATGATGCAAAAGGAATAGTTTGGAAAGAAAGAAAGAGGGTAGCATGCGTCGACCATAGTTCTCCGATCCTGGCCTCTTTTTGAAGGAGGAGAAAAGAGATGATATGCACGTTTAAAAGGCCAGGGCAAAATCCATGCACGTTTGGGGTGTGTTTGTTTAATAAAATGAACTTTTCACGAATTAATTTTCTAGACTTTTGCGCATTTGGATTGCTGAATTTGCATGCTTAAATATAGGAAAATGAATTCCCTAACCTGAAAAGGAGGAAACTGAATGCCTGAAGAAATTGATTTCCTAGCAAGTGCTTTGCTTTATCATAAAATTTTCTCTGTGACACATTATCAATCATTACTAATTATGTGAACTAATACTTATAATTCATGAGATGGATGGTTACATATCCACCTTTAGATCAAAAAAGGAATCAACGATTGTGCAAACAAGTGCTCATGTTTGAATAGGGGTGTCATTTCCTTGTATATTGACTTGACTATAACACTAAAGTGTCGAGTTTATCTCCTTCCTACATGAAACACACAAGTGGTGTGCTGCATTATTTCTGTATATATTTTATTTTTTATTTATTTTCCTTGTTTAGGTATTTATGCAATGAATATAAGTGCTTTGCAAGTAGAATATTCCTACTCTTATAAAGTATAAATTGCCTCACATGCTTTAGCATTAAGAGGTCATTTTGGTAGGAGAGGCACTTATCAAGGGCCAAGCAACAGTTCTATCGGCCCAAGAAATGATCTTTTTTGGGGCAGAAATTTAGATATTTCTTGGTCCTATTGGGCTAGTTTTGACTCTGGCTCTTCTAATATTACAGCAAGCCCGCGCATATGAACATGATGAACATGGTTTCTTAGGCGAATGCCTCTTGCCAATAGCAAGATTTATTCTGAATATAAGTAATGGTCGATGCCCTTCTACTTTATGGCCAGCATCTTCTTGACCCTGGGGTGATATGAATAAACAATTTGTAGAATTAGTTTTGATTTTGGTAGTTTGTTCAATCTCCAATCCAACTTCTCATGTTTGGCAGACGGACAAAAGTCACTCGGACAGACAAACTTGCTTTGCTCAAATCCAATATTCCCTAGATCGTCAAGCAGAATCGAGCATCAAAATCAATATACGATGATGTGGTAGCACAAATTTTCGGATGAGCTTTTGTAATTTGGGCAAACAACAAGAGTTATATACACTCTTGATGGCTCCAGAGATTATGCACGAAGTTGAAGGATGTTGGTAGCTCTCTTCTCTCCAATTCCCTTTCATGGATTAACAAGCTCAGCTCATGTAATTTACCAGAAAAATTTTGAGCAGTCATTTTTGGTGGATTAAACTCCCTATCTTTAATCCCTCCAACTCTTCCCCGACAAAATTGAAGAAATGGAGACAAGCATAGAGTCCATGAACGATATAAAAATTGCTCCTGACATTTGAGAAATCGTGCAGTTAAAATCCATTATTTATACAGTTAAATAGGCTATTTAGCTTAGCCAGACCATGCAATAGGACATCCTCTTGTACATATAAAATAAAGTACTTCCAAAATAATCTTCTCTGTTTCTGCCTCTCCGCTTATCAAAGGCGAGATTATATTTATCATTATTGACATTAATAAAATATATAGGGTTCAGCTAGTGTATGAATTATTTAATACACATCATATCATCATTACCATGATGATTATATGGAACCTAAAATAATTACACATTAAAACAAATTAACTATAAGCAATGATCTCTTTATAAGATAATTTTGTGATGATTAAATCAATGTATTTATCACAAGAACTATGTTAGCAAATTTAATTAATGACTGTCAATTTTAATATGATTGCCAGAATTATAATGACCATATAATACGATTTATCATAAAATTGCAAACCATCAATTTTAATTGTTATTTTACTAAAGAGAGTGATAGGTCATTTCAATCTAAGTAATCTAATACTTATTTTCCTTCTATCTTATTATTAGTTTTGATAGTTATCATTTGACACAGTATAATACATGACTACTTGAGCCATTAAGCAGCACGCCCCTCATTTTCCTCGTGTGCATTGGTACTATCAAACAAGTTTTATAATGAAAAACTGACAAAAGTGTATGGACAGAAAAATCTTCGATATGATCCGATTCACTAGTAGAACTAAGTCCATAATGGCACAAAGATTTGGACTGACTATAAGTTACATCAGAGTGATTTCTTGCCTGCTGATACAGAAAAGCATGAGGGCATAAGTCAAATGCACAATAGTCGACCCAATCTTGATTATCAAGATACTTAGACCCAGCTAAGCATTTAACACGCTCCCAAATTCTTCAGTCAACTTCCATTCAAAGTTCAAAACATCAACAGGTTCATTCAACATAGAGATAGAAAAAGAATTGCCATTTCACCAATTATCTTCCTAAATGGGGAACTATTTACCATAGCTGCTCTTTCACACATTTAAAGTTCACACAAAAGCCCTTTTGACAACTCAAGAAAATAAACTTGACAACTATACCCGTGATCCATGGGTTTTTCACCGTAGGGACGATTTCCATGACTCTTTCTGTGAGATACACGTGTTTTTCCTCTATCTTAACTTAATCTCAAGATTTCCTATAGAAACTACCTTTGGGAAGATCAAAATGGCATGATGAGAATGCTGGAATTAAACTTAAGCTATAAAACCTAGAGATGTACAAAGATGCTCGGCTTTTAAATATGAACAAAGTGAATGCCACCACAAACAAGTGGTCATGTTGGACTTGTGAATCCGAGCTGCTGAAGCTTACATTCTTGCCCCAGAATGCAGAACGAAGGAACTCCTATGCCCTTTTAGATTTGATGCAGACCTATCAGTTTGCTTCAGTGTTTAACTTTGGAGCACTACCCTAATAGTCAGCATGGACACCCAGGCTCCTGATGCAGTCACAGCTCAATCTCTACCATGTTAAAAGTTACTTTTTCAGGGATCAAATCACCATTGCCTCAAAGCTTATTACTCCTCCGGAATATCATAAGTTAAATCAAAACTCTTCTTATCTCTCGATTTGAGCTGACCAAGAAAATAAGTCATTAAGTACATGAATGAACGAATATAAATGCCATATTTAACACCCAATCATGATACAACGAAATGAACCAATGATGTACCTGGTTCTCCTCAGATCAATGTCTATACAATCAATTGGCTTTAGCATAGACATGTAGTCAAGACTCAGAAGTTGTGGAACAGCATGATAGCATCATCAAGCTTCATCAGAGATGATTCCAGCAGCAACCTCACTGTTCTTAATCGGTTGTACCTCTTCTCAAGTGGTCCACTTCTTTTCTCAATGGGAAGATTCAGAAGCTGGAAAAAAATATCCATTTCAGTGAAAAGTAACACCTCACTCACTGCACAATAAAAGGAAAACCAAGCAAACGAAGTGCCTAATTCTTGTTTTACTTTTCCCCTTATTGGGTCTAGAGAGGCAAGGAAAGGTGGAAAGGGGGCAGATGTCACACATCATGAAAGCAGACCAACAAATAAAAATGAAGAGATGTGTTAGCAAACAGAGAAATGATATATCAAGTTACATGGAAGATACATCTAAATATGTGCATGTGAAACCTCATTTTCTTTCTCCAGTTCGTAGGCCACCCTCAGATTCAGATTCAATGCAGCATGGTACATCTCATCCAGTACATGTGGCCAAAGAGTGGATTTGTTTACTTTCCACAGCAAGAATTGTGTTTGTCTAGGTCCAGTGACAACTACTTTCTGCAAGGATCAAATGTAATTCATAAGATGTATGCAAAGGACAAGAACCTTTGATTATGATTAAAAGTGGGAGTGGGTATGCAAGAAACTTCCGTGCTTTGAGAAAACTTACAACCAGACAAATATAAACATGCCACTGTAGAAACATTTTGACATTAAACATTATTCATGAGTGTGGCAACCAAACAACATAAAAGATAATTTTTCACAAAGGAAATTACATGAATGCTGTGCATAAGAGAATCTAATCACAAGAATTTTCAAGCATACCTCCATGTGCAAGAATTGATCTTTCCAGAGCCTAAAAAGAATTTTTGGTGTCTCCTTCTTATCAACAAATGCAGTATCGGAAATCTACAGAAAAGGAGCTGAGTAAAAATAATGTCCCAGTTCTAGCAGCAACTTCATAGAGAAACATTTTCTTTTAGTACCAGAAGAAACATGTAAGATCTTGAATACTCACATCAAGAACCTAAATCAATTGGCAATGATGCTTGCAAGAAAAGCTAAGGTCAACACCATAACATGTGAGTCAAAACAGAAAAGCATTGATTTCAACTCTTATTGGCCTTCAAAATTTACATGACCCACGATGACAATGCTCGGCGCTTATGCATTCCAAAGCTTTTATATAACCACACTGAGAACTTTGATTACTATCATGGTTTATAGTGATTGGGGATGAATAATTGGAAATCAAGGGGTAGCCTAGCCATATCAACTAGAAGCAATAAGACCGTTAAAAAGGCATATTCAGCATAAAAACTATCTATGTAATTAACTAAAAGACAATGTTGATGACACAATGACTAACAAGAGTGCTTGCAGCACTTAGAATGATCCTCATGATACAGGGTTTCTCTGAATCTCAGCCACAGTGGACATACGACATAAGGGAAGTGAAGAGTACACTAATGCTCATCACAGAAGCTACACAGAGAAAATCTTCCTCTGTAAAAAGACAATAGAAGTTCAACCAAGAACAAATTAAGAATTAGATTGATTTTTTCAGTAGAATATATTTAGAACCGTTGGTTCTTCTTGGCCCATAAGACATATCAGTTAATATCATCATCTGTGTTCAAGCATTGTTGATATCTGCTCTTTTGCATTGTTTGCGTTTTATGTCAACCTGAAGGATGATTGCTCCTGGAAAATTCAAAGAAAAGCTTCCATCTGATATTCTAGATTTTATTTGTATTATTTTGAAAGCTTTACAGAATTGAATTACAGAGGTTTTCCTATATAACTATTTCTTCTAGACAAAAAGAAAAGGAGGGAGGGGGTAGTGCTTCTCAATACCAGGTCTAATGGTCGAGTCTGAAATCATGGCTTCACGATGATGATAAAAAAAAAAGTGGAATATGGAGATCAACCAAACATGTTAGAAAAGTGAAGAATTCCCTGTGACCATTCATTAGTTCTTTTCTTCAGTAAGGAGTCCCAAACGGCACATTATATATATAAAAAGAGTACATGCAAGAGAAAGAATAAAGAATTTTGGGATTCTCGTTTGCATCCTTGAAAGGCCACAGTTAAAAGAGGCAAAACCTGAAACATGACTAACCTTGTCAGTCTCAGTAGCCGATTGGCCTTTGACAGCAACCTAAATATTCTGTAAGCATTCTGGCCATATTTTTTCAAGACAACAGACTCTACCTGCGGTTCAACACCATACATAAGCATCCAACTTGTAGTTAGTCTTCATGATATAATATCTTAAGTACAGATAAGAGAGACAACAGACCTCTTCATTCTGAGCTTGTTCAATAATGTTCTTCAAATCTGGACAAGACATGGGGATTTGCACAATTTAGAAAACATGAAAATAATTGCTCAGTAAAAAGAATGTGATGAAGATTTTTCATGTGAAGGAGAAACAAGCCAGAAGGATAGAGAGACAACATTACCAATTTTATATGACTCATCAGCCCCTCTTTCACAACCCAACATAACAAGAGATGCTCTAAGATGATCCAACGTCATAGCACGACCTGCTTCTCCTTTCATAACCTCTTCATAAATGGTATTAATTGACAATGGAACTGGAACATAAAATGTTATTAGTGAAGAGACATAATCTACCAATTAGTTGAAAGAACATCATCATTGATTCATTGGCCAAGTCACTAGCTTAACAAACAAGAAATTTTACTATTCTATGCCGAAGCTCTAAGGGATCCTTTGAAACCTCCAAAGAACATCGATTATTCTATTCCAAATTGCCCTAAAACCATATTACCGGAAATATCTGTTTTCACTTTCTTCTCCATGCTTCTGGAGGTCTCAAGCATTGCACTCAGAGCAACAGCAGCTCCACCATCCAGCCGCTCCCGAACATTCTCAACACAAGCCTAGAATAATGAAAACCCCCAATTGGATGTAAACTTTGGATTAAACCATGGAAGGATAAGTTCAACTTACACTTGCGCATGCGCAGGCAGAGAGAGAGAGAGTGAGGGAGGGAGGGAGGGAGAGGGAAAGGGAGAAGTTCTGATGCATGTAGCACTACTTTCTTCCCATTATTTGTCAAATGTAACTACCAAGAAAAGATAAGTCTTCAAGTACAATAATGCCTCCAAGTTTGAACCATTCTCTAAGAATGTGCATCAAGCTCCATTCAGTTTGGCAAAACTGTTGTCAAAACAACTGACAATTGACCAAAATAAAACATATGATAAACGCATGAACAAACTGCTTGTCAGTGTCTCCTTGTCTTCCTCTTTTACCAAGAAAACATCCCTTACACCATTGTAAGTCACACCAGTCTGGCCAGTACAAACTAGAGCTCTGCCCAGTCTGCTAAATGGCAAGAACTAGCAGTGATTATCTTTGACTGGGCCTTGAGCCACATCAGTTGCAAACCGGATCAACCTGGTCTTCATTTTGACATTGCCCTATGCAAGGGTTAGTAGCGGTTATAGGGCTCTGACCACGGAGCTAGTAGGTAGTAGGTATAGAGCATTACTTCAATCATTCATTTTCACTTTTTCACCTTTCTCACGGTTAAACATTGTAAAACAAAGTCCAGATAAATCTGGAGTGGTTACCTTATAGATCATTTGTTGTGATAATCCTTTTCAGTTGAATGTCAAAAGTCAGACAGTGTTTTTCTCCAATATTTAATTTCCATAAAAGAGATAGTGAGAGTTTTGCTATTTGCTAAGCACCATATCTTGCTAGAAACCATCTAATATCTAATTACTGTGATGGTGAAGCATCATAAAAAAGTCAGTGAAGGCAAATACAAACCCTCACTCAATGATTGCATGGCAACCAAATCCCATCATTCATTGAAATGGCATCATACACATCCTTGAATCCCAAAAAATAAGTGAAGTAAATTGTTCTTTGGTAGAACACACTTCTATGCAGTCAGCATGTTCTTGAAAATTTCAAAGAAGCTAATTATATGGAGCCAGGTAATTTGGGAAAGGGGCATGGGGTAGTGAGAGTGCATGAAGGAGAACAAAGTAAATTCCATTATATCTTATCAGTCCCAAGGAAAACTCTAACTAGCAAAAGAATTGAATCCTCTTATATCAAAGCAGTATTTCGATCCCCTGATCTAAATGCGATCACAAAATATAAATGGAGAGATGGCAAACCTTATGCCTAAAACGATGCATGAACTCCTGGACATTGACGCGCCAAAGAACTCGGTCACCCTCACTTCCAAGTTCTTTATCTGATTCCAAAGCATCGCTCTTCCTCTATACATTATTAATATGCACAATTAATAATAAGGTAAAGCAAATGGGCTGTGAAATCTATATATGTACCAACCTTCTCACCAACACCAAGGAAAGAATCCTCCATCTTCTGACCATCTTCTTCAGTAGCGGTATCAAACATAATTAGGAATCTTTTTGCTTCCATTGGAGCTGCAGCAGCAAGAACACGTTCTTCTATAGTCTCTGGCTCGGCAGCCATCTGCATGCATATATTCATTATGGAAAGAACAGACTGCAAGTATCACTCACAAATTAACCATTTAAGCGACATGGTCAGATCAACGGAATTAATGAGGTGATGGTACATAAGATAGAAAGCTAATAACATCAAACAAGTATTTCTCATTTAGGTTGACTATTTAGATGAATCATTTTATGCTGATGCACTTAGACATAGCAAGTAACCGAGCAACTATAAACTCAGTTTCTACTAACTTATGCAAATGCAGTAGGAAACGCACCATGTAAAAAGTCATATATCATGGTTTCCGAAAAAGTAAGATTTGATCACATTTTCAATTAAAGATGAGGAATGACAAAACCACTGAAAATTCAGAGTTCTCTTTACCCTTCAAATAAAACTTTCACGTAGCAGAAATATGCTCATAGCTAGCAATTGATTTCCTGCGCTGGAGAATGATTGTATGGATTTGCACGGACTCGTGCTTAACATCACATATAAACCAAGTTTCTAGTGCCACTGATAGTAAATTAAAAACATATATTTGGAACATTAGGCAAGAGCACTCAGCAATAGATATCTTTAGAGCAAGCACCTTAGAAGACTTGGTTCGCTTTCTTGCAGGAGCTCCTTCTTCACTTGGTGGAGAAAGATGTGGCTCAGGGTCTGGGCAGTGCTCAACAAATCGAGCATTTACGAGTTTAGAAAGGGTTTCTCGTGTAGCATCCTGAGCAGTACAATCTTCTGAATGGACACACAGTTTTTTGTAAGTGGTATGATTCAAATAATCGAAACATGTGTTTTCTGACACAAAGCTTTTTTCCACTTTAGAAAAGTACAAATATCACTTTAGCCTTCACACAGAAAATGTATCAGCAATGGCTATTTCTGGTTTCACAACTTGAGTCCTTAGCACAAGCGAAATGAAAAGTCTTGCAAGTGCAACCCGAACAATGTATGAGTATGATAAAAAATTTGAAGAGATACATGAAGTTGACATGACATAAAAATGAACTCTGAACTGATCTGTCATGCTTTTTTACCAGCTTTCTTGAATAGAAGGAATCACCATAGGAGTCAAAAGATCTTTTGCTATGGCAAAGATTATTGACTTGAATCCAATGACATGACATAATTGCAATGACTAGCTATATCTAAATAGCAGAGGCTATCAAAGTCTCAATAGAAAAGGACTATCCAAAGAAAACGGGCTTCTCCCTTTTTAGTAACATTGTTTGTGTTCGACTACTCAGCTTAGAACTTTGAGCCAATAGTACCTATTCATCCTCAATTAACAGAGTGAATCAGACAGAAAATGAGAATGAGCAGACAACTATACTTATCCTATCAACTGCAAAACTTCTCACGAGACTTGCCTCGGTCAGATTTAGCTCTGTCAATCATCTTTTCCAATGTCAGCCTACCATGCTGGAGCAAACCTTGAAACAGTTCTACACACTGCCCATAATCAATCAAAACAAGCAAATTAACAACAGAAAAGAACCGACTTCACGAGTTAGAAAACAATTTACGCCGGATGGGAGCAGAAACTGACTTCCTTGTCGAGTTCCTGGGACACAACGGCTACGAACTTCGGGAACCTCATCCTATGAATTATATTGTCAAACAACGCCATGTACTCAGTGCTGCGTCTCGACGCATCTCCAATACCACCTGCCCGCGGCATTATGAACAGAAATAATTCAATCTAACAAGGTCAGGATTCACCAACCCAGTTGCTAATTTAATCTACCTGGATGTTCGACAGAGAAGGCTTGGACGCAATTCTGCTGGATTAAGACTAACAAGCAGTTCTTGACCTGAGAAGCCGACATCTCCGTGAAGCGGACGATGTTCTGGTGCGTCAACGCCCCTCGTCGGAGGAGACACTCGCACACCTTCTGCAAACACACAGAGACTCATGACGTGAGGTGGGTAGAACACTAAGTGCGGCTGTACATGCTCGTATGCGCACATAAGCGATACGCTTGATCGCACTGACGCCGAAGAGAGAGAGAGAGAGAGGGATTACGGCGACGAGGTCGCCGAAGTGAGAGGAGACGATGTGGACGGCGTATTTGATGCCGTACTGCGACGGCGACACCATTGTTCCGCCTCCTCTCGGCTGCTCCTGCTCCTGCTCCGACTGCTGCACTTCGGCACGCCGAGCACACGAAGACGAAGAAGATACGAGGGGTCACTACTGGGCCTGAGGCCCTTTCAGGATAGTAACAGCTTTGGGCCGGAGAGTGAGGTACCAACTGGGCCACGTTGGGCTTGGGATTTGGGCGATGATTCCGATCCAAGCCTTTGTAATCAAAACCAGATCCAACGATGATTTGCGATTAATCAACGCTGGAAATTTTGTGGGATTTCTATCCCTTAGTTCCTGCATTTTAAAGAAAGAACTAGTAAGTTGTGACTTGATGTTGGCCAGCTTCTAGGACATACTACCTCGGCACAAATGTCACATATACCAGTTTTCTCGAATAAAGAAAAGAGAAATGCTTATATAATTGTCATTAACCTACTATGAGAATGATAATTTGTTTTGGGCCACAAAAAATAGATAATAAATAAATAGAAATTATTGTGAGCCCAATTTTTTAAAAATTTGTGATTCACAATATGCTGTTATTGTCACAATAGCCAAAAAACGGTTATGCTAGTAAGGTACTAAAAAGAGCACATTTCACCATTTAAATGCTGGACTTTTGTCGTGTTAAATTACCTTCTAAGAATTTTCTTCTTCTTCTTTTTTTTTTTGTAGAATACTCTCATCAAAGAATACATGGAGATTTTTAAGCACGCTGGCAAGTGCGTAAATTATAATTTTGTAATGAAGAAGAGAAAACTGAAGTGTCAAAACCTTTTTATTATATTTGTGGTAACTACTTGAGCCATTAAAGGAGACCGAAAGACAAATCTTGAAAATTAAGAATTGTACAATCTCTCAACTGTTGCGACCTTTTTTTTGCACCGGAATTTTTTAACATTGGGTCGCGCCCTTTTCCTAGGTGCAAAAATGGAGTGATGGGGTGTTGGATGGAAAAATTATGACTGGTCAAAGTTTGATCAAGTTTGTGTAAAAATCACATAATTATCATTTTCTAATTTTCAGTGCTTCTTGAATAATGAGGTATTCAATTATCCAGGAGAATTTTCTTTGGCAAGAGCCTTGCAAAGAAGGTCCGGCAAAATCTATCTTGACACAACTTGCCTCAATTCCCAAGCAATTAACTTTGGAAGATACCAAAAATTACCCCATCCACAGACAATGGGATTTGGATTCCACATGAAATAGGATCTTCATAAAGTGTGGAATTGAATTACCTATCAATTGTTAGTAGGGATAAGCGGTTTCAACATCGGTCTAGGTTCTAATTAAAATCTACTTGTCGATATCGGTTCCTAGTTTTGGAATTCAGAATCTATCACGTATATCCTAAAATGAAATTACGGTTTTAAGGTTGGTTTTAGGGTCTATCTAGGAACCGATTCATTCCCTTTTTTTTTCTCATTTTTAGTCAATCAAAGTGAAAAATGAAGCAACAATAAAAATTTGTCCGTTTCTTCCTTAACAAAACCATAACAAAGAGAGTCATTGCTTTAGAATTCTCTTTCCACTCTTGCATTTGTCAGTCGATGCAAATTGTCTTCAGAAACCTACTAAAACGCTCAATATTCATGCCATGCATAATCTAATTAGGGTTTCGTCACGAAGGAAAATTTATGAATACAATCCTATGTTTTGTCTAAGCTTTCCGGCCCTCATTACTGGTCAATCTCGCAATGTTAAGGACACCACGAATCTCAACATGTCAAAGAAGTGACAAACAAAAATGCGTCTAACTTGTGCATGCCATTTTGTAAAAAAATCTATATCTATCGTTGTTGAAACTTTATTTTTTTATTAATATCACAAAAAATCCAAAATTATGCCCACCGAGATATAAATATCCCAATCTTTTTTTTATTACTAAAAACCCTAAAATTACTTATTGTGACACAAATATCTCCAAACTTCTGTTGTGTCTTAAAAATCCTAAACATATATAAGTATGACAAATATACCCTAAATGGAAGTGAAATAAAGGGTATATATGTCATCCATATAAAGTTTAGATTTTTTCATGATATTTGTGTCATGGTGGGTGAGTTTAGTATTTTTTGAAACACAAAAAAAAATAGGATATTTATATCACAGTATGCATAATTTAAGATCTCTTTTAAACGGTGAGGCCCAAGCTTATCTATGTCGGGATAGAATATGGGCCAATGTTCTTTAGTAATCTTTTGATATTAGCCAATAATTTTTTTTTCTCGCTCCTCTTTTCTATGTATAAGTATGTGCAGTGCTCACCGAAATCGAACCTCGGACCTAATACTCTCTGACCCTACCCCCCCTATTCCTTTACCAGCAAGGTGGCATACCTATTGACATATTGGCTAATAAATTTGACATGCAAGGCGCCAGTTACTCTAAACTTTCCTATCGCAAGATTCTCTTCTCACGCCACTTTTTTTTTCCCACACATTTTCTTAAGTCTTGAATCTGAGTAAGTCCTAAAACTGTTTTGTCTAAATTCTAAGACGTAAAATACGGAGGTATTCCCTCTTTAATAGAGAAAAAAATATTTATCTAGGAATTAAGGAGCATTTTCAAGTGGGGAGGGTAGACTTCATTGCAATCTCTTCAGAGGTAGTTTGAGGAACTGGTTGGCCAGTATAATAACTGCCCATGCTAGTAAAAGTGAGAAGGGGAGGTGAAAGCTCTCTTGTTATGTCGAACTGTGCCTAGCACAGTATCTTTTAATTGACTTGCCGGTCTAGTATCCTTGGTTAAAAGACACTGTGCGACATACCAGCAATTCCTTTACCAGCAAGGCGGCATACCTACCGACATATTGGCCAATAAATTTGATCCCGCCAGGTGCCTGTTACTCTAAACTTTCCTATTGCAAGATTCTCTTCTTGCGTCCCATATTTTTGTTTTCCTGCACCTTTTCTCAACTCAAGCGTCGAGTCGACAGCACCAAAAAAATAACCGAGGGCACAGCAAAAAGGAGATCAAAACCTAGACGCAACATGTTTGGAGGGTTCAAAAGAAAAAGAAAAGAGGAGAAAGAACATGAACAGCGGCATGGCCAGCGAAAAAGGTTGTCGAAGAGAAGATGGGAACTTCTGGTGCGATTGGAGGAGCTGTTGCGATCCAGGGGCTTAAAGAGGAGCCAACAGGGGCGACCCCAGGTGATCCGAATCAAGGGGACAACATGGATGTGAGTGCATGGGAGCCGTACCATAATGGCCACGCGTGTGGGATGTGATGCGCCAACGTGCCAATCTTATATTTTGTCTCGGCACCTCACATGACCTTGTCTCTATGCGTGAACAGTCGTCCCCCATGTTCGCGACTTTTAGAATTGAGAGGGGGACCAGCTGCTTAACTTACATCGCTCATTATAAGAAGGGTCAGGTTATTACTTTAGGATATTGTATGGACTAGCCCATGAAGTATGTTACTGTCATTTTCGTTTACTTTTCCACTGGATGCACCCGAGTTAAAACAGGTCGCTTGCCCATGTTTGTTTCTGCCAATGAGTTTTCAGGGTCTTTTAGCATATGCATCTTCTATTCTCGACCGTACAGGAACGGTCAAGTTTTCCTAGTTCGAATCGTGCTATTGCTATGTATGGAGCAGATTCGGATGCAAAGAGATAGGATTTTGGCAGATTGAGAGATCGAATTCCTGAATTCCTTGCACCAGAAACATATAGGAACTAGGAACGATCATTTGAACTTAATTGGAGCACGTTTTGACACCTATTTAATAGCACTTCACTGTTTCGCTTTGCAAAGGAAAAGGAAAAAGGTTCATTTTCCTCGACCTTTATTAGATTCCGCTCATTGAATGTTTAATGGGATGAACTGGCAACTCATGAGCTGCGTATTCAGCAAACAAGATAAGAATAAAGAGTGAATCTATTTGATTAGGAGGGTTAATCAATTCATAATCTGCTTGCCTCCTTTGGTTAATATGCATTGATTCTCGATTAGTTTTGGAATGAGGATAAGATGGCATCCAACCATTAAAGATAAAGATGATAAAAGAGGGCGAGGGAGTGGGAAAGGGAGGGAAAAGGGGCATCGTTTTCGTGGGAAGGGACTGGTGTTTTGCAGCTTCCTAGCAGAGCATTGGTTGTGCGATTGCAACCCTTAACTTCCCAGACAATAACTCTTAAGTCTCGCCTTCTTATTAGCCATTTCGAGGCCAAAAGATAGAGGCGGAGGAGGAGGAGCTGGCGGTGGCGAGAGTGCTTGGTGCAGTTTCTATCAATATATGCAATTGAATTCTTAAAGAATTTTCACGAGAAATTTCTGTGTCGAGCCTCCCAAGACACTTGGTTCGTGACTTATTCCGAAGTTAATGAATTAGAACTTGTCATGGCAATAACTGGTTTTTTATGTATAATTAGGTTTGGCACCTATGGATCAGTTGTACATATAAGTGCTATTGAATATATGGAACATACCACTTTCATTTTGTCATTATGTTGTCAAAGTTTGCTAATTCATTCTGCCTTTTTCTCCTAAAATTTCTTAATTGGAATTTAGGGTGAAGCTCTTAGGGCAAATGATTATTAATCTTTCGAGAAGAATCGATTGGAACTATAATTGGTACAACTCAACTTATTTTAGATCACTTGCAATTGGGGAAAAAAAGCTTTTCAAAGGGTAATTTGGATCATCAAGAATCATCAAACAACAATAAAAATTTGAGTAACTAAAGTTTAAGAATAGATGACAAGTGATGACGAGTGTGTATCGCTCTTTATGAATCTTCACAATTCGATACGTGTCGCCAGATCCTGCGATGTGCGTCACGCTCTGCCATTCGATAATCGAGATGGGTCCAAATTAGCACCACAGAATACCTAAACAAAAAAATTCCACTTGCTCTCATGCGCTTTTGTAGTGGACGTGATGTGAAGTTCCCCCTCTTGGAGCCATCCCAAGGGCTAGAAGAGTAAGACCCTCCTCCATCTCGAACAGTTGGAAAGAACGTATGCTTTCAAGTAACACACTCTCTCTCTCTCTCTCTGCCCTCCACTTGGCTTAGAAGATAAGCTGTGTGTGCGTTTTGCTTTTTTGGGAGGGGCTAATAATGCCTTTCGGATGCCCACTTTTCCCTGTCAATCTACTTCACAAATTTTAATACAATACATCATCTTTGACACATAAATTCTGCACGCATGTCGCAGCCAAATCGCCCATCGCCCATCCCCTCCATCCCCCCCTCTCTCGTTCACACCGGCTGCGTGAACGCCCGAGAATATATACGCACCCGCATCACCACCTCCACCACCTAAGCCCCACACCCCCCTCAAAACAAAAGAAAGAGATCCCCCTTCTTTTCTCTTCTTCTTTTCATCCAACTTTTTGGATCAAGAACCGAGCTCCCCTCGTGCTCTTTTGGTTCTCCGAGGCTCGTTCTTGATCAGCCCCAGGACTACCGAGAGAAAAAACCAAACCCCATCCATCATGGCTTCAACCCTTTTGGCCTTTTTCCTGAATCTTTGATCTGACCTAGCTCTGTGATTGTGCGGTAGGTCTTGGTTTAGTGCAGGTGGAGAGCTCCAAAGGGATCGCATTGATCTGATCGTCAAAGATACCTGAATTCGAATCGAAAGGGTTCGATCTTTTCCTTTCTCTCGGTGCCTGTCGATCGGATCATGCGATCCCTTCGGAATTCTCCATCGGTTTGCTCTAAAGTCTCGCATGGCTGTGTGCTAAATGGTCTCTCTCTCTCTCTCTCTCTCTCTCTCTCTCTCTCTCTCTCTCTCTCGTTTCTTCAAGGTACGCCTTCACATGTTCCTACCCCAGACTAGTTGATTGTAAGTTTTGTCAAGAATGATTTTGGACGTGGTCCGAGGTCTTATAATCAATTTCTCAATTCAACTTCATGTGAGCCTATAAAGTATATCAACGGATTGACTGATTGCTAGTGCTGGGTTTGTTATACAGAGGTCGGGTTTCTTTCATGTTTGATGAGCCTGGGAGTCTTCTGATATCCTGGTCAATCTGTTGATCGGTTTGTATCTTTCAACGAGGATCGCGGACTTGATCTTTGCATAATTTCGCAAGATGAAGTATTCCCAGGTAATTAATTGCGGTCTTGTTCTTGCTGTAAAACCCTAAACAGGTCATTGTGGAGTTAGCTTTTTTATCTTTTCCTGCTGCTTTTTTTCTAGTTAGATCATCAAGGAAAAGGTACCAGGGAACTTTCCCTTATGCTGGAAATAGAAATTGACCAGAATAAATCATGTGCTATGTGAGAATATATATCATCAATTGCATCAACTCTTATCATTTAAGTACTGCATCGGATCATTCGTTTTTTTTATCAATCATATCATAATACCAAGTTTGACAACATCGTCATCACTACATTCTTGCATCATTCATGCCCTGATCTATCGATTTCCGAAGCTCCCTTTGGACTTTTGGAAGCTTGCTTTCGTTGATTATTCTCTCGAACTCCACTGAAAATATCTGACTCTTTCATTTTCAATCCACTGTGCGGACATTGACAGAACGCAATCAATCAATTATAAATCCTGGTTCGCATACGAGAAAAGAAGAAAAAAAATCATGCGCAAGAGTCGATGCTGCATGACCATGATAGACCATATAAAAACAAGTTTTGCCTTGGATCTATATCATTGCATGCATGGCAGCCGTGGAGCACATGTGGGGATGAGGGAGACAAAGCCATTTCATAATATCTCGGGCTCGCGAAAAAGCTTCGAAAGACATGTCATCCCCCTTTCTGTTCTCGGATCTGCTAACACAGTAATGAAGATATTGTTCTCTATTGATTCTTGCCACTTATTCCGTCTACAATCCCGGGCACAAGTTGTTTCTGTTTTTTCTTTATGACCTCTTACCCCGCAATTGCACGTGCATCGACATGTTTGACATGAATGCACAAATTGCCTCTCCATATTTATGTTGTTATGTAAAAGTGATATGTAACAAAATGTCTGTGCCAAACACATATTTAGCTAATGCATATATACATGGGCTATTTGTAATTACATGTCTCTATTTGTGCATATGTGCCTAATTGGTGTGTCCAAGCATGTACTTGTTCATATACCTTTTGGTTCGAGATTTTTTTTATTTTTGGGTGGCCTAAGGGTAGAAATCGTGGGTTGTCATGTTCTTACTTAGTTCTCACTTAGTTTGATGGTGATCGAGCCAAAAATGCATATGGTTTCGAAATCCCTCGTACGAATTCACATTTCTCATTCCATGTTAGATTAAGTTAGTGTGTTAAACACACGTTATACTTTTCTTGCAGTCCTTGACGCATCAGAGCTTTGAGCACACATCTAGCTCTCGTCATACCGATCTACTATCTGATTGGACTATGTGCACCCTCTATGCCATGTGGTCTTCCATGATTCGAAGGTTCGACGTCATAATAGCACTTCACAAATTGATCAAATTTCTGGTGTGTGGAATGATTTTTTAAGATTTAAGAGTAAGATTACTCTTATTGCAAGGTTTCACGATTTGTTTCTCATTGCATGTGACCATTAAATGTTATAGTTTTATTTCATTCTATAACTAGCTTCAAACGCCTTTTCCTTGCTTATTATCTCCACTATTTTTCTTTCATACACAATTAGCATAAAAAGGCACCCAAAAAGGTGTGTGCAAAAGATAGGAAAAGGATATTATTAAGGGAAGACATTACGGGATTTGTGTTGTTTTAGAAAAAAAATAATTTGAATTGTTACACAAATTGATTTTGGGATATATTATGAAAGGTATTTGAATTCTTTTAAATTGTCATTTCATCCATTATTATCGATAACCCTTACCGTTAAACTTCTACCATGCGCAGGTTTTAATTGAAACCTTTCTATGAAAATTTGAGGTTGATAGATGTTTTGGGTTTACTTTATACTATAGCGAGATAAGAGAAAATCAACAAGTTGTACATGATTTACTACATGCTAGAAATGCCGGATTTCTTCCCTTTAACAAATTGCATAGTTTCAATTGCAAAAGACACCTTTCGAATTATGTGAATTTTTCTGTCGAAATCATGGAGAGAATTAGTAAAGAATCGTCGTTCAAACACGATAGATAAAAGGATCATTTCCTAGTGAAGCCGTCATTTGAATTTTGTACCGTCAAATAACTTCTACGGAATTTGAAGACCCATTCTATTCGGAACGAAACACGAGATTGAATTTGTGGATTGGATGTTCTTTCATTTTCTCATGCATCATAGAAAGAGCAGATCTTCTCCTAGGTGTGGGAAAGTGAAAGAAAGCTTTCTACCATGAGACCTAATTTCATAATTTTTTGGGCCAACCAAGTGGCCCTAAAATCGAACAGATTGCGTAATCTAATCTGCCTAGTGTCATGGGGCAGAAGAGAATACAACACAATCAGTTGGAGATCCATTTATTACTCCATGGGCCAAATTCAGCAATGAGGAGCCAGCAGTTTCAGAAACGTGGGCTATTGTGTTCCTTGCAGTCTCTCCGGCCCAAAAAGCCCAGCCAGCTTCCTTTACCAAGCAGTTTGTCCTCAAGTGGAATGACCTATTTGCCCCCGAATTGGGAGATTACGTGGTAAAAATGACCTCGATTAGGTTTTTTTTTTTTTTTCCTTAATAACAAGGTGCCGTGGACTCTTTAAGTATTCGGCTATTCGCCACCGGATATGACACACTTTGTAAAGTGAGTTTGTTACTACCGTTCTAAGAGCAAAGTTTTCATATTTACTTTCTGTGGTAATCTATTCTTTTTAGGTCCATGAATTACTTAATGATCTCACTCTCATGCATTCAATTTTTCTAATCAAGTCCTTTTATTTACACGAAATTTACAATCAAGTCCCTCCGATTTAATAGCTGACCAAATTCTGTTGATGACATGGATGAAATACTGTCTACTTGGGACACCCACTGTCGGGCGAGGATATTGACTAAAATTAATTTTTTCTTTGATTTGGCTTTTTATTCTCAAGCCAATGAGCTATGCACAGTAGGTGTTTATGTAGGTACTTTTTGATCAACAATACACTCCGACGTCCACCAATGGCAACGCCTGGAAGATTTAACCGGATTTGTTTATGGAACTTGATTGGATGGAATTATTTTGTCTGAAATCTGAAAAGTAAAATACAAAAGTATTCACGTCTTGTTAAGAAAAAAAATATACAACTTAACAAAAAGGTGTGAGGCGTATAGGCACCAATTCATTAAATTAAGGAACGTAACTAGGTTGGGCTCTCTCGCTAGAAGGGTTACTGCTAGCAGCCCTCGTAGGTGGAAACATCTCTAAAAGAGTATAAGTCGGTGAAATTGACCTCAACTTTACTTTACCGTAAGTTAGTAACCCTCCAATAGGCCCCACTGAGTCATTAAATTGCTTTATTTGAACTCTGAGACGTATAACATGAGAATATTCATGCATTGTTGAGAAAGAAAAATATACAACTTAGAACAAGGAGCGCGAGACGTGTAGGCACTAACACGTTAATATAAGGAACTCTACTAGGCTGAGTTCCCTCATTAAAGGGACTACCGCTAATAGCCCTTGTAAGTAAATATACCCTTGAAGGAAGATAAACCGGTGAAATCAAATCTCAATTTCACTTCATTGTGAGCCCCTAACCTTCCCACAACTTCAATGGAAAGGGGGGATCACCCTTTCACAGCCGCTCCCCAAACTGAATTGACTTTAAGTAGAAGGGTTTGATTGGAAAAATAGAACGTACAATGATTTGATTAGAAAAGCAATAAAAGTACCATGACCAAAATTTGAATTTCTCCTGGCGCTTTAGATGCATTCATATTTCATCTACGAATATTACGGGCTTGTCTTCAGAAAAATATTTTCAATCTAAAAAATGTTTGGTCGTATGGTGAAGAAGATTGTTATAAAATGAAAATCAAGAAGATTATTTCCGTTTTCGATAGCCACAAACAGAAAAAATATATATATGTCTACAAAATTTGTGATTTAAAATAAAACATGCCTGTAAATTCGAACATAACACAGACCAGACATAAATTTAAAGACTCATTCATGTTGAAAACTTTTATTTCTAAGAATCAAATATGTTTACCATAAAATATTCTCTTTTTTTTATTTTCTTTTCATTGTTTCACGAGCCATATTGCTGGCTACTCGACCATTAACCATCATTTGAGCTCTTAGTCCTTTGGAACGGGGTGACTGGATTTTGAATAGGTCAATTCCAAACCTAAAATGGGGAATCGATCCTATGAATCCGGTTTTAAATTTTTGGAATCAAGAATAGAATTGATTGGTTCTGGTACGGATAATTCCTAGTTCCATTTGAGAACCGGCCCTCTTTTTCATTTTGTGTGAAAAATTGAACTATTATGATAAAACACAAAAGTTCATCATTCCACTATAAAAACATATGCTGATCAAAAGGTTAAATTTATTTGTTCATGTTGAAAACCACGAGCAAAAGGTAAAAAGAAAAAAAAGCCACGAAGCCAGTCTAACCTGGGAACCGAACCGATTCTCGACCGGTCTAAATTCGTGGAACTAGGAACCAGACCAATTCTCCCTAAAAGCGGTCTGAACTGGTCGATTCAAGTCAATTCAGGTTGGTTTCCAGATCAAACCGAACTAGTGCTCACCACTACTTTGAAATAAGTTGTGGAGGAAAATCTGAATGTTATATCTTGCTCGCTAGTCAATTTAGCCTTATTTTATTGACGTTAGTTACACAAGACTAGATCATCCCATTCGCGCAATATGAAAATCTCGACAACATAGGGCCATTACTCATGCTTTTAGAATCTCTCACTCTATGTTAAATCATTTAATAACCAAACATTTTTAAGTCGTCGTCTCTCATGCATTTACGCTCCCTCATTCAATAACCGATACCTTCAAACGGTTGATTTCACAAAGCCTCATATGATTACAATAACAGATCCCGAGCTCAAACATATTCCATCTAATAACTTCGTAGTTAAGATTAGCTAGCATTGATCCCGCAGAACTGTACCCGACATGTTCCGTCCATCTTGCTCTAGCTTTTGAAATGGACCGTGGAGACTCGCACAGCTTTTGCTTGTCGGTCGTCGATCCCGCAGAATTCTACGCAGCCTCTTCCGGTCTTTGCTCTGGCATGTGAAAACGGACTCTCCGGGCTCCCATCGCTTTCACTCGTCACCTGCAATTTCCTTCCTTCTTTCCGGGAGACCCAAAACGTCAAATTCAACGGTCGGCACATAACGAACTTCGCAGTCGAATAGTCGCTAATGGGCATCATTGCTACGCTTTGCGCCGTGACGAACGGAGCCGGGCTGACCAATGCCATTTGACGAAGCATGGGAACTCCTTTTGATTACGCACGCAGGCTTCAAGAATTTTGACGCGTCTCCTTGTAACTTGACCTCAGTTCCATTTCTTCGTTCCTCTCCACTCACTTGGAAAAGCAGCCTTCATTCATTCGGTCCTTGTGGTGGAAAAAAATGGAGGATCTCTCTCTAGAAGGAACGTACCATCCAATGGGGAATCTCTGGAGGATATCGCACGAATCGGATGCACCACGCGTCCTAGTAGTGTCTTCTCATTACGATTTATCTTGCACGCTTAATAATACGCTTCACTACTTTCGCGATCCCGAACATCTTCTCTGTTATGTATGATTGAATGCATTGAATCGATAACCCCCAAGCTTTTGCTTTAATGATTAGGGTTTACTCACATCAGTAGTTAACATTTGCCTAACCTAAGCTGCTTCTGGCATAGGTCATCAAATTGTGAGTGACGGAGTATGGATATGAGGATATCTAGATTTTGCCCACCTCAAGCCCCACTAATGCCCAACCAAGTTGAGCTCAAGACCATTCTAAAACACAGTTGATTAAGGCAGGGGACTTAGATCAATTAAACCCATGAGCTCAATTTTGCAAAGGGACTAGGGGGATCGATTAGATCAAATATCCACGGTTTAGGGAAAAAGAAAAGTGTTAATACTATGAAAAATTTCAAATTGGTACATTTATAACAAATTTAATCCATACTAATTTTTTAACTATTAAAAATCTCAAATCAGTACACTTGTGAGAAATTAGCCATAAGAAACCTTAAACCAGTACATTTATGACAAATTTACTCTCATTAAATTTTAATTAAATTGAATTAATACTAAAAAAAATCACAAATCGGTACAGATGTGACAAATTAAGGGTAAAACCCAAAACCAATACACCCGTAAGCTATTATGTATCATTCGACTCAGTAATTTGACCAGAAACTAATTGAGAATAAATTTGTGATGAGTGTACTGTAAAAAAAAATTAATTTGAGATAAATGTTATAATTGTACCAATTTGAAGCTTTTCTATGTATTAATCCGTAACGGAAAAGGGAAAACGAGTAACATATTTCTGGGGGTCCTAAGCTGGCAAGGGTCGCCATCAGATGTACCAAATTTTGTTCCATGTGTTGATTCAAATTCTCTTGGAAGACCGTCCCCCGAGTTTGAAGTTCGGCAATGGTGGCAATTGGCAATTGGCAATGGCAAAGGTCCCCTCCATCCGCCGCTGAATGCGGAGCCTCAAAGGGGCGTTTCTCCCGTGGAACATTCAGTGTGGAACAAAATTAAATACGACAACATTGACATCTGCGGACAGAAAGTCTACCGTGTTGATGTGATGGAGATGATCTCATTTTGCATGTTACGCAGACCCTATTTGTGAATAATTTGAAGATTATCAAGTCGTCCTCTTTTCTTTTCTTTTTGGAGAGGGCAGATTCGTGAAGATTATCAAGTTGAGTTTCCGTTTCGTGGTGAGCTTTGCTGCTATTTAACTTAAAAAAGAGACGGACTTTCTATGTTGATAAGTCCTGCATTGATTTCGAACCGAAGTTGGCATTGATGAATATAAGAATTCGAATATAATTACGGATGACTCCGTTTATTTTTCTGGAAAATGAATAATTTAAAAAAAATCTTCATAAAATAATCAATTGAATCTTTTATCAAAATGAATTAACGAAAAATATTTCCATTGCCCATGAAAATATTTTAGACATGAATTGGTGTCTATAATGAAACAATTTCTTGTTGACCAACCATTTTGAATGATATAGGCAATCATTTTTTATTAAAAATATTTTCTAAATTGTCTATTTTTCCCAAAATAAACGAAACTTTAACTTTGAAATCAGAATAATAACAAATAAATAAAAAATCACAAGTGAAAGTTATCTATCTACTTACTTATCGATCTGTCCATGCATACAATATAAGAGCAAAGAGGATCTTAGGGTCTGGGGATGCTGATCTTCTTCTCTTGCTAAATTGCCTTTAATGACTTATTTTACAAAAACCACACCCGAGGCCAAATGCGGAACTCTGTAATGTAGATTAGAATAATCAAAATAATGATAACCTTCGCGCATCCAACACAATATTATCTTCATCCACTTTTACACTTCAAACTTTAGCACCTTAATCTCATCTTATAATAATCAAAAGTTTGATTTTAGAATCTGCATTATATTCTTATCATGAATGAGAGTGCGAGACGAAATGGGATTTGGATTTTCCCCCTTCAAACACGCACCGTAACGTGTAGCTAAATATTTGATGATGATGTATATATCTCATTAAATTCCGTTTGACGAAGTCTAGCAAATTATGGATCTTAAAGTATAGTCCGTATCCGTCGATCCCTTGCTTGTCGCCTTCTCACGTTGAAGAGAAACATCGAAAGCCCATTCTCCGTCCTACCGATCCACGCACACGCATCAACAGTTCCATGGAAACCCCCTATAAATGGCCTGCCCCATCGAACTCGTTAGGCACCACTCAGAAAACGCTGAGAAAGAGTCTGATAAAGCCTCCTCCTCTCCAAGGCTCTCCCCCGCTCTCGCCTTCTCTCCCTCTCCCAAAGCTTTGAATTCAGATAACAATGGCGTCCAACCTCTGCAACCTCGCGCTCCTCGCTCTCGCCGTTGCCTTCTGCGTTCAGGGAACCCTAGGTATCCTTATATGCTTAGTGCTATCTTCAAAAGTTTCGGTATCTTTCCGTGCATCTTGATATTTATGTCGGTTGGTCGTTTGCAGGAGAGATCGCATGCGAGAATCTCGACCAGGGGTCGTGCGCCTTCGCGGTGTCCTCCACTGGCAAGCGGTGCCTGCTCGAGAAGCAGGTGAGGAGGAGCGGGGAGGAGGCGTACACTTGCCGGTCCTCGGAGATCGAGGCTGACAATCTGAAGGACCATATTGAGACCGACGCATGCATCACCGCCTGCGGGCTCGACCGGAAGACTCTCGGGGTCTCGTCGGATTCCCTCCTCGAGTCCCGCTTCACCCAGAAGCTCTGCTCCTCCGGGTGCTACGAGAACTGCCCCAACATCGTCGATCTCTACTTCAGTCTTGCCGCCGGTGAAGGTAACTACGTCAACCACGTTCTATAGTCAGTAAGCCAAACCACTCGTAGTCGTAGTATCCACTTGAAAAAGAACGTACAGAATGGCAAGTTTGTCCAATATCTCAATCCCTCATTTAACAGTTTAAAAGATGAGATTGGATTCGCCGATTAGAGAACAGAATCTTCATCTTTAAAATTGATTTGAATAGAAACTACAGATGGTACTCCTTTAATCTTCCGATAAGAACTCCTTTTGATTCTAAAACATCTTTGTGCAGGTGTGTTTCTTCCCAAACTATGCGAGGCACAAAGAGGGATTGCACGCAGAGGAATGTCCGAGATCCGAAGCTCGGGCGATGTGGCTCCGGGACCGATTCAACCTGTCAAATTCATAGGAGTCGCCCCGGCACTGGCGCCTTCTTACTAATCACCTCGCCTCATTCTCCGAAGCATATCTCTGCAGAAGTTATGTCAATAGAATAGGCTATACTGGTTTGTTTTGATTTCATTATGTTCCTCGAACGATGGTCGCCGGTCCTGCGTGCTTCGCCGTTCCGCCGCACGCATGGAGACGTGCCTTAGTATTTACTTAAAACGATGTAATGCACCAGCATTTTGGATTGAAGCATATATGTTGTTCCAAGTTGTGTTGTTCCAAGTGTCTTTTTTGTTTCAGATTAGTTCGTTGTCCATGGATTTTGGAAATGAATAAGAATCTATAAATCGTTTACTTCTGCATACTTAAAGTTTTAAGATGAGCAGAATTCTCTTGTTCCGCTTATAAAAAAATATACGGATTTTTTTTTCCGAGGTGGTAATTATAATAAGTATCGACAAAATTGTTGGAGAAAAAATTATCGATGACTTTTTTTTACATGAATTATTGGTTATTTGTTAGTAATTTTACGAAATTTTACTAATTTATTGTGATAATTTGCAATTGGTAATGTTTGTATCAACTCAACTATTCTTAATTACATAGCTTACCGATGTTTTCAATTTACTAGCTCTAATATTTATGGGTTATCAACTCTCACTGACCAACATTTAATTCTTTTTAATATTTTATCAGCTATTATATTGAGTTATTGACTTTTATTTGACTCGGTCAACTGCCCATTACATTTATTAACTCCGGATTAGTGTGACTCATTAACTTTTCTCCCCCTAATCCAAGAGTTTCTCCTATGTTTTCTTAGGAGAAGGCTTGCACAAATATCGGTAGAAGATGATTAAATCTGGTAATTTGCATACTATTAAAATTCAATCCGTAGCCTATAGTTGATCGATAAGTCATCGAGAAATCAGGTGAACTATAATATTTTTAGCAACAACTTCATGATACTTACAACCTTCTTTAGGAATTTACTAGCAAAAATAAAAAACAAGTTTTTATCTAGAACAAAACAATAAAATCGTCTCATTCATGAGACGAGATCCAATAAGAACACTATAATTTAAAGAGAAAAGCGGCGAAAAAGTTCCTCCTTTATTCGTTTACTTGAACAATGCTCAACTCATTGGAAAGTAACCAATTTGGTTCACGGTTCCTTAGTATGTATCAGCTGGCATTCCATCCTGCAAAATCCCTCGCACGCTTCCTTGCGGAAGTTACACATATCTTTGGAGTGAATGCATATGTTGTAACGTCGTTCTCGCACTTCTTTATACGGGTTAAAGAATAATCGCGCAGGGTATTCCGGAGCTTCCGCATAGCTATCATTGTCCGAGCAATTGTTCACGATGCCGAGAGCCACCGATGCCATCGAAGACAGAAGAACACAGGCGATCAGCATCAGCGCTGCAGCTCGTTCATATGCCATCATCCCAACCACCTGCAATGTAATGTTATAAAGCCAAGGCACGTAATATACCGACCGTGCAGAGATTGTATCTGTCAGCATCAAATGAACCTCTTAAGTGAATTGATCATGTCGACATGATTCTATGCATGTTTGTTATTCTCTATTCTCAGGTTTGTAGTGGGGTTACGAGCTGTTTATGAACTCCGGTAGCGCCATGCGAAGATATTGCAGTCGCAGAGAGTTTCTACGTGAAATGATTTTCTTTTCTTTTCTTTCTTTCTTTTCCTAGGAGAAGTGCGGAATCGATATGAATCTCAGGTTTAGCCTGTTCAAGCGATAGACTTTTCGATGCTCTCGCAGCGTTAACGAGCAGCGTTAACGTGAAGTCTATGGTTATGGAGAGTTTCTGCAAAAAGAGGCTTTCAATTTATTTCATGAAGACCAACGATCAGTGCTCATTAAAACCGTCGTAATCTTAATCCATTAAACCCCGAGACCATAAAATTGAGCACAATTAATGTCGATGCGAAACTAAATGAAAAAATAAACAAGAAACAACAAAGGATATCATAGATTTATGAGGTTTACTCCGAGTAATACTTAAGTTACACCCAAACAAACCTAAATTACACCCAAATACAAAGTATTTAAAAATAAAACGACTCACTTGGATGTAAAGTTAGAGCACAAATCACAAGGTTCTGAGGCTTCTACTCCTTGTATCTCTTTGTGCGATGCGGAGCACGAAGGAATCTCTAATGGCAGTTATAGTGCAATCGGGTTCCGTAAACAATTTAAGCTCAAGATAAAATTTAACATCGGATGTATAGGAATCAAAATTTGCCGAATCACTCATGTTATAAGATTCTACATCTTAGGTCTTCCCGTTCTGCCATACTCGTATTTCTTTCAAAGCACCTCTTTGATGCTGGGAGAGAATGTAGAAGAGTAAGAGGTAATACAAATGAGAACTTAAATTGATAGCTTACACACCGTATGTCGAAATTTACCTAAGGGATAAGAGCAAAATAAGCAATTATTCTTATTCTCCAGCCAAAGGCTCAAATAAGTTATGAATCAATCAAGTATTGACTTTATCATTCATCACGGCATGCTTATATAATTGAGCATGGAACAACCCTCCAAGTATGAGTAATTTCTTGGACTCACTAAAAAGACGACTAAGAAATGCAATAACGACATTTATGACACATTGAAAATATCAGAGATGTAGTTGGTTGTGGGTCTCCATGCCTTGACTATTTCCAAAGTTGTCGAATTAATGGACTTTGAGGGATGCTCTGGCATCGCTTTTCATTTGCCATTCAGAAAATGTAAACATTCTTAACTTTTTCTTTTTCTTTTTCTTTTCATTATTATTTTTCCTATGAGGATCCACACAACTGTTGACGGTGCAATTACATTGAAAACTCTGTCAATTGCTGAAAATCCTTTATGCCTGGTTCTTTGTCAAGTTGCTAGGCCCTTTACTTTGCGTCAAGATTAAGAAAACATACATGGATTTTGCACGGACAAACACTACATACCTTCCACGTCCGTGTCAGTCAAACGCTGCAAATACAAAAATGGTTGTGCCTGCAATTTCACAAGCAAAGTGCGCGCCATCTTGAAAGTAAATTTTGTGCGGCTATCACTTTGCCGACTTTACATTCCAATCATATAAATTTCGGTTCCTCAGCCCTGTGAGTTGCTAGACCACTTATTTGATATGTAATACCTGAATCCAAATCAAATTAACGAGGCACCTGAAATTCAACCTAATGTCTGCACTATCTAATTTGAACTCTTAAAGTGCGAAGTATAAACTATTAATCGCTTGAAATTTCAAAAGATCGAAAGCATAACTAGTCCTAGAAGATGATTCCCCACTTGAGCCCAAACGTCATCTGAGGTCCAAGCCCATAGTGCTCTCAATAAGCCTGGCCGACCCAATTCTAGAACATCAGCCCAATCTTTTTTCCATCTGTAGTCGAGCCTGCTCGAGCAAACAAAGGTGAGGGGTTTCTCTTTTCTCTTTCCTTTTTGCCATACAGATTTAGAGCTTAGCTATTTGTCAAATAGAAAGTGCTTTTTGGCTAATTACATTTTCTTATAACTCCTAGGACGTAGGAGGCCTAGCGCAGAATTGGTGAGGGCTGCGACACTCTTGCCAAATTTAACTAGGTGAGGGCATCATGCTCCTCGTCAGCCCTCTCTCCAAAAACCTTTAAAAAAAAAGAAAAATCATAAACATTTCAATATATTATTAAAATATTAATAAAAATATCAACGTCAATGAATTTTGATTAAAATTAGTCAAATGAACTTAATTGTCAAAAAAGTCAAATGAACTGAAAAATTAAAAATTAAGGACTCATTTAGCAAAATTAAAAGATTCAAAACCGAATTACCTAAAATGCAATAAATTTAAAAAAAATTGATAATTTTCTCATATATTGACAGTACAATAATACCAAAAAATCTGATCGCTAGGAAGAGAAAAAAAAAAAATTGAACAATTGCCAAAGAATATTAGTGAAGCTCTTTATTATGTTGCTAGGCCCTTTGCTTCCAGTTACGATTCAGACAAAATACATGAATTTTGGACTGACGGAACGCTCTAATAGTACATTATAAGATAGGTAGAAATGTTGCTGGTTTAACACTGCGCATCCAAAAATGAGAAACGAAATGCCATCAACACTTTCCTCAAAATAAGCAAAGTATCGCTTCACAATGGCGACAAAAGTAAGAGAAACATAACAGAAAATTTAGGTCTCATTACAGCAAATCCACTAGCTAGTTAAGACAGCACAAAGGCAAAAACCAACTACAGGGCACACTCATCCAGAGTGCCACAATTCAAAAGCCCAAATAAGCCATTCAGGTAAAAATAACAAAACTCCACACAAAAGTTTGAGATTTTTAGAGACGTAATTAATACAGGCAAAGCCCTCTATGCTTCTTCCTGAATCTCTTCCTCATCCTCATAGTCATAACCCTCCTCATCAGCAGTCGCATCCTGGTACTGCTGGTACTCGGAGACCAGATCGTTCATGTTACTCTCAGCCTCGGTGAACTCCATCTCATCCATGCCTTCACCAGTGTACCAGTGCAAGAAAGCCTTCCTGCGGAACATAGCAGTGAACTGCTCGCTCACCCGGCGGAACATTTCTTGAATGGAGGTGGAGTTTCCGATGAAAGTGGATGCCATCTTCAGACCAGTCGGAGGAATGTCACACACAGTCGACTTGACGTTGTTAGGTATCCACTCCACAAAGTAGGACGAGTTCTTGTTTTGTACATTAATCATCTGTTCATCTACTTCCTTGGTGCTCATCTTGCCACGGAACATCGCTGATGCAGTGAGATAACGGCCATGGCGTGGATCTGCAGCACACATCATGTTCTTGGCGTCCCACATTTGCTGAGTGAGCTCAGGAACAGTGAGGGCTCGGTATTGTTGGGACCCACGAGATGTGAGCGGAGCAAACCCAACCATGAAGAAGTGCAAACGAGGGAATGGGATGAGATTGACCGCAAGCTTGCGGAGGTCAGAGTTGAGTTGGCCAGGGAAACGCAAGCAGCATGTGACTCCACTCATGGTAGCAGAGATGAGGTGATTCAAGTCTCCAACTGAAATGAGAAAATTGAAGATCAAAGGTCTCACCAGAATTAAGTCAATGATATATTTAACCAGATGATAAAATCAAATTACCAAACTCTTAATAAGGTACCAGCCAAAAGATACTGTATGACCCATGATCAAGAATTTGAGAACAACAGTATAAGATCTGGGGTCTAACTGCCTACAGCATGTTGGAACAAATATCTGCCACAGACAACTGGATACTATGGCCCTAAAGGTCAGACTGACAAAGCCATGTGGAAAGGCGTGACTTCTGAGTGATCCAAGGTATCTCATTTAAAATGTCAGATCCAGGTCTCAGCATGTGGGGCTCCAAGCAACCATTGGATATGCATATAAAAAAAGGAATATTCTGAACCAACAGACCAGAGCTATGATAAACTTATCATAAATAGTCAGAATGGAGCTACTTCCAAGAAAAACTCCACATGGGATCACATATTCTTGAGATTAATAAAGAGAGAACGAATAGATAATAGCACTACAGTGCACTTTAATACAGTGATATAACAACAGAAATTGCTAGGACTGAATAAAAGAAATATGGAAAATCCAGCCTTTATATGCAGTCAAATGGATTAGGTAGTGCATGTTCTCATTCTGAAGTCCTAAAATTTTAGAATCTGAACTAAAGAAGATACACAAATGGATCCTGCATTAATCTAGACTGGACAACTAAGCAATTGCAATTTGGTCCAACAACTAAAAAACAAAAAGGCCTTCTCTAGCACAGCAAGAAGGAGATACTTACAGCTAGGCGTAGTCAGCTTCAGAGTCCGGAAGCAAATATCATAGAGTGCTTCATTGTCCAAAACCATACATTCATCTGCATTCTCAACAAGCTGATGAACAGAAAGAGTCGCATTGTAGGGCTCAACAACTGTGTCGGACACCTTAGGGGAAGGGAACACAGAGAAAGTAAGCATCATTCTATCTGGATATTCTTCACGGATCTTAGAGATGAGGAGTGTTCCCATGCCAGATCCAGTCCCACCACCCAGAGAGTGGCAAACCTGAAAACCTGAAATCAAGAAACACACAAGGATTCAGCTTCTTTTATCACAAACAAGCCATCACTTAAGCCAAACAGAAGAGTTGCCTAATAGAGGGGAAGAAATTGGTAAACATCTCTAGCACCCAAAGTCATTTCATAAACAATCGTTTAATCCACAAGGACACCAGAATCATAACGAGGAAGTGCCACAAGCAATCTCAGCACATGCAAAAGCACTGTCTAAAGCATCATGAAAGAATGCAGCTCCAGTTACAAAAGATTTAACCGATGAAGCATATGAGTAACATCTGAGACAGAAATCCCAACATTGAAACATTGTAATTGTTCCCGTGCAATTGCTCAAGCACTGAACTTTCCAATTAGAAAGGTTAAATACATTATAGCAGCTACACATTAAAACTTGTGAGTAAGTAAAACCATTACAAGACAAGGGCAACACATAATGCCTCCACATACAAAAGCACTAATTTTTAGAGCACCAAAAAGCAAGGCAGCTCCCATTAACATCAAGAAAGATTGATTGTACTGAAAATGTAAAGGGTTTTAATGAGAATTCTCTCTCCAAACAAACACGGTGACCGCACACGGTAAAATCAACAGGCATCGAGACGATCAAGGGAGTCTAGCAAATATAATAAACTCAAATTGACCTATGTCAAATGAAGATCTATCAGATAATTAACATCTGACAATTATAGAGCAAGAGCCACTGAAACACTGTAATCTAACAAGCGCACAATGAGAGATAAGCCAGACAACTTCCAACGGGCAGTTTCGACAGACCCGCTGGACAATTCGCAGCTAGAAACACTGACTGACTTATGCAACCACACAGTAACCTCTCGTAAGTAACTCACGCATAACATACATTCTAAAATCACCAGATCGCACACAAAACCACTTAACTGCTCGCTTTTAATGAATAAATCTCGAACGCATTCCCTTCAGGTCGATAACTCAGCAGGTGAAACCAAATTGAACGGCCAGAAATGCTTTGAGAGAGCGATTTCAGCAGACGGAACGCATAGGTCGCTAACAATCAGCGCTAAAAACTTGCTTACTACCTCATAGCAAATGACGATAAGCAGGAACCCCGTCCATCACACAAATCTACACACTAAACCACTGACTCTGTGAATCGACACGCACGAGGCGCATTTCAGAAGTAGCAGATCGAAGACAGAGCTAGAGGACAGGACATGAGCCGCGACAATGGCCAGCCGAATCAAAACCTAGCTCCACGGAGAGCTCAACAAAGCATCCATAAGCCGAAATCAACATCTCCGAGAACAGCAGAGACCCAAACCGAGCACATTACCTTGCAAGCAGTCGCAATTCTCGGCCTCCTTCCTCACGACGTCGAGCACGGAGTCGATCAGCTCGGCTCCCTCGGTGTAGTGACCCTTGGCCCAGTTGTTCCCGGCGCCGGACTGGCCGAAGACGAAGTTGTCCGGCCGGAAGATCTGGCCGTACGGCCCAGATCTGACGCTGTCCATGGTGCCGGGCTCCAGATCCATGAGGACGGCGCGCGGCACGAAGCGGCCGCAGCTGGCCTCGTTGTAGTAGACATTGACGCGCTCGAGCTGGAGGTCGTTGTTGCCCTGGTAACGCCCGGTGGAGTCGATGCCGTGCTCGGCGCAGACGACCTCCCAGAACTTGGCCCCGATCTGGTTGCCGCACTGGCCACCCTGGATGTGCAGGATCTCACGCATCTTGAAGAGAGAGAGAGAGAGAGAGAGCGAAGCTGGAGGAGGAGGAGGAGGAGGAGGAGAGAGAGTGAGGGTTGAAAGGTAGAGAGAGAAAGCAACCTGGGTTTTTCTGCAGAGAGGGTTGGGTATGAGAGATGAGGGGCGTTACGTTATATAGGAAGAAGAAGACGGAAGTGTGCGACGACGTTAGGGGACGGCAGGAGGGGAAGGGGGAGGGGGTTGACGGCGTTAGGTTCGAGTGGGAATTCGAAATTTGAATTAAGAAATGAGAAACGAGAACTGTGCTTGCCCCCTTGGGAATTGCGAGGGAGGGTGCCGTTTCGGACCACGCGCGGTCGCTCGGAGCGGTGGACGGCACGCGCTCCGGAGAGCGGGTGGGTGTTTTCGTCCTTTCGGGCCGAGTGATGACGGCAGCGAGGTCACGGAGCGCACGTGCCGAGCCGAATCGAACCTGAAAAGTGGAAAAAAGCGTGTCGAGACAAATTAAAGAACAATTCTAACCATAATAATAATAATAATAACAACAATAATAACCATTATTATAATCGTGACAAAAGAAAATGACATGAATATCCTAAAATTTAAATTTGCTCATGCAATATTATCCCTGACTTTTCAATACGTTTGATTTAGTGTCTAAATTTTTTTATTAAAATATATTCCACTAATTAAATAATCATCTTTCCCCAAACAGAAAAAAGTTTCAACATGGAAGAAAACATGAGAGGAAAGTGGGGCAGCGATCAAAGTCGACATGGACGAAGAACCATCGAGGGCCCACAGCCTGTGTCGAGTCAAGAGCTGGAGGGGTCCTCTGCGTACGATTCACTCCATCTCCTTTTGCAGAAAAACAGCAGGAAGTGGGCCAAACGATCCAAACCCGAAGAGCAAGTCTTCCGATTCACAACCCCCTTCTCTCCACGGAACAGAAAGTTACGCTGTGGACATCAAAGAAAGCTCACTCCCACTTTGCACACCCCACCACCACCACCACCCCCACCCCCCATCGCTGCTCTGACGAAAAGGGGGAATTCGAGGCTTCGTGCCAAAGCAAGCGCACCTCTCCCAGATCTCATGAAAGCCTCCCCATGCCTCAACCAGAAGTATCATCATTGTAACTATAAAAAACTTGAAGAGAATCTATGATTTCCACGCTAATGATACATTAATGTCGTCGAACACAAGATTATCAAGATATGCTCTGATGAAAATGAAAAAATCTGTTGAGTTTCTTGAATCTAGACGAGCATCGATGTACCTTTCCCACTCGAGGAAGATTGATCGGAACTCGATCATAAGAAGTAGTCGACTCAAACCCGGAACCTACTTTTCCTTAAAATGGAAGACGGAGTATATGTTTTGACATTGATTGTGTGCATTATGTCAACCAAAAAGGACAATAGGAGGGGGCTTTCTGTAATAATGAAAGGAGGCTGAGCTGCATCGGTTGGAAGCGACTGTGCAACGAACTGTTATCAATGCGGACGCACTTGGAAGCTTTGGAAGCAACTTAAGGGACAAGTGAAGAGACTCCATGAGAGTTGACAGATTACTTTGGAAATTCCTTTTCAAATGTTGCACTTGGGTGGTACTTTTAATCAATTTTGGCCCTTCAATCGGAGTCGACCTCTCTAATCAGAAAAAAGAAAAAATTGAGAAGACGATGGTCCCATTAATCTCAAAAGGTCACACGCTTGATTTTGAAATAGGGTCTAGAACTTATTTCTCACTCAAGAGATTACCAATTACATTCTTTGGCTAATAGAGGACAATGCATATTTGCTCAAACACGAGTATAATAATTTGAAACATTTTTTAATAATGTGTTGGTGTAGACATGATTCGGAGAAATTGACTGACTATATAGTGAAATTTGATTTACGTCTTTGATTTGACAGATTTAGAATATAAGTGGTAGTGTGCTAGCCACGATGACATTGAAGTTACAACAAGTAATTTGGGCATGTGGAGCCCTACTTATTTGGAATTATTGCAAATTGGTCATGGTTGTAGCCTATAGCAAGTGAGGTCTCATTTGGCTTAGCCACAACTTACCCACCGGCACCGCTCAAGTGGCTCAATGGTCATTAGCAGGTCAGCTTAAAGGTTGAAGATTGATGAATGCATTGGAAGTCGACAGATTACTTTGGAAACTCCTTTTCAAATATTGCACTTGGGTGGTACTTTTGATCAATTTTGGCCCTTCGTTCTAAGTCCACCTTCCTATTCCGGAAAAAAGAAAAAACGAGAAGAGGATGGTCCCCTTAGTCTCAAAAAGTGGCGTACTTGATTTTAACCACAAACTTATTTCTCGCAAGTCAGATTACTTATTTATCCGATTACAAAATGAGATTAAGGACCGCACTCTTAACCTTAAATGATAAACAGGGAAGGAGCCTAGCTAGAATTTTTGTGAAAGCTGCTCTTAAGGTAGAGTCTGATGTTTCCCACGTTTTTGTTATGTATCAAATAGTTCCCCAAAAAGTTTATGGTGATTGACATTTGTATTTGCAATAAGATGGCTATCTTTGGCCATTGCCCAAAAGTTAGTCTTGATTGTCGAATTTCACGGCTTAGAATGTGCAATTGGGAGTCCCCTTTATTCCATAAACATAGCAGCCTCTCATTCTAATCATCTTTCTTCGGAAAGATTACGTAAAACTAGCTTTATTAAAATTAAAATTCAATAGAAATTACTTGATTTGCGATATAATGTCAAAAAATCGCATCGCATCTACAAGCAAGGAAACTTGATATCTCAAATTTGTTGACTTGAAGCATAAAATTTGCGTTGCTCCCCCAACTCAATAGAACTTCAAGAACTATTTAGCACACCTTAAAAAATACACAACAATTTTGCCTCAATTTTTATTATAACTTAAATTAAAAGCGGATGTAATGAAATTACATGATTATATAAATTTTACCATTTAATTTCATGTTTTCCAAATTCATTTACACTTTAAATATACGATACATTTATTATTGCAAATTAATCTTTCTTATGACTCAAAAAATTCGCTTGCTCACAATAGCAAAACGGTTTCAAATTTTACACGACAAAAAGATTGAAATAACTCCAAACATCAAGACTGATATTTTTAGTGTGTGAAAAGTAATTTGTTCATTAAAAGAAGATGATAACAATTTCATACCACCAAAAAGAAATATGGCAAAAAAATTGATTTTTTTTTTATTTAAAAAAAGTGAAAAATCACCGTCGCCCAATACACCACTCGATGAACCCTAAAGCATCCGCTGGCACGAGACCGCGTCACCTCTGCTGCTAGCTCAAAGGCGGAAACCATCATCCGCGCCGGCACCGAGCTTCGCAAGATGGTGAGCCAGAGACAGAGACTCGCTCGCAAGCGACACAGAGAAGCACACCCGGAGCTGTTCCCCAAGCCGGAGCCAACCCCGCCCAAAGACCCGACGAAGACGAAGAAGAAGAAGATAAACAAATTCAAGCGCAAGAAATCAGATTCCGAAAGACCCACCAAGAAAACCCTCAAGAAACACCCGCTTAGAGTTCCCGGATTGATGCCTGGTCAGGGCTGTTTTATTTGCAAAGGTCAGGACCATGTTGCCAAGCTCTGCCCTGAGAAAGCTCAGTGGGAGAAGAACAAGGTTTGTCTTTCTTTTGTTCTTTTTTGTGTGGCCTTGGACCGAATTGACTATCCTTTCTTCTTGATGGTATGTTAACGTTGGGGATTCTTCGTTTTATGTAAGAGTCATGTCCTTGTCTGACTTATGGGCAGATCGTTTGAGAAACAGTGTGCCGGTCCATGAACCTTGCTCAGGCGGTTTCTTGAATTTTTTTTTTTTGTGGGTATTGATGAGCGTTCAATAAATCCAGGCATGTGCATTTGGATTACCCAGGTCCAGAATTTTAGTTCCTTTAGTATCTCGTTGTTGCTTAGGTTGTCTGACTCGTGGGTTTTATGCTGCTTGATGTCTGCAGATATGTTTGCTTTGCCGTCGGCGCGGTCATAGCCTCAGGAGCTGCCCAGAGAAGAATGACGAGTCCGTTGATAGGAAGTTGTGTTATAATTGCGGGGAAACGGGGCATTCTCTTGCAAACTGTCCTCAGCCTCTTAAAGACGGTAATTTGATCTTATGAGATTGTACTGAAAATGGTTAATCTATTTTGATATTTACTGAAAAATGAATTACATATTGTGAGCCATACAATTTGGATGTCCACCAATGCAGAAGTCATTTTCCCTCCTTTTCCTCTGTATATTGTAGACTAGTATTTTACTTTTCTTATTGGTGTATCTTTTGATTTTCATCATTCTGAGTTTGCTTCTTAAATTGTCTTCTCAAAAGGTTAAACTTTAGTTTACTTACACAAGCGTAGTTTTTGGTGATGTGCTGGATGGCTTATTTCATCATCAAGAGCTGGATCAATTAAATGTGACTGCTCATCTGAACCTCCATCCATTGTTCTGCTACTGTGGTGTTTACTTTTACGTCATGAATGGTGTTTCCATGATCATTTACTCTCCTATGTGGTGACAGGGGGAACTAAGTTTGCCAGCTGCTTCATTTGTAAAGAGCAGGGTCACTTGAGCAAAAACTGCCCTCAAAATGCTCATGGAATTTATCCAAAGGTACATTGTTTTGTTTATTATAAATGGTTTCAGTAGAACTTAAAGGAGAAATAGGCATTTGCTAAATCTTCTTTTATACATATTGATAGGTGCTTTGTTCGATATCTGTTTATACTCATTACAATACTCTCATGAATAGGAGACATCTAATTGCTCTTTTGTAGGGTGGTTGCTGCAAAATCTGTGGTGGTGTGACGCATTTGGCCAAGGACTGCCCTGAAAAGGGCAAAAGAGGTTTTGGAGTTGGTGGTAGATGTGAGTCATCTTCTATATATCTTAAACTTGTACCAGCCCAAAGGATTCTTAATTCTGATGATGTTCTGTGGCAAAGTATAATTGCATTTTGAGGATAAATATTGCAGCCAATAGTACAAATTGTTCCCACAAACCTTATCATTTTCAATGGAGTGTTCCTTAGGCATTAGGAACCGAGGATAAACCAGATCAACTTCAGTAATAGAGAATAAAAACAGTGTAACAATTTGCTAATATCTTGAGCCTCCACAACCTTTGGACATTAACTCCTCTAGCATGTGTAAGGAATGGTTGGGTGAGATGATCAGCTGCTTAAGCATGAAAGGGTGGAGAAAAAATGAATTCAGTGTATCCTGAAAACTCTCTTTGTTCTTGAAATAAGAAGCCTGACCTTGGTCGAGGGGTTTGTTAGTTTAGCTTTTTTTCTGATTCTTACAGTTCTGGATTGGGGGACTTACTCTCATCAAGAGTAGACAAATGACATCAGATCTCATAGTGTTTACTTGATAAGAATGTTAGCCTTGTCCTTAAGCTAATGATCTTTCTCCTATGATCTCGTTCACTTATTTAATCAACCACATTGCAGTTTGGATGCAGAAAATTGCTGTACAGATTTTTGTTTGTCACTGTAAATGCTGATACTCTATGAAATAATTAACAAGAGTTTGCTTTATATCAGTAAGTCTGGTGCTTCGGTGTTGGCCTTGATGGGCTATTGCCTCATTGGTGGCTAACGTTTGGGATACATATTGTAATTGGGCTTGGCTATAAACAAGAGATATAACGTTAAGGATGTTAATGCAGCCATCTCAAAGTGACTTTGGTTTGACATCCTTAGTTCTTTTGTGGATCTTATTCTTTACTTGTAAAGTAAAATCCTCTGTTTGACCAGCACAAGCTTACCATAGAATCTTCACTTGGTTTAAAGATAGAGTAGCACAGGCATAGCATTTGGTACTTGTTCTGTAATTTCTGCCTTTTCTTTTGAATGCTTCCTTGCTTAATGTCCTCAAATATTACTTCTTGTTGACAAGTTAAATTGCCTATATAACATTGTATGACTTCTGAGGTTTTTTCTTATGCTGTCTCTTTGCCTTGTCTCCAGTAGCTGAAACAGAAGAGGCGCCGAGACCCCAAGTTACCAAATTCTATAGCGGGGATGATCTTGATGACGACTTTATGATGGATGAAACACCTGCTAAGAAAGACCAGTCTAGTGCATTTGTAGCTGATACTTCTGGCTCAAAAGATGTTCATGTAAAAGCCAAGAGAAAACAGGGTGCAAAAGTTGTTAATTTTGCTGGTTAATTATTGTTAATTTATGAGAGATAGCTAGGATTACAACGATGTTGGCATTTTTGGTTCTTACAGCAATTTTGACCTTTGGATACAGTGAGTTTTTCACGGAAATGAACCAAAAGAAATGCAGGAAAATTACTGCAGTATTTATTGACTGTCGACGATATGTTGTAGATGTAGTTGCAATGAAGCCTTTCCCATGTGGTCGGGGAGTTCTTGAATTTATAGTTCATTATTTGAAACGTGAGTTCGAGTGCAGACTCATATACTCATTGAAGAGTCAAATGCTTCATTGAAGGATGATTTCCTGAGCTAGAGCCTGCGTCAATTTTGTGAAATTCATACACACCCTGAATGTACAGTCTCATAATGCGGCATTTTATCATGTGGGAGCAAGATATATGACGGCATAGGCGACCTCGGCTTCTCCATTAACCCGGCCCCACAACCTCGACTCCTGCATAAGCTCGAAATCATTTGCTGTTGATCATCCTGGATTGTCGATTGCCAATCGATTCATGCTTTTGACTGGATTTTTCTTCATCAAATCTTTAAGAACGTAAAGGACGCGTCTCGGAGCCGTGTACCTTCCCGGGGCTGAACGAAATAGTCAATTGAAGGGGTATATAAGATAATGCCATTCATGTAGTATATGAACTTTTGAGAACGTGGGTAGATTGCCACTACTATATTTGGAATTTGGACCTAACAAAACAAAAGAAAAAAGAAATACAGGAAGAAAGTGAACTTTGTCTAGGTATCGATGGAACGAAACAGACGTGCCATGCAAGACGAATCAAGAACGTGGCAACACCGAAGTGTTTGGTTGTTGGCGTTGGCGTTGGCGTTGGAGGGGCATGATCCATTTTTTTTTATCAGCCTCTTTCTCTTCCTCCATTTCCTCCTCTCCACCGGCTTTAGAAATCTTCCCCCGGGATTAAGGATCGCCTTCATCTCTCTCGCCCTTTCTCCTCATTCTCTCTCTCTCCCTCCTCATATTTTGCTTCTTCCTCAATTTCTCTCTTCTTGCCAGGACCTTCTCTGTCTCTCTCGTTGAAGGCAAAATGGTACGTCCACCGTCTCCGATCTCTCCTAACGTGCGATCTTTTTGTGCTTTGGGAAATTGCAAATGAATGAGGTCAAATGTGGTTACCGTTTTGACGGTTCTTTCGATTATGATTCACGTCAATGATGATCGTGCATTTTCTTGTTCTTCTTGCTAATCTAGATTGTGATTGTTGTAGACGGCCATGATCTAGGTAGATTTCCATTAGATGCTGAAGGTGATTGTAATTGTTTGCATCGAGAATTATGCGTAGAGTGAACGAACGACCGGCCTCTTGTGTCGTTCTCAGGCAATTTGAAATCTTATGATCATCCTAACCGCCTGACATTTTCGCTGCATCGACTTGAAAATGAATGGAATAGGCGAACGCGGCTTCTGGAATGGCTGTCAACGACGAGTGCAAGCTGAGATTCATGGAACTAAAAGCGAAGAGGATTTACCGATTCATCATCTTCAAGATTGAGAACCAGCAGGTGGTGGTAGAGAAGGTTGGGAGTCCGGAGGAAACCTACGAGGATTTCACCGCCTCTTTTCCTGCTGATGAGTGCCGCTATTCGGTATTCGACTTTGACTTCATCACCGACGAGAATTGCCAGAAAAGCAAGATCTTCTTCATTGCATGGTAACATTATCTCTCGACCGATATGACCTAGCTTTTATCTATGTGACTAGTCTAATAATGGTTAAGTACCTTTCGGAATCAGAAAGACGATGATAGTTAGTCATGTAACGTCATTGCTCATGGAAGATCTGTGCTTCATTTGAAGGATCTTAAATGCGCGATGCGCAAGAATTTCACATGAGTCACAGGTTCCAAATTTCATTCACAGAAAACTCATGCAAATTTTCAATCAATGTGACCTCTGATTATCTTACAGTTCCAAATGCATGTAAAAGGTATACTTCCAGTTTCTCGACTGTTTTCGAATTCATGCATTGTATTTTGCGCAATTCCTCAATCCCCAAAGTCCGACTAGGTCATTGCAGTTGTGCTCATCTGTTCGATTTCTTGTGAATCGCTGTCTACATAATCATAATGATAAATGAAAAAGCTCTCTCTGTGCAAAAACGAGAGAAGAATCAGATTGAATTTGAACAAAGACAGAGCTTCACTGATCGAATGTGTCGTTGGTAGGGCACCTGATACCGCAAAGATAAGGAGTAAGATGGTGTACGCCAGCTCCAAGGACAGGTTCAAGAGGGAATTGGACGGCATTCAAGTGGAGTTGCAAGCCACGGACCCAAGCGAGATGAGCTTCGACATCATCAGAGGCCGAGCGCTCTAGATGGCTCGCTTGATACAATCTCGACATCCCTTTAAATTCCTAATGGTTTTTTCTTTCGTCTATGGTATCGTGTGTGAGAGGCTGAGAGCCGTCGCTTCTTTTGTCTAAAAAGTGATTTTTTTTCCATTCCTCAAATCGGTGATGTTGTATGAGTGTCGCAAATAGTCCTCCCTTAGCTCAAACTCGAATGTATCTGCTGCATCCTGTAATATACAATTTTTTTTGGTCTCCACTGCTTTCCTGGGGTGGCGTTTTTATGTTATCCTGTCATCTTTTATCAGTACATGCATGGGAGCAAACATGGAGAAACTATGCAATCAAAAGGAAGCAATGCTCTTGGGTTGTCATCAAGCTAACAAATTAACGAGTGGTTTTGAAATCTAATTGCCTTAAAAAGGCAAGGCTTTGAATGTAAGCACATACATTAAAGAGTTTAGTGAAGTCTCTGGAGAATTTCTAATGGAGAACACTCGAAAAGGTTAGAAGATGGACTCATAATGTACATCGAACATATTCACTAACACTGTCGAACTTTCGACCTAAATCGTGTGTACTGAATTATGCAATCGTCTAAAAAAAGTTTAGACAAATGCCCTTTAGATTGAACAATAAGTGAGTACACTCACTATCATTCCTTCCCCGGCTCCCTATAAATCCCATTCGTCTAGTCTTAGGAACCTACTCAAAACCAGCTTCCCAAAGTTTCAACAAACGGGGAATTTAAATGCGAACTCTTTAGGTCATAACCACATTAAGCCAAGTGATTCTCATTGTTTATCTCGTGCTTCAATTGTGCATTCTATAGCCAATATAAATAAGTAACGACTTTTCTTCACTACTTTGACCACATGTGACATGCACGTGAATTTCACGGCCCAATTGCATAGTTATCACTTAAGTGAACATGACTTTTTAAAAATGTTCATTTCAAGTGTCAAAAATTTAACGTGACACAGCGCTTGGAATGAATGTGTTTTACAAAATTATGACACTCAAGTGATTAATTAAAAAGTTATATGACATTTAAGTAATCAGAAAAAAATTATGGTATTTAAGTGAACGTCGTGCGAAAATTATGATACTTATAATATTCTTTTCCTCACGAGCATGAGAAATTTCATGAACCCAAAGTGATGAACCAAATGTAGGGTAGAGAGATTGCTCATTACTTAAGTGCTTCTTGACTATCTCAGTCTTTTCAACTTAGCTACTGTCGTCACTACAGTCACGTATGCCTTGTCTATTACTTGATCCACAAAGCTAAAATATGCACATCTTCCATCCTTCTTGAACCGCAATACTCCAAAGAAAGCCACAAAACTAGGCATGTGAAATGTATGGATCGGGTTAAAAATGATTCAACCCAAATAATTAAAATGCATCCATATTTCACTAAACCCACAAAAACTTATACCTACTCATTTAATCACATTAACTCTTCATGTGACTATGTTACTTCAATAAAATATTATATCAAATTCAAAAGTCAGATTTTACCGTTGTTTTGCATAGGATAGCACTAGGTCTTTCAAATAATCAGTTTGACATCGGATGCATCACTTACTAATGATGAGCGATTTTCAGACTTACAGTTGATTAAAAACTTCTTTATATTAGCAATTCGTAACCCCATTTAAAACCTGCAAGAAAAGAGAACAAGAAGTAGAACTGCACCGGTACTATTCAGCATTTTTGCGCACGTTTTGTGCAGGATCATACATAGAATTACGTCAAAATCTAAGCTCCTCATTCGTTACCCACATGCACATGCCTCATCTGATGATGGCAAATGTAATCTAGCATCTTCGGTATGTCATATGTTCTGGCTTCAACATTATACTGCAGGGTAGGTGGTTGCAATGGCTTATAAACGAGCTGCAGTACTGATGCCGATCGGCTGTATCCTGTCTTCGATGGCGTTGGTGGCTCTTGGCGTCCCGAGAGGGTGCTCGGGGGGATGAGAACTGTGCGGACCTTCGAATTGCAACGAGGATTTCCCGGATTTAGAAGCAGAATTTCGCTTGTGACAACGATTGCATTCACCCGGGCTCTGGGAATTGCGTCAAGAAATGCTTCAGCATCGACTATCTAACGAACTGTAAACCGAATCGGTTGCTTCCGTTCACGTAAACCGATCATTCAAATCAATTCGTGCATTTCCCCATTCTTATTGGAATTTTTGTTCCCAAAATAGGGATATCTTCAATAATGGCCCCTTCGAGTTCAGATATTCACGCATTATGAAACACGCGTGCAGGGTATAATTCACGTGTGCGTTGCTCTGAAATGTTCTTTCATCTTTTACCCTCAACTGATATCTAGCTGAAGTCTTGATTTGATTTTAGGCTCCATTTGTTTTGTAGAAAAATAAATAATTTAAAAAATATTTTCAAAAAAATATATTCGGTATAGTCAATAATTTATGTCTAACTATTTTCATATATAGTAAAAAAATTATTTATTCATCTTTGTAAGCAATACAAGTGATATTTTTGAAAAATATTTTTCAAATTATTTATTTTTCACCAAATAAGGACGCTAATTTGGTTTGTGTGACATCTCTCGGATTAATTCATTGAGATATTATCTACTTGAACCCGTCTCATAACGAGCTTCACGGTTTTGTCCTTTGGCATACATATCAACCCTCCGAATGCTCCCATCTAAGCATGCTTAACTTTATAATTCTAAAGTTTTTTTTTTTTTGTTGGTAAATGTAAGTATAATATATATATCGACCAAGATTTACAAAAGATGTGCAACTCGGCCCCACACGCACTCAATGGGACTACAAGTAACTGAGTGAGTGGGTGTCGGGTTCACCGAGAACAACCAAAAAAAGGCTACAAAAGTACAACCATGCAAGAAAAACAAGGAGAGGATACCAGCCCTCTCACGTGTCGAATTGGAAAATACAAGGGTCAATCCCCCAACTGTGCTGTAGTCTCTTGTTCTTCAGGGTATCCACAACGGATTTAAGTGAAAGAGCTTTGTCCTTTACTGCCTTGATCAGGAATTGCTTCATAAAGGGCACACAAAGGTTGGTAGCTCGAAAAATCAAGTTGTTCCTTGACTTCCAAATAACGTAACAGAGCGCCCCAAAAGAAAATCTGACAATGTTAGAATAGAAATCTTTGACTGAATCACTGAAAATCCAACGGAGTGTATTCGACCAAGGTGAATTCCTCCAAGCAAGATTACACTTTGCAGCCCAGAAGGAGGCAAGGGAGGTGGAGACATGACATTCAAAAAATAGGTGGTCTATGGAATCAGGCGTGAGATTGCAGAAAGCACACAGTACCGGAGGTAGTCTTCCAAAGGACATGAGAAAAGCTCCGGTGGGAAGCCGATTTCTAGAAATTAACCACATGAGGAATTGGTGTCTAGGAATAACTACTTTGTTCCATACACTTGATGCCCAATAGACCCGACCAGCTTTCTTACGAATGGCTGACCATGCTGATGCTATAGAGAATTTGCCTGAAGGGTGATGAGGCCATATAAGAGAATCCTCTCCTTGGGTAAGGGGGGGGGGGATTGCGTCTTGCCAAGAAAGGAGTTCCTGTAGTACCGTAAGCCCATCCAGGGAAAAAAGATCAGCAACCTTAGCATGTCTTGTAAGGTCTGATTGATAGATGTATGAGTCGTCAAAGATTTGATTGAGGGGGCCCATATCAAGCCACGGGTCAAACTATAAGGAGGTAGACTTTCCATCTCCTACCTTCCATCCGAAGTAACCTGAAAATTCCGCCCTCGGAGAGGATTTTCCTCCAAGCCCAAGAGCAAAAAGTTGGAGATGTGGCAATCCAAAAGTTTTTGCTTTTGAGGTGCGTGGAGTGTATTCACTTACACCATAATGATTCTTTATCGCTGAATAAGATCCAAATATGCTTTAACATTGCAGCTTTATTGCTGTCTCGACCCGCCGAATTCCTAGACCCCCTTCTTGTTTAGGGAGACAAACGTCATCCCATGAAACCTTTGCGCCTCCCGGTTCGAGTCTCGGATCTTTCCAAAGGAATTGCCGACATATTTATTCTATTCTCGTCTACTATAGAAGACAAGAGCCAAAAATTGACGCCCAATAGACTTGAATAGCATGCGCATGATCTAATAAGCTGAAGTCGCCCGCAAAGGAAAGAAAACGATGTGTCCAGGATTGGACTCTAGCAGGTTAGAAGACATATCGGGCATGGCAATCCACTTTGCTCAACCTCGACGTAATGATTGGAACACCTGTGTACTTGATCGGTAGAGATCCTAAACGGAAGCTTAGCAACTGCAATATCTGGATCCTTGTCTCGTCAGAGACACCAAAAATGAACACTTCACTCTTGTTAGCATTAGGAGTAAGTCCACTCCATTGAGAAAAAGTGTTGAGCCCATCTTTCATACATGATATTGAGGCTAAGTTAGCTTCACTGAAGATGAATACATCGTCTGCAAAGAATAGATGTGAAAGGCCGGATTTTTTTTTATAGTTCTAAAGTTAAGCATTACTGTTATGTCAAAATGCGTCTATGTGAACTAATTCTAATCTTTAGATGCATATCTTAGAATCACTCTTTCTTTATTGTCATCAGCCCAATAAATGTCTCATTTATTTAAGGCAGATGCATGTTGCCATCGACCCAATATATGGTAATTGAATGCAACCGTACATGATCATCTTTGAATGTAAGCACAGAAGTTGAAAGAGACGATCTCGACTTTGACGTTTAGGGAGAAGGTCGACTTGGAGTCAAGCCATCGAGATGCAGCTGGATAGTTTCTTGAAAGAGAACCCTCAATACGTTTGAGAAGAACGCTTATAAAATTTATCAAATAATCTTGGACTCTATGTCTATCGAACACTTTTACCATATAATATTACACCGCATATCATTAATTACCAGCCATTAGATGACACCGATCGAAACAATGTATGATGAGAAATTTCTTGGTGGGGCTTTATCTGATACTTTCCCACCCCAATAAACTAGACAATTTGTGTGTGTATACAATAGTTAATTGCGTCATTCAAAACATTATCTCGAAATGTACACTTACTATAAAAGATTGCAAAATCTCTAGGACATAATCCAATAAATAAGGTAGGTGGAGGACCTCCGTTTATAGAAATACAATCGATTCCCATCCCATACATTACTAGTTTATCGCCATTCACTTAACGCATTGGAATACACATTGCCTTAAATGTATGGAGTTACATGTCACATTCTTTCATTAAAATCTACCTTACCCTTGTGCTTGTATTTTGCAGAAGAGTATTCAAAGAGGTTGCTTTCTTTTTCTTTTATTTATTTATTACGGTATGGTGAGTTGGACCTAGGTACATGAAGGACCGGCTTTTGTTGCTGTAAATGGGCTCATGACATGACGTGCCAATGTATCTCCCCTTCTCGGGCACATGCTTTGTTGTTGAGATTAAGAGCTTCTTGTCTGATGCACCAATGCCGAGGGCACCTTCTAAATAGCGGAAAAGTTCGCAACAGATAAAATTTCCTTCATTCAATCGTAACCCTCGTTGGCCCTTGACTCCCACGACAGTGACTCAGCAATCCCTGTGCTTACGCCACTCGGAAAGCTCGTAACATTGCTAGACAACATAAGATTCGCGATTTTAAGTTCCAATGGAGAAACAAACCACTGTCAATTGCGCAAAAGCTGTACAATAATCTTGTCTTTTAGGTTAATATGTCGACACCAAAACGGGTATATAGTTCGATTGCAAAAGCATAGATGTAATAACACCAGATAATTGTGAAGGGTAACTCAAGATACACTTATATCAAAATATGGTACAAGTATATCAATCAAATAAAATATTATCTCACACAATTTTTACAATCTATTTTCTCACACCACACACGCAAGAAACTCAAAACAGATTGGCTCGTACAAAGCACAATGAACTTTTTCATTTGACTCCCCTCACAGACGAGCAAACTCTCTCCTCTCTATTAGGGAGGTCTCTCAGCTTAAATTCTAAAGGCCTTCAAAGTTCCATTGCCCTATTTATAGGCCCTAATCTACTGCTCTGTTGGAGACTATCACTGCTCCACTTACGGTTCCATGAGGGAGATGTGCAACCAAATTTCTCGCGTTCAGACATATTTTCATGGGAAATCATTTATTGGACGTTCCTCATAGTTCCCTATAATTAGCCTTATGGCAGCTTAGGTAAGTAGATGTTAACTTCTAACAGATATTATAGATATATATATCTCAAGAGTAAAGAGAAAAGGATCCTAAAGAATATTAAGGAGCCTCAGCAAAACACAGAACGAAAGACAAAAAAACTTTCGCTGAGAAACGCTTTTCACGTCCTCTTGTTGAGCCTACTCATGTTGTCTATCACTCCAAGAGCAGCAGAGATCACTAAATTTCCTGGACAACCTGAAGACGTCGGTTTTGTTCAGTAGTCAGGATACGTTTCAATAAAATAGGGAAAAAGGTTGTTCTACTGGTTAGTCGAAGCGTCAACAGACATAGAGCGTAAACCTCTTCTCCTACGGCTTAATCGAGGACCAGGTTGCTCGTCCATTGGCTATGGAGCTTTCCAAGAGGTCGGCCCTTTCGGGTCCTGCCCGACGGAAACTTTCTAAGAGACAATTCTTGAGGAACACTGGTAATTTCATTTGAGCAATGCTTACATATTTAGGGGTACTCATTTTTCGAATGACGTGAATGGTTGTTAGTATGTCTGAAGTTCCACAATGCTAATTTGTGACATGATAGGACCCTGCCAATAGAAACCAAAGCAATGAACTTTTCATGTAGCGAGACTAAATGGTTCATTTTAGAAAATCCTGTTTGAACAAATGAAAGTCGTAATGAATGTTATTTCTTTCAAACTCATGGGCATTGCGGCATTGCTACGAGGTTATATTTTTTACCACAATTTACTCATGTCACCTCAATGTTTTGTAGCAGAGGCCAATTTGCTCTTGCTTGATTCCCCTTCTAGCGTTGGATATTCTGTTCGTCAGTGTTGTTGAGCCTGCTGGAGATAACAGCGCGGGTCAGGACTTTCGGCTCGCTTTATCTCTTTATATAGTTTTCACGGTTTAATTATTTGTCTTGCCAATGCATTTCTTCCAAAATATCAATTTATATCCCCTTTGTTCTGATCTCAGCCATGGACAGTTATGCATTTCTAAATAAATGGCTTGAGGTCTTCCCAAAATTCTAGTACTGAGACTTTAATCTTGCCAGAGAGAGCTATGCAGGTATGTATATATGTCACCATTGGACCCTAATGATCCTACTTATACAGCGCAGATTATGTCACTCACAAGCTCTATATGGACCTTTGTTTTAGGCCATTATATTCCTCAACTCGCTCAAGTGATAGTAAATCATAATAATGGTATCCTGTGACCGAAAATCAATTTGAAGGGATTCTTGGTAAGATAATTAACATGGAATCTCCGTTCAAAGCAGATTCTTTTCTCTACTGAATTAAACTAAATATTGTGCTCTTTTGCTGGGGGGAAAATTTTAGTTAGGAAATCCTACTCTTGACCCAGCAACTGGAGATCCTGGAAGGTACGAGTCCTTTGGAATCGTGGGCTTATTTCAGACACTACATATGAAAATATGAGGAACTTTGTGGATGGAGATCCTGAACGCTGCCACAAGGCATGGATTGAAGCAAACACCAATGAAATTGGACACGTAAATGGCTATAACGTATATGTGAGACCATGCGGGAATAACTCCACACAGGTGAGATAGCTCCTAATTTATTTCATAGGGAAGCAAAGAACTATATAGAAATAGCTTCAAAGTTTATCCATGGTTTTTCTGTGGAAGCAGGATTTGATGTATAGAAATGGGGATGATTTCTGCCTGGAGACTGACAATGTGAAGTACATGAGAAGGAAAGAGGTTCAAGAGTCCTTCCATGTCGACCCCCATATTCCATTGAACTACACTCTCTGCAGGTCTTGTTCATGAGAAAAGAACCTTGTTCAAATCAAGGGCATGCGAAACATCGAGAGATTAATCTTGAAATTTGGCTTATGTAGTAAATGGAATGTCCAAATCAGATACAGCAAAAGCGACACAAAATCATTGGTCCTGCCAATTGTTGAAGAAGTCATAGGGACTCACTTGCAGAATTGGATATATAGGTGAGGTGTATTGATTTACACGAAACAAGAATGTATCACAGCACGTGATATATAGACTTGAGACAACCTACAGTGGAATTAATTGTAAGGATTGGTACACGTTCATATGTAGAAATGTACATTTCTTCTAATTCATCCAAAGGTGTCTATTCTCTTACCGTAATTTAGTGGTGTCGAGTGTTTTCATGGATCACTGTCTTTTCTTGAGTAGGGGACAAGGGATGCAACTGTTCCATTGTCAACAACCTGACGCAACATTGCGGCACTGAAGTTGAAGGTACAGAATAAGTGCTACCCTTGGAACCATAACGATCAGGAAAGCACTACGGAAATCAGTTAAAGAAATGCTTTCATATGGTCAATCGCGATTCAATAAAACTAGGCTCTTTGGTTACACAGCTTGCAGGTTGGATCGAGGTATATGAAGGATCGACTTTTGTTGCTGTGATGGGAACGGGACATGAAGCGCCAATGTATCTTCCCTCTCAGGCGCACGCTTTGTTTGAGAGCGTCTTGTCCAATGCAACAGAAGGCACCTTTTAAACGATGAGAAGCTCAGGATGAAATCACTATGAGTGCTGATCTATTGAAATGCTCGTGTTCATTATTAGATATAATGAAAGGTTGATGTCAATCTTTGCACTTGATGCAAAACTACTGGAGCGCTTTCGGAATACTATAAGCTTGGGAATTCATAGGGGTAGTTGGTCTGAAGTGCTTGATGTTTCTTGCTGTAATCCAAAAGTCCTCGATTAAAATATGGGGGAGGCTAGTGATATGAACATTACCGGTTGAATCGGAAAGTCTGTTTTTTGCTCTTACATATTTACAGAGAGTGATCCTACAGCATACATCACATTGTCTTTCTTTCTTTTTTTTGAGAAAAGATATACTACACAATTGACTTGATAACCATCGACATGAATTATCCTGGAAGTTTATTGATTTACTTTTATCAAAAGAAGTAAATGATTTCCTATGTTGTCATCGACACTCAAATGATTGTAGCTCTTAGGAGTTTTTAAAAACTCTGTGTTGAGTTGGCATGATTGTAAGTTCTCTCGTCAGCCGAATATTTTTGGGGACCCGCTTCTATGGGTTTAGTTTGTGAGTTGAGGTTCAGGACATTATGTGAGATGATCACATTCTAGCATTTCACTTTGTTTCTTAGATAAGTCGAATCGAGAACATAGCTAAAGAGGGAAAGATATTGAAGAGAGCACCGCCTCTCTCTTGTCCTCTAGCATCTTTCCTTCCCTCGCCAGATTCTTCTCTCTCTCCAGATTTTTCTCAGCCACAACAGTTGACTCTCTATTTAACGTAACATTTCTTGTCCTTTAAGCAGCCGAAATTGTTGACAAATAGATTAGCAAAGTTGCAATAAAATAATAATAGGTTGGGTGAGAAAGTCGATTCATTGACCGACTTATTGTCCTATAAATAGGGGCTGCTGTCCTTGTGTTGTGGTGTGAAATGTGAGGGGTCTAAAGTAGAGGTAGAGAGAGGAAGAGAGCTGTAAGAGTGGTGTGGTGTGTGGTGTGAGTAGAGAGGAAACTAGGGAGGCCAGAGAAAGCTTCAAATGTTTGTAGGAGTCAGTGTCCTCTGAATATTGTTGGAGCTAGTTTGCTTCGAGTGTTGTAATAGTGAAATTCAAATTTTGTGAGTTATATTTGTGTCGCTCAACTCAACAAAAGATACCTTCTTTCCCCGCCCCAAGAATTGTACTCACCTTCTCAAGCTTTTCTCCATCATTAATCCTTGCCGCAACCCACAATCTCCTCCATGCTTTTACGCTTCCCCCCTTTCTTTGTTGCTTTAATTGCTCCACCAATTTGCCAAGATTTTTTGGAGTTGTTCCTTTTGATCAGTATAAATCTTAGAGCGAATTTTACGGGATTCTTTTGTTTTCTTTTCGTGTATGATTTTTAAATCTTATTAGTTAGGATTAACTCTTCGGGAAATCATATTGAAACTCCCATGACATTTTGGAAATTGGAATATGTCTCTTCAGGAAAAGCATAAGTTGGAAATTGATTTGTCATGCTCTAACATTACATATGTTGCAGAAGGTGGTCTTTACGCCCATGTATAATACAATGCCAAATGAGAAAGGAAGTTTCTTAAACTATCGACCATTGATCAACACAGTGCTTTACATTGGGATTATAGGAGTTATTTCAGTACCTACAAGATATTCTAAACAAGCTCAAACAAATAGGTCTTTGTTTAGTAAATATGTTTATTGCGTAGATACAATACAATTGTAATCCTCAATTAATTACTAAAGCTACACGAAAAACGTAAGCCATACAATTTTCATCAAGTCAAATCCATAAAGAAAGGCTTAATTATGTAGATCGACCGAGGATTTCTTCTCCATTCAAATCACTATAACATAGTGAAAATTGTTTAACATTCTTAAATCTTTTGTACGATAACCAATTTAATGATTAACTTTTCAATTATGCTAGTTCTAAACATTTTGACAATTTTTTAATTTAATCATAAACCTTTCAATTGTACAAATTTAGTCATAAAACTTTTTATAATTTGTCAATTTAGTCCTAAACCTTTTAATGATTTGCCAATTTTGTCATTTCGACCAAAGTTTGATCGGAAACTGCTGATATGATAGTTTAGTCAGCATTGAACATTTTATGTAGAATGGCTGGCATTGACATGTTCTATTTTTAAATTTTTTTGTCTTTTTTTTCTCCTTTCCTTCTTTCTCTGATGGGCCTCGGCACTGGTTTGGATCGGCCACTGGCAGAACGAGGACTTGGGCCTCAAGACTTAGGGTTGCTGCTTGTGGGTCTTGCGGGTTTTCCACACTGATTTGAGTCATTGACTGACGGAAGTTGATGTAATCCAATTATACCGAACACCTCTCTGTTTCGACTTCAAGCTGTAAAAGTGAGGCATGACTTCTTTACTGGGATTGCTGCGTCACCAAAAAAAAAAAAAGAAAAAAAGAATACTGGAGCAGCTCTAAGGATGAAGTAGGTGTGCAACCGAAAAGTGACAAACGTTGACTCGGCCTGGAGTCATTGGGAGACTTTCAGTTTCACAAAATTCGATTGAAAGAAACATGTAAACTTTGAATTGCAATTGAAAACGAAAGCAATGATTAACTTTTTCTGAAATTATTAGATACCTAGATACATGCCCCCGTCTCTCACACACGGTACATAGATCAAAGATGCTCCGGATATTCTATGAGATGGGGACACACCCATAAGTCCCTTTGTCAATTTTGTTTGTGTGCTCTAAGAATGCCAAAACTCACTGCATGCAGTAACTCCCAGATATTGTTTTCAAATGACAAGCCTAGTAACTCTGTTGATGCCGGCAAAGCATGTTGTATAGTTGCATACTTCAGCTTCGTGGATCAAGCAGTAGACAAGGCATATGTGGCAATAACAGTGAAGGTAGCCAAGTTAAAGAGATTACAAGTCAAGAAGTGCTTAAGTAATGAGCAATCTCGTGCACTCTTCCTAGCTTTTGGTTCTCATTTTGGGTGTATGAAACTTCTCGTGCTCGTGTGATCTCTTCCTTTTAATAATCTCTTTCTCTCCAATGGTATGTTCGTTAATGTGTATTAACTCATCTAGATTAGACTGAGTGATTAAAATAATCCTCCTTCAACCGAAAATGGCTAATGACTGAATAGGTTCACTTGTCATCAATGTAAGTCTCTACAAATGAATGCAACAAGATCAACAATTCAAAAATAGAGAGATACTCACCGGATTGGAATGTTCCATGATTTTGTACCAAGCTTTTTTTTTTTTTCTCTTGCAAACTTCATCATTTCCCAATCTCTTTTTTATTTAGAACATCTTTCATAATTAATTAGAAAGGGCCTAAATTCTTCTCTGCGCTCGGGAAAATATAACGAACCTAGTTAATAATTCTCCATCTATACATCCCCATAGACGTGCTACAATGTGGAAGGCTAGCAATATGAAAATTATCAGTTGAATAAAATTGATTAAGGTCAAAACTCAGCCTTTTCCTCGTGTTCATTTACCGAGAATGATCCTACAGCAGTCACCGCGTTGCTTTTTTTTCTTCTTCTTTTTTTTTTTTGCAGAAAAAGAAGGTACTATATAATTGACTCGATAAACTATATCATCCGTGGCCTCTCGAGAATATTGTCAGAATCCATAACATCAATATGTATTATCCCAAAAGTTGCTTGGTTTAAGTGCAGAGAAAATGTCCATTTGACTGGGATTTATGTGCAGATTGTCACTTCACTATCCCCTATTAAAAGAAGAACGCGTTTTTCTTTATCATAATAACCGACACTCAAAAGACTTGACTTGGTTAATGACAGGGACGGAGAAATCACCTTGTATCATAGACGACATTGATCCAAAAGACTTGACTTGGTTAATGACAGGGACAGAGAATCACCTTATATGATTCACGACATTGATCCAAAAAGACTTGACTTGGTTAATGACAGGGACAGAGAAATCACCTTGTATGATTCACGACATTGATCCAAAAGACTTGACTTGGTCCGTGTCCAGCACTGCAAAAACTGGACGGAGTCCACGGTCTCCTTAAGGGTGCTGCACTTGACTTGATTAAGTTGTAGAGGATGAATTTTCTCTTCTAGATGGGCTCCAGTCATCAATCTACCGACTCCAATTGCAATAATGGATTTTCCTTTCCTTCCTGATTATATTTATGACATGTGGACCTCACATCTGCTGAATATACCACTCTGAGATGGAACACATGCATTCACCTAAGTAATTTGATATGTGTTCAAATCAAAAGCAGTAT